>VXAY01001100.1:796136-825182 GCA_013399855.1 Oxyruncus cristatus
ATATATATATATATATACACACACACATATATACAACACATATAAGAAGAGAAATCTATTCAAAATATTCACAGAATCACAGAATATGCTGACTTGGAAGGGACCCACAAGGATCATCGAGTCCAGCCCTTAGTCCTGCACAGGACCATCCCCAGGAGTCACACCCTGTGCCTGAAGTTCCACACCTTTATGTAATTAAACAGCCAAGAGATAGAATTAACATTCCTTTTACTATCACGTGATCACAAGGTCACTCTTTAGGTACTATAGTAAAAAATAAAATAAGAAATATCTATTCTGTTGTCCTGAAGATTTTTGGTCTGTCTTATAACCTAGGAATGATTTTATCATGAACTCAGAACCCTTCTGTTCTCCAGAAGTTACACTGATCTCTAACAGCAATATCTGTAAGCATATATTGGGCAGAATACTACGTGCCATGTCTAAAACAGTCAACTATTTGGAAATCAATAATACTGTTATTGGAAATTAATTGGAAATTATTTGGAAATCAATAATGCTGTTAAATCCTTTGGCAAGTATGCAAAGCACGCACTCCTTCTAGTTGCCTTCCAGGTTTGGTTGGCAAATAATCCGATGGCTATTGATACTGGATGGAATACAAAAGGATTTATACTTCCTAGATCTTTCCTAGAAGCTCACTGTTTTGACATATCACTGGCATAGGAGCCAAATATGTGTAGTCTTCCACTGTCTAAATAAGTCTAATTTGCCAATTGACTCGTGATTCTTGAACACTCAGGTTGGACTGTGAAAAACGTCTACAAATCAAGGCCCATATTCTCAATTACTTCTCACTTGTGTTTTTGGCTCATTTTCAGCCCATATTATAAAAACTCCCACACTTGATTTTAACTATCAAGATATGTCAATTTTTCCTTTTGTTTTCATTTGCAGTCATACCCAATCTACTTATGTATCAACTTTTTTTTTCTTTTCAAAGGTGATAATCTTTTTGAAATTATAAAATACAGAAAGTTTTATGGAAAAGAGTATGTAAATTCCACTAACAGAAGTCTTCTACACCATCTCCTACTGATGAATTCTTCCCCTAGCAAGTTAGGGATTAAACTACACTGAAAAAATTCAAGTACCTAAAAGTTATAGGCCCTTCTGAAAATTTTCACAGAGCCCATACAGTAAATCCTTCTGTAATACAGGAAGAACTTGCAGTGGCTTCTGAAATTTACCCTGAAAACATTCAAAGTATCAACTATTTCAACAAATTCTTTGCTATTTTTGTATACTTATTGCAGTAGAACTCTTAAACATATGAACAACTGGGAAATAATAAGACAGTTTCATGCACACTGCCAACAAAGCTGAAAATGGAAGGGTACAGCCAGCACAAGATTTTTGACTGTGATTCCAAACAGCTTCATTTTCCCTTCATTATTCACTGATGAAAAAAGCTTTAGTCAGTCTTCCCACAGATCAAAATGAGTCTTTAGTCAGACCCAGAATATACCTACTTGTGCAGCACTTATGCCTCACAGAAAGGCACACATTTAAAGGGGATCTTACAGATTGGATACCTACTCTTTCATAAAACACTTTTTAGCCAGACATAAAATAAAATAAAAAAAAAAAATTAGACTGATGGAGACACACAAGATGAAAGTAAAACCTAGATGAATTTTTATGAGAGGCTGTTTTTTTTTATTAAATTTGATTTAGTAAAAATGAACAGTATTACTGTGTCAGAATGAGGATCTAAGCCAATTAACACATCACACTATTGTTCTTTACCTGACTGTTTAAAATAAAAACACGCCTATATTTCTTTTTAGGCCTTTCTGCTGAAAATGTTCTCCACATTTATTGAGAAACACAGACAGCTTGTAGCCTGCAGATAACTCTATAACCTGTAATTGGGACACCTACAAAGCTGGCAGAACAGAAATCAGAAGCCAAATTCCTAAAACCCAGCAAAAGCACTCTAAATAGTCAGCTGCTGGTTCACTTCAGCTAACTTATACTCTCATTTTAACTAGACTTTTTATTATTGATGCTTTCAAAAGTATCACAAATGCTGTATGAGGATTATCTCAAAATAAAAAGAAAAAAAATTGCAGGAGTAGTGATGGATAGAAGAGTCAAAGATCTCTGAATATACCCTGCAAAACAGCTCACAGGATAAGGAAGACACAAGAAGATAGCAACATGCAGATGCAATGTTGAAGGAAATCAGGCTGTGAGGCCAGTTTGCCATGAAGCTCAGGATGGAAACCAGTAGGGAACACCTGATTAATGTAATATATGGACAAAAAGAGAAGAAGAGAGAAGATATCCAGCTAACTGTGATATAAAGCTGAGCAGTGCCACAGAGAAATGAAGACCATCTTGTCGTCCAGTGCTGTGTGATAACCGCAAATAAAGGATTCAGAAAGAGGAAAATCTGACTCTCCTGCTCAAAGTAAGTCAAGAGAAAAATATTTTGTGTATGTGCAGCAGAGACAGTGGCCAATTAATATACTCCATCATGTTTTCTACTGAAAGCCTTGTGATGTGCAGGAAGATTCACATCACAGCAAGACACAAGCTGCTTCTGAGTATACACATAGGACACCTTGCATTTCTATGGGTGGCCTTCTTTAATACAGCTCAGACATAACGTGCTCGCTATTTGAAACTCTTATATTGGCAGCCCCTAAGCATCTTATCACACACTTCTCATTTTCCAGTCTTCATCACTGTAATGTAACTTTGCTACTGTTGAAGGACTAAGGAACTGGTCTCGTTAACCACTTTTGTTTTCCTTTTTTTCCCCAAAGACAGGCGTTCTCTAATTAACTACTTGTCTTAACTATTCCCAAAACAAGAGACTAGTGGAAATTGGGGAGTGACATCCGAGCAAAATGGCAACGTCAGTCATTGCTACCATCCTATGCCAGATGCACAGACAGCAAGTGTAAAGCTTTTCTGGTCCTATCAGGTATCTTCAGTGTCATATATTGGTACCGTGCCTTCTGCCCCTCATTATGGCAACCAGGAAAGTTCAAGGGATCTTTAGCCCAGAGAGGTTGTGGACTCCTCATCCCTGGAGGTATTCAAGCCCAGGCTGGACGGGGCTCTGAGTAACCTGGTCTTGTGAAAGGTTCCCTTCCCGGGGCAGGGGAGATTGAAGATGATCTCTGAAGTCCCTTCCAACCCAAACCATTCTATGATTCTATGACTTATGCTGCTATGAGGAGGCTTCTGAGTGTTGCTTCCCTTAAATAGGGCGATTGTTAATGGAATGATATCTCCTCCTATGGTATCTCCACACTTTGTAGCCTTTCAACACAGGGCTGTGGAAGCAGGGACAGGCACAGATGGGGTAGGAGATGATTACTACCAAGTCCCACAGTCCTTTAACTCGTCTTCAGGCCCATTAGGTCATTAGAATAGGAGATAAATGGATTTGCATGAAGTGAAGGGAGGATAAAACCCTCTCTGAACGGAGGTCCAACAGTCTCACTGAATACAAGTACCACCAGAGGTTAACATTTATCCCTGCCTAGAGCACAGCAATTCTGGTTAAAGAGTTAATATCAAGTGCAGTGCAAATTCCTATAAATGCCTGACTGCTCTAAAACAAATAGTTTTTCCTCCTGAAAGTTATGTTGAAGTCGAAGTCAGAGTACTCATGGCAAAGAGGTACTGTGTGAAAATATGAGTCAGGAAACAGGAGTACTCACTTCAGGACCTTTTTCCTAGATCAAAAATTAAGATGGCAAATCTGACAGAGATGCATTTTTCCACCCACAGAGAACACTCATGTCAGCTGAAACCAGAATCCTAAAAGAACACTCCAAATAAGAGGATTACAGTCTCTGTAACTGCTGTTTTGTGTGGCTGGGGGCAAGAGTTATCTGTCAATAACCCAGGCCCCTCAGATTTTTGTACTAGGAGTGAACAAGATGGTGCTATGTTTTTATTTGGTTTATAATTACTACTATTTATTTTATTGCTGTAGTTTTATACATATTACTATATACTAATAATATATTAGTATACATTTTATTATTATTTTCCAAAGGAAAAATGCAAACTGCAGGAAGCAGTGGCAAGAGGAGAAGGAAAAAAAAGAAGTAAATCAATGTCTTATACTTTTCTTCATTTTCATAATACAACATTTAAACTTCTCTGCCAAAGGAAAGATGTTTTAATATTTCACCATCAAGCTTCCAAGAGGGTCATATAAATTGTTGCAAGAAGATAGAATAATCCCATATACACCTACCACAGGTACATTACACCTTCTGCTGAAATAGCTTGTGAATAATACAACACAAAGAGTTTTTTAATCTGGTAAAGAATGGTATTCTTAAAAGCATTTTCATGGTTATAAAAAAAAAGTTAAGATTGGCAGATAATATAGACGAGAAAGTATTCAACATTTTTCCTCATTTTTCTTATGAAAATGGAGCCAGTAAGGGGGAAAAAAAAAGGAAAAATCTGTCAAGAACTGTCTAAACATGGGAGCAATATTTATTCAGTCCATCCTAGCAAGAGTTTTTCTGTCTGTCATGAATATTTCATAGATAATGATGACTTATTTTTAAGCTTGTTGTAGATCTTGCTAAGAGTCTTGTTTACCATAATACTGTTTCTTGTCTTTCTCTGTATAGGTATTAAGACTCCCCAGACTTACTCATCTCCTGAAAAAAAAAAAAGAAGTCAAGAGATGTTTTTTATCATAATTTCTGCTCAGAACTCAGCACATGTGAAGTTTTTTGTCCAGGTGCTTAGACAACCTTACCAAATGTGCAGGACACCTTATTCCAACCCTAATACAGTCTCTGAAACATCTCTCCTGCTTCCTTTTTTCTTCGTTCATTGACAACAAAGATCTCTTGGACAGTTCTAAGAGGCTCAGCAGGAAAGTGGTTCTACCAAAACTAACCCTTGCATTAAATTTGTCCCACATTATTTGCCTTATTACCTGTGATTCAGAATAAATTTTTTTGTTAATTAGGAAGTCCTTGAACACTTATAAGTCCATGAATGTTTGCCACCCACAAAATATTAGTGAAGTGCTATTTACAGGAACCAGTAGGTAAAGAAATTTCTCCTGTATCATGAGAGCTATTTTGACATTTTAGTATTGGCTTCCCTTATGCAGAGAAGTTAGGAGTTACCAGGATTGATTATACCACCACATAAGGATTTTCAGAAGCAAAGGAGGGGGAAAATTTTGATTAAAGCTACCACGGGATACCAAACACCCAAAGGAATCCCTGTTTTTAATTTTCCTTGAAATTTTTCCTTGGGTAAAATATAAGGAGTTTGAATGAATGGATGTTTTTTCTATATCTTCAATTATACACTGTCTTTCAATGCCAGTCTTATTGTAAATTGATGGTCTTATGCAATTTGTGAATTGATTGTCAGGGGCCAAAATCTACTGTGCAGATTCATAAAATAAATTAGTTTTACAGAGAGGTTTTTTTGGGACCATGAAGACCGAACAATCTAATAGTTTTCCTCCTCGATCGAAAACGCCTATGGACTTCAGAATCACGAAGTGACAAGGAAAATTCTCTTTGCATTTTAATACAGTTAAACATCTGCTCATTCTTTCATGTGTACTATTGCACAATGAATGATTCAGTATCACAAAGCCAGTAGCCCTTTAACTGATTGATCCACTAAACGCAAAAAGGACTCCACTTCAGTATAAGTCTTTCATGTACGAAAGCAAAGTCATAAGCAAGGGAGATACTGTACAGACCTGCAATCAATGAAAGCAAGCAGCTCATTTGAATACCTTCTTTTTATAGTTTTATCCTTAGACAACCTTGCCAGAAGACAAGAGCAATGTTTGCATGAACTGCCATGAGATTGCCGTTCATTCCAGTGGAGTTTCCATGAGCTGATGTGTCCCAGAGACCACAAAATAACACACGCAACTCAGCAGAGATCTCTCATGCTTTGTGGTTTCTTTCATGACACCTAATGACACTTTTCACTCTTGGGAACTTATTTCTCTATGCATTTAACAGCAAAAAAGTCATGGTGGCTTGTTGCACAACAGTCGTGATTTATTTGCATTTTTTTATTATTAAATAAATACGTACTGCTTGGATATTTCAGGTCATTAAAAGGTCTTGAAAACAAGACTCTCCAAGAGAGCCTCCAGTGAAAGCTCTTCTTCTCACTATCATTTCTAGAGATACTTGGGCAGAGACATCCAGTGTCTCTGACACACAGGTCTGAACTATTGTTCCTTATCTTGGCCCACCCTCAACACTGTGTTGTTGTAGTTGTTCAAAACAACATTTCTGCTTTCCAAACACTACAGATTTCTCACTCCTCTCCTCCTCAAAGATCATATCTTTGCAAGAGATCAGAGAACACCATATTATCCTGCTGATTGAAAAAGCATATTGTGCTACGGGATTTCCCACTGAGGCAAGATGCTGAATTCATCTTTTCCAGCCCCAAATTCTGCTTTGGAAAAGGAGAACCAAAGGGATATTTTAAGAGAAGACTTTTTTTTTTTTTTTTTCCCTTTTCTTTAGCTTTAGCTACAATGCAAAACCACCAACTTTAAGGCCCTGAGGAAGGCCAAGGGAATTAAATAGCAATACAGCTGACAAGAATATCTATAGTGAGGCTGGATATCTTTAGAGAGAGGCAGTAAAACACCCCTAAAGGAAGTTTGATTAGTCTTTGTTTTTATCCTGTTTGTTCTAGCAAAATATTACACATAACCTTGTTTGTTTGGGTTTTAAAATTCCTACTTGCTCCCAGCCATTGCTTGCCCCACTTGCTCATTTTAGCTTCTTTTTAAGATAATTGTAGAGAATTGAAATCAGAATCACGCCTATCTGAGTATTTGTACAGCATTTAGCATAAGTGGTACTGTTGCTGTGCTAGGATTTTACACCATGAACTTTAGATGCTCTACTGCAACCTCACTCTCAACAGAAATTGCACAAAGAAACAGATATATCCCATAGTTTGTAAGCAACACATTTTTCAAAATATACATATTTAGGTTCAAAAAAGAAAATACACAATACTGTATACATATCAGGTAGAGTGGAGAGGTGAAAGAAATCTTCCTCACGTGATCTGAAGAACACCTGGTTCAACACAGATGAAACCTAAACGCAACTCTAAAGGAGCTACAGTTCCATAAAAAAAAAAAAATCCCCAAAGAAAATGGGTACTGCATCTTTTGACAGGACTTTCACATTGTTGTCTGTCTGCAGTATTTTTTGGGTCACGGGGAGTTACCTCTTACAGCCCGACTTAACAAGGTCAACCAGTTTTTCATTCAACCTCGAGGCTGACAGAGAAAACAAAGTGCTATAAATTTCCTACATGTACTGTAGAATAGGCCCCATCTCCATGAAGTGATGGAGGACAGTTTCAAGTTGGCCGTGTCATTCGTTCTTTGCTTTTCACTGGACAAGACAAGGCTTCCCAGAAGCCTTTATTTTCTGTCAGAAGTATTTCAGGACATGAATTTCACTCTCATTAGTTTTTACCCTTTATTGCTTCCCTTTGCAATTAATTTATAAATGTGTGGGATATACCAATCGTTATATCTTTAAAAATTCATGAGGTTAAATGTTCTATTTAAGCCCCAAAGATATAAAGCCATCATAGCCAATATTTGGATACATTCCAAAGCTTGGTCTCCTGTACAAGGGGGAGAACACCCAGACATCCAGAGAGAGGAAGGTCAAAGTCAAACCCGTCAGAGTCCCATGAGCAGGTTATGGGCAGAGTTTATGTGCTAACAAATTGATCTTACATCTGGCTTCTAACAAAGATATGAAGTTTGTAAGCACACCAATTTCTCACATTTGTATTACCTAGAGCAGCTAAAGTTTCACTTTTAAGTTAGGTCAGAGTTAACTTAGTCTCAGCAAGGCTGATCAACTGAGGTTACGTCTCATATTTAAATTTTATCGGTGCTGTTGAGCAAGTTAGAGAACCTGGTTGCAGAGAGGGAGTCTTGGGTGTCCATGCCAAAGGAAACACCTACCTTTGCCTGTGCTTGTGTGAAATACCTGAGGCAACCTAAAATCATGTTTTCGCTTTGTTTCATTTATTTCTGTAGAGCTTTGAAACAACCCATACATTTCGTGATTCCCAGAATAGCTGTAATTCCATCAAATTTCAATAAAACCAGAGTGCTTTTACATTACTTCTTTCTGCTTTACATTTGTACTTCTACAAATATAAGTACGTGTGTGTCTGTGTATACATCAATACACTTACTTTTTTCCTTTGTGTTGCTGGAAAGACGCACATTTTGAAATTCATATATTCCTAGAGAACCTCAGAGCTACTTTAATAAGCCTTTTGTTCCCTGTTTTTTAGTTGTAAGTTCCTCCTGTTCAAAATACCTAATATTTGTTGTTATTTACTTGGAAGAACCGAGACTTTCAAATAATGTGGCCCTCACCTTCAAATAGCTTCACCTGGACTACCCGAACAGGAGTCCACAGAATCAGACCATTATTTTGTCTTTCCTAACTGGATTGCTCTTATAATTATTAGAATATATTTCTGTCTTGCAAATATGCATATGTACATTAAATATTTTTTTTTTGGTTCCTAATCAGTGACTTCATAATCTTCAGATGAGCAGGTGTGCCAATTGTGGTATATACTGTGCCCTGTAAACACATCCTTTCAGCTAATGAAATTACGTTTTGGAGTCTAGAGTTTTAAGTGGAGTTTTGCCATTTTTTAATTTAAAATGCAGTTAGCAAAGGCTAGTCCCAGGTGGGCTAAGCAGCTCTTTGTTCTTCAGAGAACTGTTGGTTTCTGACTTGCTGAAGGTATAAGATCTAAATGCATTTTTTACTGCAATCTGCGCTAGTTAAGATTACATTCCTTTCAGATTTGAGTTGTTTTAAAAATTATACTGAAGGTCATTATTAGGCATCACTTTACATAGTGTTACAAAGTGCTTAAATTAAGATTAAAATTACGTACTTTTGTTCATATTTCTAAAGAGCCTGTGGAAACACCGGAACATGAGAACTTTCATGTAGTTCTCGTAAATTAAGGGGGAAAATCAGGCCCTGCCTTAAGAGAAGGTAAATGCTATTTTATGCAAACAAAGTAGGACAGACTTGCGACTTGAACAGAAGTTTGCTTGCCTACCAAAGGATAGAAGCATGAGTAAATTTGCTCCTGCTCTCAGTCACACTTTGTGAGCTTTGCTTTGCACGGGAAGGGGGGGTTCCCTTGCAGAGCAGCAATCTCCAGCTCCACGCCCTCACCCTCCAGCTGCCTGCTCCATTAAGAGGGAATCCTGGCTGTGTGCCAGGAAGGACACAGCAGATGGAGGGAGCAGGCAAAGCATCATACCCTGAGAGTTCAAGTCAGGGCACAAACAGATGACTGCACATGATTCCACTGGCGGGTCTGAAGCCATCCCTGTATCTAAGAAACAACCAACGCTGCACAGCCGTGCCCACGACCCGTTAAAAGAGCTTCTAAATACCCCTTTAAAGCATTCACTAATCATTTGGGGTTGTATTCCACTCTCTTAGCTGGCCAGTGCTAAAGTTACAGCTCAAACAAAGCCTGAAGGGCCAACCAAAAGACCATCCTCCCCACAGGAGAACACCTTTCTCACCCCAGGTCTCTCCCAGTCTGAGTCACTTGGGGTTAGAGTGGCTCCAACTCCCCACCGTTGTGAGCCCTCACAGACTGAGGCCCCAAGAAATGCTGAAGTACAGGAAAGGACTCTGGCAACTGAAACCTCCCAAAATGACAAGCAAAACACATTAAAAGGAAGTATTTCAATGACAATTTTTTTGACTCCAGAGAAGATCATTTTACAACATGTTTTATAGTTATTAGAAGAGGTTACGCGAAATCTTAACAACTAGAAGTTGAATATTTAGCAAAAAAAATAGTTGCTGCCCATTGAACCAAAATATTTGTGAAAATGTTGAAAGAAAACACGAAAGAAATCTCAACCAAAACACATTCTGTGAAACTCTACTGGCCGATATCAGTAATTGTTACATCAAGATGTGCACCACCTTACATGTCACATGAAAGCTTATTTTTGGATTTTGGCACCACCTTTAATAATCTGAAGTAATAAAGAAGGAAAGAGCCTAAATCACCTTGCTCCTAAAGAACGCCCTCTGATCAGAAATTCCCTTTAAATGCCACGTCTATATCTCCCTATATGTTGCTTTCAGAAACATAATGTTGTATCAAGTAGGTTTCTGTAAAGTGTTTGGACTTTACAAGGAAGACTTAAGCTGTTGACAGCTCTGAAATGTCACTGACTGTTCTGTCAAGTACTTGCCCCGGAGCTAAATGTCTTGCACAAGCACCTGATACTGTACTTAAAATTACCCTTTAGAAGTGGACTTCTTAGGGAACTCTTATGCAGTGTAATAAGTCCTTCTGCTTCTCTCTTCACTTTTACAGATTTAGGTCCAGGACCCTAAAATAAAAATTAACATAATCTAGAAACCAATAAGAAATTCAGTACAATTGTGAAACGGTAGGAAAAATTAAAAAGTTATGGAAATGTGCAGCTGTACACTTCTGGAGAAAAACAGCAATGGAATGAAAGTTTTGGAAGCTTAGATCGTTGAAAGCAATGTTCCCCTTCCTAAATGAAAGCTAATTATGGAAAGCACATTATTTGTTTGTTAATCCCTGAGAGTATTTTCTTCATTTCCATGTTAATAAAGATGTTTTGGAGACTTATTTAAAAATCCATAAGTATTAAGAAACATTACTTTAACTGAGCAAACACCAAAATTGTTTTTGTTTTTTTTTTTTTTTACACAAACCCGGCAAAAACATTGCACCTACATTTGTAAAGAGTTAAGACTAAGAAAAAGCTGATTACCCTATATTGATTATGAAAGAGTTATAACAAACTCCAGAATTTTAAAAGGTTAGTAAATTTAACTAATCAAGCTAAAAATAAAAGATTGTACTTGCAGCAAAGAAATTCAACAGCATTAGCGTGAAGTTGCTGTTAGAAATAAATGCATGTTCAAAAAGAAATATAGGACCCAACACGTATGTACGACCCACTGAAATACTTACAACCTTAAAAAAACCCCAAAACAAACCTAAAAAAAAAACAAACAACAACCTGACCACACAGTAATAGGGAGCTTAGCATTAAATTACACAGGATTTCTAAAAATGTTTTACATCCACCTTCAAATTATATATATAATAAAAAGCATTCTAAAATACGAGAGAATTTTGGAAAAACATTCACTAAGAGATTTTTAGATATTTAGTGTTGATGTAAGGGGAAATAGATAAACTCTTCTGTGGTCACCTAGCCCTTGCATTGTTTCGGTTTAAAAGCAGTTTATGTTCCCCAGACAGCAGAGGCAGAGTCAAGACATGAGCAAGGCAAACCTCAGCCAGCAGCCCTACCTAAGCTTTAGGTTTTCAAGGCAAAGCTTACTTTAATTAATACTTGATGTTTCTGTCTCCTCTGAAGATGTTTCCTAAATGAAAATAAATTTAAGGCATGTTTTTGTTCTGCTCAGATGCAATTTTGTTTTCTACTGAGGAAAAACCTCAGACTTTCCCTCCACAGGAAAGCGTGGGGAATCGTGTGGAAGTTTCCCTCTTCTGTTACCTCCCAGTTCATCCTGTCTTGCCCTTACAGGGTTTTGCACATTTTCCATATTTTGGATCTCCTTGGTGGAAAAGCAGCAGGTGGAAAAACCGCTTTCCTCCCAGTGCTTTCCTTCTTGCTCATCTCACTTGCAGTCAAAGGAATTTCCATCCAACAACTGGGACATGACATCCATCATTGCCACTGCTGTCTGTACAACCCCAAAAGGCCATCCCTTGTCTCAGTTATAGGTATTTATATACTGTGAACACATCATAACCCATGTGTTCTAACAGTTTTGGAGACCTTCTGGAAGACATTTGTAGACAGGTAAGTAATACAATTTGGCTTTAAAGTGAACTAAGTGTGGCTTCCCAAACAGAGGTTTTAGGTTGGAAAAAAAAGCCAAGTAGTGTCTCAGCAGAACAGCAGAGGGAAACAGAGAGACAGTTCTAAGTGTAGTATTAAACACTGATAATTGGTAGTGACAAAGAGGTTTGGTGGGTTATGTGAACTGATAAGTTCAAACTCATCATATTTAAACTATAAATAATTGAAAGGTTGAGTAAATAGACTGACAGGCAGAAAGGGAGTTATGCACATGAGAACTGTAATTTCTTGGAATGAAGAAGCCATTAGCTTACAGCCTGCCTTTGCATGATTCTTCATCGTGACTCAACTTGAATGCTCTGAGAATATGAGTGTGTGACATCTTGCACTATCAGATAGTGAAAGTGTGGAAAAAGTTGTCTTCTGGAATACTTAGCTCTCTGGAGCTCATAAATTTCAATTTAAAAACAAGTTTCAAAGCCATGTGATTCACCTAAGCTCTCAAAGTAGACAAGACTCAGAAAATATTTCAAAAAATTTTGCCAGAGTGAGTTATCTGAAGGTTATTTTTACTCCAGTTTCTCCCTAAACATCTACCCCAAGACAGTTCTATCCATCTTACGATCACACATGTGAGAGTCAGTTGAGGATACACAACAGGGCAGAAAGCCTTCTGTACTAAAGCTTTCTATGGGAAGAAGAGTCATTTGGAACTTGAAACCCGAAAGACATCTTTTTCCATGGCTATTTCCTATTTATTTTAGTTTGCTCATTTAATAAAATGTACGAATTACAGAATTGCAGGTTGTTTTGTTTTTTGGGTTTTTTTTTGCTAAAAGTTTTTAGGAAATACCTTAATCTTTCTTCAGTCTTTTGTACCACAGAAGATGACTGGCATTTTTATTTCTAAAGACAAATGTGTTTTCCAAGCCACGCTCATAACCAAGTCTTTTATTTATAGAACTTGACATTTTCACAACTGACATAAAGGGCTTTTCAGGTCTTAGTACGCCATAACAAGGTAATGAAAAATTCCTTCATGTGAAAGACATTGAGGTCTTCAGTGTATCTGCCTGGGTATACCTGTATATACATATGTGTGTGCCCATCTGCACAGAAGAATTTATACATATATACATATACTTGTGGAAGATGATGTATGTTCTCCACAATAAAGAGTGTGCTGCCAAACCTAAATAAAGTGGCAATAATATACACACATGAAAGGAGAGGAGAAACTATTTCCAAATAATGGTCCTGAACTAGATATAAACGTGGTAATTATTACTCCTGGGTTTATGAAATTGTTGGCTCTCTCTTGCGAATTAAAAGAAACTTTCTCTTCAGTGGAGATTATACAGGGCACAGACTTTGCTCAGATAGTTTGTTGTTTGCAGATGTCACTGCACAGATTGTTCCACTCAGCAGCCCTTGACCTCTGCCTGTCACACTCTACTGTCAATTCAGTGTTGATTCAATACTGACACCATTCCCAGTCCAGGTCGTTCTGCTGTAGTCTAGTCTGTCGTATTCCAGTCACAACGACCAAGAATATAGTAATTGTTCAACGTAGATGCCACAGACAACATAAAAATGTCCTGGACAAAAATTTAGGACAGTTTTTTGGTTAGTATTTTTCCTTTGGCTGACATGGTAGATCTTTTCCATAGTATTCCCAGTTCTTTAAATCAATACTCATTTGACTAAATCCATCCTAAACACTACAGAAGCCCATTTGTGAACATGTTAAGTGCTCTGTGTGTGCATTTGTGCATGTGTGTGTGTAACGTTCCAGCCAGAAGAATGAAGAATCCATTATAATTAAATCTGCCAAGATGGAGTAGGGTGAACAATTGCCGTTTCAAATGCTACCCACATAAATTCATACATGGCATATTAATTGTACATATTCTTTTTCTGTATTTGAAATGTTTCTCTAGACTTCATGACCTAAAACTGTCTTCCTAAATTTAGCTGAAAGAACTGCACAAGTAAATGATAATGTACGTGTCACAATATAAAAAACAGGCATCCTTTTAAGTGCAAATTTTGGGGCTGGTGTGCATTCAAACATTTAAGAATGTGAAAATAAATAAGCATGCTGTGATAGATTCTATCTTCCTATTAGTCAGAATAGGTTATGAGGTTTTTCCACACTGTACAAGTCCCGTCTGCAATTAGAGGAGACTGGCTGGCACAAGGCAATTGCAAGCAGAACTGACAGCTTGTGCTGACCTCTAGGAACTGCACTGTTGTTGAACAGCCATGCAGTGATAGCTTCTAAAATGCTCTTGAGAGCTGCAAATCATTTCATTTGTCAAAATCACGACAAACCTCCTATGCTGAAGTAATTCTTTTTTTTTTTTTTTCTTTTTTTTTGCAAGGCACCTTAAATCCACCATTTAGGTGTCGCTTAGATTCTAAAAAGCAATTAAAAAGAAAAGCCCCCCTTGAAAGCCGCCTTAAACTAATTTAATGTTAAAAGTCATTATGTACTCATGCCGCAGAATTGCAAACAAAGCACAACCCCAGAAAAGGTGTCTCAAACACAGGCCACAACCACTGGAGGAACCCTGTCCTGTGGATGTGTCATAGCAGGCCTACAGAGAAAAGTGGTCAAAAGTGTATCCTGGCATTTGTGTTCATCATCCAAACCTCATCAAGTCAGCAAGACTTGGATTCGGAGCTAACTTTCTGACTGAAGGGTCCCAATCTGTTTTGCAGACAAAGGCTTTTTGCAGACTCTTTCATACTCTTTATCTGACTGGGAATAGATAATTAAATTCCATAAACAAATGCCTGGTACTGTTTTTGAGCAGATGAAATTACCTATTGAAGATACCTGATCCTGATGTCTTAGAATATCACTGAAGTTTGAATCAGAAACATGCCAGAGCTTCAGATATTTTCAGACTCACTTCTTCCACAGAGGCAGGAGCATCCACAACTTTGTAGCATAAGCCTCCTGGGAGTTTCACGTTTTACCAAAACACTGGTAAAAATTAATATTACTCTAAAGTCCCTGAGGGAAAAATAATTGCATGAGAAGACAGAGCTGCTCATTCACACCAAATCATAAGATCTCAAAAACAAGACACCTAGAAAACCAGAATAAGCAGTACAAGAAGAATTTTGTTACCAACCTTCCTTTCACAGGCAGTTCTTTGTGTGTTCACACCTGAGAACTAAGTTTCCATCTGACCCCAAATACTCCAGTCTTCCTAAGAGTCAGAGCACTAAGAATTCAACCACTACACCTCAGGGTGGCTAAACTCTTGGTAGATTAACTGAATGCTCTTCTGAAAAAGAAAGCATAATTTTAGATGGTGATGGGAATTAAAGACTGGTAAAACTCTGTTGCTGGAAAGATTTGCGTGCGGTCAGGAGTTGTGCAGGATTATAACTATTTATATCTGTGTTGGTACATCTTTTAAGGAGCCCAGTGCACTGAAGTACAGTGTGAAATGGTAAACTGCCAACATGGCATGGCTTTGGCCAGTGAACTTACAACATCGATACAACCAAGAAACACTATAAGAATTTGAACTCCAGAAGAACTTGACTTTTGAGTAAGGCATTCCAGGTTTAGCCTGTGAGATGTAAAGACTCCATTCAGCTGCCATCTAGTCTCTAGACACAAAGGTCTCCAATGTCAAGCTCACACCTGAATGTGAAGTAAGTTTTCAAATATTTGAATTTGACCAAACTCTCGTTTTGAAAGATCAAAACTACTTAGGCATCTGTATTTTTGATCACAGAGCGTTCCTTATGTACTCACCTTGGCGGGACCAAAGGGCACAGACACTTTCCCCCACGAAAAGTTACTTTTTACTCAAAAAATAAGCTTTCATTTACCTGTTTCACGTGCAAGGCTTGTCACAACAGATGTTCTCAGGGTTTGTCTGAGAGTTTGTTTTCTTCTTCACAGAAGACAACAAAACAAAATAAAAATAAAGCCAGCTGCACTAATACACCCTTTTATGCCAAAGGGGGAGCTGCCAGAATATTCACTGGGGAAAATGCCTAAAATAAAATCTTGTTTACTAACCCAAATAATTATGGAAACCCATACCTAGAATGCACTGAATTTAGCCATACAGAAGTGTGCCAAGCACTAAAATGCATTTTCACTGAAAATCCTATTGTTTATGGTCCTTGCTATACAGACAGATAAGGTATTTAGCAGTATTTTGCCCACATATACAGTTGGAAAAATATCAAAAAATATCTTTATTTTTGCTTTCCTTTACCCTTCTATCTCCAAGACAAACTTCCCAACATTTTGTATTTCATTTACTTTTATTCATGGTTGTTTCTTTAACCAGTCTCATAATTTTTGTCTTGGTTGTAGGAAAAGTGGTGTTGTTTTAAAACACCAAAATAAAGAAAGCGTTTGTCAGCATGTTGAACTTGCATCTGCTTACATAAGTATATATCTGTCCCTTCTCATCTCAGCACTCCTGAGTGAGCGTAATACCAACATATAAACATGCCTATTCAATTAATTTGTAATGCATGCCTCTGCATGGAGAAATACAGAAATATTTCAAGATGAGGATGCCTCCATCTGGTCCAATAGCTTTCCGTGACAGTGGTTAGTACTGGATGCCTCAGAGGAACAGGCTGAGTCTCCTGACACTGCAGAATTACTCTGCTGTCAGGCACAAAAGTTTTCAAACCTCTTGCTTTTATTATCTGTAAACATAGGAAGAGTTTAGACTTCTTAATTCAGGTACGTTTCCAAAATAATTCATTTTATTTTGTTCAAGGAAAAATGACATCTCTCACACACACACACCCCCACACCAAAAAAAAAGAGAAATAATGAGTTCGAAAAGGCTATGTCTGATTTACCTTCTCTTCAAAACAGAGTTAAAAGTAAATCCATGGCTTTACCCTCTTTAGCACTTCCTAGCACTTTGTTACTGGAGCTGGGTAACCCACGAGAACACTGCAGTGACAAAAAGTCACTGAGTATCCACTGACTAACAGTCTGGTCTTAGACATATGGTCTTCACAAAAAAAAATATTACAAATGTTTGCATTGAAAATATTGACTGAATACTGGTGTATAATGTCATCTATTTCAAACAGGTGGTAAGAGGAGTAAACTCACAGTAAATTGATGGGTGTTCTTCCACCTCAGTGCATTTAGCAGGTGACTCCTTTGAGCTATGCAGTGTGACCCTTTCTTC
Organism: Oxyruncus cristatus; assembly: GCA_013399855.1. NCBI lineage: Eukaryota > Metazoa > Chordata > Aves > Passeriformes > Cotingidae > Oxyruncus > Oxyruncus cristatus. The sequence continues at coordinate 813,252 of VXAY01001100.1, forward strand.
AAAATGTTTTAGTAAATTTTAATTTGTCAGCAAAGGACAGATTCGTCCTCTAACGTGGCATTCAGAAAGCAAGCAATGAAAGGTAAGAAGTTTTAAACATTCCAATACCACGCTGTCCAAATCAGAGGTTCATGAAGATCAACTGAGTAATCAAGGCTACCCTGAACAAAAGGAGAAGTCAATGGAAAAAAAACAAAGGGCCTTAAACCTGGACAAACCTCTGATCAATTTAAGATCTATCCTATATCCATTGCAGACAAAACCAGTAATTAGGACTCCACAGAAAATACCTCTGTCAGACAAGTTTATCAACTACAAATGACATTATGTAGTTGCAGAAGAAACCTGCTAAAAAAGACATTAAAATAGGCCTTCAGCTGGAGACTTGACAGAATTCTTTCCGAGGGAGCAGAAATGCAGAGTTAATAGGTTTCAGAAAGTTAACAATATTAACAATTTTCTTAGAACTAAAAATAGATAAGAAACTGAGAGTGAACATCAGGACATTAAAACTCATCTTTAAACCAAACCAACCCCCTGTATTCCTGAATGTTCAGAGATGAACCCCATGTTTCATTCTGAAGATCTGCCATCCTGCTTGTAACTGTGGCACTGTCATGGAGCACCTAAAAGATCGTGGTGCTAGTGGGGAACTCCTTTAGAGCTTTCCAGTTCTCTTTTTGCAGCCTCTTTCTTCACAGACAGAGGTTTTAAAAAAGTGCTCTTGTGCCAGCAAGGATTGTGACTGGCTTTCACTACCCTTGTGGTGCAGATGGACTGGAACTAAGCTGAGAATTAGGGGAAATGTTAAAATTAAGGAAGTGAAGTGAAGAAAAAAATATTTCTAATATATTACTCCAACCTCAGCAAAAGTTGAAATCTCTTGCCATCCATAAAATGGCAGAATTCCATAAGCAAGAGATTTGTCTAACCATGTTGACTTAGCAGACAAAATTTAATTTGATTTTTGATCATTGGATTTTGGATCATTTTATTTTGATAATTACTTTGATTCTCAAATAACCTGGCATGGTTCTCATAGTTTCAAAAGCAAGGGGCATTAAGGTTTCACAGGTTGCCCAGCTCTTATATATTCCAGAAGGCAAATGAGATATATTTCAATGTCTTTAAAAGACACAGTGAGTGAAGCAGTCCATGGAACACCTCAGTATAAAATTAAATCACAGCCAAATCACTTGTAGTAAGAAATGTACTTTGCGCAAATCAGAAAGAATTAGTTGTTCCAAAAAAAAAAAAAAAAAAAAAAAAAAAAAAAAAAAAAAAAAAAAAAAAAAAAAAAAAAAAAAAAACAAAAAAAAAAAAAAAAAANAGAATCTTCGAGAATCCTAAGGATGGCAAACAAGCAGAAGAGATATCCCAGTTTCAACAAGACAGGTGGGTAACCTATTTCCCTACAGGCTAGTACATTTTGACAGCTTCTCCTCTCGAAATCTCCCCCCAGGTCCTGATCTGCTACTCACTAATTACTTGTCTTCTTGCTTAGTCCCATGTGTTCCCCTTCTCAAAGCCTGAGTTTACTGCTTCCCTTATTTGCTATTTTAGAATAGCCTGTTCTCTGTGTTCTGAGGGAGCAGGATACTTTTGTGCACTGCAAGAAGGCAAGTAAGATTCAGGCAAGACATGAGAAAAAAAGTCCAGCAATAAAAATAGTGAAGCACTGATGTAACAGCAAGAAAAAAACAGTTTCTACTTAAAGCATTAGAGGTTTTGTTCTCCTGTTAAGCCATAATAAGCTTAAAGTGGAAATCAAGCTTCATTTTATTGACCTCAGCTACTTTAGAAGTGTTCTGTATCTGTGAGGATAATTCTACCCTAATTTGGATAAGGTGTTATTGTAATATGCCTTTAATATACCAGGAGGGTTGTTACCATTGCCAGAATTACTCAGCACTTAGGGAGGTGCCGCCTCTCGTATCCAGCTAACTGATGGAACTCCACCATCCCCAAGGACACACGACCCATGTACTATCTGCCTTTTGAGGCTCCAGTTCTAGAGGTAGTAGCAGAAATATCTGACGCATCTGGGTACCAACATCTATGAGACTGGGAGGAAATAGTTTCAGATAAGGAAATAACCCAGAAAAATCACTGCCTACAGATCTTCTGTGCAATATTCTCATCTATTTTAAGCTATAAACAGTGGGAAAAACAAGGGAGGGTAAGGGGGGGACTGTTCTTGGGAAGCAAGAAATATTTTCTGAACAGTATTGATAGTATTGTCTTTCAAAGATAAAATATATTGTCTGTGTTATGATCATAATAACTTCAGAGGACAAAAGCCTCTATTTCCTTCAAAAACAGAATGAAAACTCAATTCCTATGTATGTTGTTCCAGATTTACGCTTGTGTATCTCCTTTGAGTTATGTGCATTTTTCTATAAACAGATTAATGGTCAGCTTTATTCCTGACCAACATAGGCAAACACAGCAGATTATTTATGTTTTAACCTAGTTACGGAAGAGCCTCGTTTAGGAGCAAGTGCTTACTTGGAAGTTCATGGGTTTTAGGCTTTGTCATCACTACTCATTGCCAGACTAAACAGGTAATTTGTTTTTACTTAAACCATCAGATGGGTTTGCTATTTATCACCGTGGGGCGTATTTGAACTGATACCACAACCTTCTAGGAGAAGCGTGGATCTGTTCTACAAAACAGGACGGAAAGATAAGTAAATAAAATGAGAGTTTGGCACTTTTTAATACTAAAATAAAGCTGTAATGTTTCCAGTTATTGGAATCATGCCAGCAGAACTTAGTACATCATCTGAGGGCAGGCAATTCCAGTGCAGTTATTGCTCTGCTGAACATGGATTTATTACACTCCAAATATGCACTGATATTACTGATAGCAAAGCCTGAGAAATGCCTTCCTGAGTCCAAGTTTTCTAGCAGCCAAAAAAAATACTATGTATTCTTTCAGTCACAAAGGCTTCTTCCTATTTTCTTAGGTTCTTCTCCTAATTAATTATATAAATGCTTTTTTCCAACTAAGTCACTCCAGATGTTCTATCCTGCCCATTTTTGGTGTCCATGTCACAGCCCTAGCCCTCCAACTTACCCAAACAAATTTCAGAAATCATTTACTAACTAGACAAGTTGACTACAGGGAAAACTTGTATTAAAAAAATGACTCTACAAGCAGAAACTATAGAAGTTTGTTCTTAGGAAAAAAAGAAAAACATCTATGTACATCAATATAGGCAGAGCATGATTAATAGCAATTTTATACAAGTGCATAAACTGTGTGATACTCATGCTGTCATTAGAAATGAGAAACAAATTTAATAAATGTCAAATAAAAAAAAAAAACCCTGCCACAATGCCTGTTTTCACACATATATAGCAATTAAATTAGCTAACATACACTTGGCACTTAGGGCATTTTCAAGGCTTTTCTTAAAAAACCTTTGCAAAGTAGAATGCATTTAGAAATACTGTTCAAATATAACTTTACAAACACTGATATTACCAGAATTATTCTTTTCATGCCCTCTCTCACTACGAATCTTTCAAACTACTGAATGCAGTTACCAGGATGAAGGTTGGTACAATTAAAGAACCTCTATCACTTACTGTCTAAGGGAGAGCTTTGTCCTAAACTACAACACTACTCAGTGAAGGTATGCACTGGATTATTGCATGGAATTTATATTCCATTAAACCTTGAGGTCTATTTGTAACTGTAACACTGACTTCTAAATTGATGATTTGATATCTCTTCTTTATGATCTGGATTTTGTTTTGCTTTTGGGCTTTGGTTTTTTTGGACTGGAAGGGGAATACTTCTGCATCCTACTAGTGAGGAGTTAATTCTTTGATCTTTGAAACACCTAAATTCAGGTGGCCAGGCTGAATTGCTAGATAATGACAAAGACTGCAAAGGGAAATATTAAATATCATTATAGGAAATAACTATGCCTTGGGTAGAGCAAAGGAGGTACAGGTAAAGTTGTTTTTTTCCCCGCAAAGGTTAGGGTGGTCTTCACTATGCTCATGGAAACACAGGAGATGCTTCTCACTCCTGTTGCTACAGAAGAAAGATAAGCAAGGGCAGAACCTTGAAAAGCTCTGATTGACTCCTCAGCTGGGTAATTTAGCCAGAGTACTGCACTCAGAGAACTACTGGTTTAGGACCCGAGATAATTCTGATATTATGGATAATTCTACATCCTGCTGCATTGCAACACAATGCCTGTTATCACATCTGAAAAATCAGAATAACAGGATTACTGACATGCCTGACTTTAGAGACACCCGTTAGATCCCCATAAGCCATACAATTATGATTATCAGTGACCTGTTCAACAGAACACTTGACATAACTAAAAATGAACATACATAACTAAAAATGAACATACATAACTAAAAACGAACATACTTTGTTGTGTTTGCATTTTATGTTAGTAAACACCTGAAATTGAGGGCATGCAGAATAAAAAATAGAAATGCCTGGGAGCAGAAGCTATTTGCAGAGAAGACCTGAGTTCCAAAGCGTGCTGCCTCACTTCTTGCATTCTATTGCATGGTTTCAATTTCCCCATACAGAATTTTGTATCAAAAGTAAACACACAGGAGGAAACGGAATAACACCAGAGGAAAACCAAAGCAAGTGAAAGGAGAATTCAGGCTCCTCAGTCTGACCTTTACAGCACCACAAGCACTTCTTTTCATATCTCAGGGAAAAAAATAACAGAGGCCATCAGGGATTCAGTCCTGTTCCAATACAAGTTGAACCCACACAAATACAGCAAGAAAAAAGAGAGTTAGGAATAGTTAGAAAATAAGAATCCAAGAAACATTATTTTTCCACTTTTGCTTCTCTAAAAATATTTAAGAAAATGTGGTTTCCATTGCAGCTGTACACTAATTTTGACGTGCGCAATACACGAATGATAATAAAACTTTAGCTCTGAATGTAGTTAATTAAAATTTTGCAAGAGCGTGGTAAGAACCTCTTTTTCTTATTGATTCTTCAACATCTACTGGGACTTTTCTACCTGAGCCAAAAGAAGTAACAGCTTCTGACTATGCACGGAAAGATCACAAGCTACGTGGGACTGTCTGGCCAGCCAGAGTTTCCTGTGTGTGTATTCTGGCATTTCTGCCAGCAGCAGCTCACTGAAGAAGGTTGCCCAGGCATCAACAGCTGCTGTTAAGGTTGCAGGTTGCAGGAAGGCAATGTAGGTTTGAGACAAGTAGAGGAAAAAAAAATCCCATGATGGATATCGAAGGAATCTGAACTGCTCCTGCCCTCTTTTGATCAAACAGATATCGTTCAATATATTGACGCGTAGGCAGAAATTTAGCCTTTCATCCTAGGGATAAGAATCTAAGACAAGAATCTATCATCTCTGTCAAATTCCTCATTGCTCCGTAAAACCAAACCACAGTTTTTCAAAGACATGCCCAGTATTTCATTTAGCATTATTTCACTACAGCATTAAGAATGACTGATCCTGTTAGTCTGCTGATCCTACAGTAATTGGCTGTATGTTTTTTCTTTAAAAGTGAGGTTTGTTTCTTGCTCAGTCTTTTCAAAACTAATCCATCTCCGTTAAACATGTTTTAGTTGCATCTAATCCCACAGCTCTACACCCGTAAGGTAAATCCGCACCGCAGTTCAGAACATCTATAACTGCTTTTCTTCACCCAGGATGCAACTTAGAAATCATGTAAATTCTGTCCTTAGCTAAGATTCCAGAAAAGTAGTCTAAAATTAATTTGATCTTTTTTTATAGAGCTATGTTTTATAAAGATAAGGGTGCTATCCAATTAAATCTTGACCACTGAAATTGATTAAAGCTCAATCACTTAAATACATTTAAGAATGCATTGCTGTGAAACACAGGTATTTTTAGGTGGTGAAAGGATGCCTTATTTTATTCAGTTAGCAGACAAGGATTAATTATAAGAGCAGAGTATATAGTGAACACAGGGAGCTCACTTCATCTTCCTTCATCCAGAATACAAGTTCAAGATGTAACCTTATAGCCACGCTTCAAAATCTCCAAAATCTCTATGCACCTTTTTATGAAATATTAATATGCCTAGCATGAACCAGCTGGCACACTATGGCTCATTTAGAGGATGTTATTCCCTGTGCATTTCTGCCTGAAGTGTGTATTCCTACACTTTTTGAGGGTGCTGGTGGTGCATGCAACAATTTTCTGTTGCCTAGAACTTTGCTGAATTTTTGCATTATAATTTCCCAGGTTAACACCTCTCAGGCTTGGTCTCTGCTTCTGGGGAAGTTTAAAAAAAAAATCAGGGATAATTGTTCCTCCTTTTACAAGAATGATGACAGTAAAAAATAGATAACTGCCAATTACCAAGAATATTCTATGTATGAACTTGACCATGTCTCAGACTTTTGGTGATTAAAAAAAACCCCAACAACCCACCAGTGGAAAAAAACCCCAACCTGTAAGTGAAATTACACCAAGATTTGATCGAAACTGAACTCTCCAGAAATCATCAGTAAATTTGACAGTATGACACAAACACTGACCCGTACTCTGACCCAGACAGTTTGCATACATTGTTCACTAACTACGCTTGACAAAGCTGATGAGGAATTTTCTGACTTTTATCACAAGTTTTTATTAGAAAAGTTGCAATCCAAAGCTAAAGGGGATAGGGTCGCCTGTTTCAGTGCACAGTCAAGAGAATGACTTAGAGATGCAACCTGGGATGGCTCACCATAGAATCATAGAATCAGACGGGTTGGAAAGGACCTCCGAGACCATCAAGTCCACCCCTTGATCCAACGCCACCGCAGTTACCAGACTATGGCACTCAGTGCCACGTCCAGCCTCATCTTGAAAACCTCCAGGGATGGAGAATCCACCACTTCCCTGGGCAGCCCATTCCAATGGCTGATTACTCTCTCTGTAAAGAATTTCTTTCTAATATCTAATCTAAACCTCCCCTGGCACAGCTTAAGGCCGAGCCCTTTTGTCCTACTGCTGGTTCCTGGGAGAAGAGATCAACCCACCCCAGCTACATCCTCCTCTCAGGGAGTTGTAGAGAGCGATGAGGTCTCCCCTGAGCCTTCTCTTCTCCAGGCTAAACAACCCCAGCTCCCTCAGCCTCTCCTCACAGGACTTGTGCTCCAGTCCCTTCCCCATCCTGGTTGCTCTTCTCTGGCCCTGCTCCAGCACCTCAATATCCTTCCTGAGCTGAGGGGCCCAGAACTGGACACAGCACTCCAGGGGTGGCCTCACCAGCGCCGAGTACAGGGGCAGAATCACTTCCCTGTTCCTGCTGCCACACTGTTCCTGATCCAGGCCAGGATGCCACTGGCCTTTTTGGCCCCCTGGGCACACTCTGGCTCATGTTCAGCTTCCTGTCAATCAGCACCCCCAGCTCCCTTTCTGCCTGGCTGCTCTCCAGCCACTCTGTCCCAGCCTGTGGAGCTGCAGGGGGTTGTTGTGGCCAAAGTGCAGGACCCGGCACTTGGCCTTGTTGAACCTCATCCTGTTGGAACCAGCCCAACTCTCCAGTCTGTCCAGGTCCCTCTGCAGAGCCCTCCTGCCTTCCAGCTGATCGACACTCCCCCCCAGCTTGGTGTCATCTGCACCGTGATGCAAGAAAGACCACAGCTGACCTCCTGCTTTTCTTACAGAGCAGTCACTCAGCAGCATAACGGCTGCTAAGCAAACCCATAACGGAAGAGAGCCTAGTGTAAATCCATGGACATCTGCATGTCCTGTCCCATTCAGCATCTCTCAGGGAGCCAGATCAACTCCTCGACTATTTACAACAGAAGGGGCTTTCACAGTTTGGGCCCCAGGTGGATCTTCTCCCTGACTGAGTAGACTGCAGCTGCCTGGGTAAAGGATGAGAGTGGGAAGCAGGACCTCTCTGGCCTAGAGTTGATGGGCTTCATTTTCATACCTTTTTAAAACACAGTTAAATAGCTGACAAACTTGAAAAAGACACATCTGACAGGACCAGATACAGAAGTCAGACTTCAGATACTACACCCTTCACTCATATTTATACAACCCCTTTTAAATAGTCAGGCTGGCACATCTGAGTTCTAGAGGAGATCCCCTGTGTTACAAGAAAGTGCAGCACCTTCCAACTTAACTTCCAAGTACAAAATGCAGCCTGCAACCTTTCAGCAGTCCCGGGATAAAAAGCAGCTTGTAGTACTCTCCGTTGTTTGAAATTGCGGAGTCCAAAATAAATCAAGAGTATCCCTACATAATTCTTTTATTTTGATGGAAGTCAGGACCTAGTCTGAAAGTCTGTGATATTCACTGGCTACGAAGTAAAAGTGACGATATCATATGGTGTAGACAAAGGGGAAAACAGAATCCCAGGGGAACATGCAATTTGGTGCCGGGGGCTGAACTATTAGACGTTCACGCTGTGACTGGTAGGGTCTGTTGCAAGAATGCACACTTATTAAAATTCACAAAACTCGATACAGCTGCGCTGGCCCATTCTGCACGTGTAAAAGTCATACAAAATATCATTAAAAATGAATTGCTTCACATTCCAAGAAGCTGTTCCAATATAGTAACGTTTGATTGACTGATACAGCAGACTGAAAAGCACACAGACAGCCTGAGGAGATCGGGCTGGCAATGGCTTATGCATGATTACACCACCCGTTTCTTCCATTTATTTTTCCTCTGTGTTTATTGCAGTTGTTTCTCATTGGTAAATGAATGGAAATATATTCTATCATTTTAAATTAAATTTGGTGAATTTTAGTACTCATGAATCTCGAAGACAAATTGCAACAGCTGGAGCTACAGACTAAGAAAAATTATGTTAATGGTCTTAAATTAGCCTGTAAAAAAACCTCAGAGATGTCACTCCCTGAGAATAGCTCCTGTGGAAACTGTCATAAAGAGAATGGGAGGAAGAAAGAAACACTATCACAAGTGCTTTTATTTCAAGGAATTACAAGTAAGTCTTAATGGTTTTTCCACTAATGCAAAAGTTACTGCTCTTATGTGAACATCTCAATAACACACCTGAACCTTGTGGCTTCCTTGCTCTAGTGTGCATTTCTAATTATTTCACTTGAAAGAATAAATAACAGTATTAACTTCACTTTCAAATCAAAAAGCAGTTATTGTGAACAGGTTTATTTTTCTCGTTTCTTCTACTGTTATGGGAATCCAGTAGACCTTTCCTTTTCACACTACATAAAGCCAAACAAGGTTTTTCTTCGTCAATAAAGAATTAAAATCTCTAAAATTTTTTAGAGAATTAATATTTTTTAGAGAATTAATTACAATAATGCTAACATTTTTTCTGGAACTCCAGTTTAGGGGTAACCTGAGCAAGCATGTAGTACATGCTAAAGAAAATTTGATTTTTTCCTCTAATTGGGCAGTGAAATAAACATTCTATGTAATGAAGTCTAAATTTCATTTAGACCTAAACACTGTAGAAATAAGAAATTTGTCTATAGGAGGGTGTCTTTTTTTTGGCAGCAGAAAGGTCTAGAATATTTCACAGATTTTTTTACAATCTGCTTCTGGCCAAGATTTCCCAGGTGCTGCTCTTTTGGCAGACAGACAAAATCCACTTTTAAAGAGCAGACTGGGGAACCAGCAGCAGGCAGGATGCCAGGGGCTTGTCTGAAGAGAGCTGGGCCTCCCCAGACTGCAGAACACGGGTGGTGTTGTACCCCACGCTCCAGGCCTTGACAGGAATCAAAGCCCTTCTTAGGGTTTATCCTCCTGGTGGTTTATAATTTGCAGTGCGCTGACCATCCTGCACTAATTCTTTTTGTGGCCAAATATTAAATTAACCAGGATCTTAAAAGCTGTTCAACCTAAATCACCTTAAGACTTTTCCCAATGACCTTGCTGTCTCTGCTGTGTCCCTCACACAGGCTCACCACCTCACCTCCTTTTTCCAGCAAGTCATCTCACATAAATCACCCTTCTACAGCAAGCCTTACACCTGGCCCAGAGTTAAAGGACTCTCTGAAATGAAGACTAACTTGCATTTGCAGAAGTAGCCCCTACCTTGTTTATAATAAGTTAGGAAATAGGTAAACAGCTGGAGGCAGCAGAAAGCTGTTGGTTTTATACTAATGCTGCTTACACAAAACATGCAATGATAAAATTTAGTAGAGTCCAAGTACTATAGAAACTTGAGATGGATTGATTTTTATAATCTTTCCAAACCCTGAGTTGTAACTATTTTGATAAACGTTATATTTTTTTATAGAATCACTTTTGTTTCTCTAGAGTACAAGGAATTGTGGCAGAACTCTTAGATGGAGCTCCGTGTCCACTGATGAGATATAAAAATAATTAAAATGCATCTATTTAGTGACAAAAAAACCCACAAACCCACAGTGTTTATAAAAACTCTAGATTATATATGAATGATCTATTAATAAATTTGAATACCAGGTATTTTAGCTCATTAGTTCAGGTAGTTCTGAGGTGTGACAGAATTCTCCACTTTTCAGCATGCAAACAGCAGTTTCTGTTCCTGCTGTTCTTTCTTCCCTTGCTTCTGCCAAAGGCATGGTTCTCTTGGTGAGTTTACCATTCCCTTGGAATGCTGCTGCATTTATCTACGACATTCATACTTTCCTGTTCTTAAATTCACACCTTTCTGTCCTACTTCTTCACCATTTGCTCTGATTCTGGAAACACTAATTTTCCTGACAGTAAACTTCAGATTATTTAATCTAAAGCAGCACACTCACCAAGGAGATAGACGTCATGAAAGTATAAGACCCTTAGCCAAGAGAAAAAGGTTTCTTTCCCTGTGACAGAGTCAAAGAATGGATAGACTTTAACAGGAACTAAATCAGATGTTTTGCCTAACAAGATCTATTTTAAATGCAAATTTTTCACTGGGGGCTCCATTATTTTTATTTTTTATGTCTATTTTTTTCTGTCTTTTTTTTTTCTTTTCTTTTTTTTTTCCTTAGAGCTAAGCAGAAATTTTTGGGGTTTAATTTTTTTAAAACTTAGGATCAAGGCATTCATCTGTCTTTTCAGACCAACAATTTGGAATCCAGTAGCCCACAATGAAGATAACCTTCCTCCTCCAAATAAACTGAGTTCATTATTTATGCTTTCAAGCCACAGCCATTAATTCCCTGAGTGAATGAAGCATGGTTTAGGGCAACAAATAGTTAGCATATGTTTTGTGCATTTTTTTTTTCCCTAAAAAGAAGCAGACCTACATTTGTGTAATTTCTCATCTGCTCTTGGGTAGCTTCAGCACTACCATCTGGGGGGAAGCAAGCTGTTTTAACAACAAACATTGAGCTGTATTCTCAGGGGAAAAGAAAAAAAAAAAGAGGAAAAAAGAACAAATTTCAGTGAAGGGTTTTATGAATAGGCTGTCTGAATTAACCATTATACAAGCATCTTCTTTTTTTCCTGGAAAAACACAAAAAAAGAATACTTGTTTATAATTCTAAACAATGTTCTAGTTCTTTCTTTCACCCAAAAATTTGATTCTGAAAGATAAGAAACAAATGTGTTGTTTATTCTCATATTTAATAATGCTTGTTTATTCTACAATGTGTTCTAGGTTTTGTACATCTTAAAAAAAGTTAATAGAGAAATTAATTCTTGAAGGATTAATTACTTTTTCAGGGTTTTGGTTAAATTTTAATAGAAGATCAAGACATTTTTCTTTACAAAAATAATAACTTTGGGATTTTTTTTCTTTTTAATTCTTTGTATCTGAACAAATTGGTCAATGACATTTGCACCAAGGAGGGGGAAAAAAAAAAATCAACATACTCTGGCCAAAAAAATTCCCCCAAACATTTTCCATACAAATGACTACCTATTTTCATTAGAAGTTGATAGTGAAAATTTCAGCTCTGAAGAGGAAAACTCAGAAACTTTTTATGAATAGATTCGGTGAATCAAAAATCCCTTTCAACCACTCCAAATAGAAAAAAAA
>VXAY01001100.1:825299-840087 GCA_013399855.1 Oxyruncus cristatus
AACCCCCAATATAAAAAAAAAAAAAAAAAAAAACCACAAAAGCTAGAAAGACTTGTGTCTCCCTCAAAGGAAACAAAGCATAATCCTGTCTTGGAATTTTCCACTGTGTTAATGGCCAAAGCCCACCTGGAGACAAAATTATCATCAGACGTGAAGCATCACAGGAAGGGACTCTACAGCTTTGCCAGCTGCAAAAGGAATTTGGGCAAAGCGAAGGTCTGTTGCTGGATGGAGGAGACAATTTGCTTACAAATGATACAGGACACAGTGAATTAGTTGATAATTCCTTCGAAGGAAAGCTGAGCCTCCACATCCACCTCCAGACGAATCAGCACGTTTTGGAAAGGACAAGGACAACTCACAGTGAAGGAGTAACAGATTAGAAACTCCATGAAATGGAGTTTGGATAGAAATGAGCCTGAGATGAAGATTCCCAGTCTGTCTTTCAGAAATTATCACAAAAGTTGGGTTCTGAAAAAGATGAGATATATCTGTTCTTAAATAAACAGTAAGACAGGCTGGAAATAGGATTGCTGGTGTGAAGGTAGCAGCCAAAACAGTGATGTGTAGACCAGACCAGATGCAGCAGATGACTCATTTCTTTGGCCTGTTGTGGTGTCTAACACGAATGGGTAATTCATTCTTCAACACCCGCCTGCTAAAAATGTCAAATTTAGTGTGTCTCCCCAGGAACAGGTAGGATTTAGGACATTTTCCACTGATTTCTGTGGCCTTAAGGCAAAGAAATGTTACTTTAATTTTGGATAGGATGAGCAATAAAGACCATTACTGGAAGAAGTAGCTATTAAATCAGTACTGAAGGCTAGTAACTCAGAGTCAGCGTGACACTTTCCATCCAGTAATTCTGGACACCACATAAAGATCATTCATCCGTCACACTGAGCCTTTTCTTTAATTATTTTTAAGAAAACATACGATATACACATCTAAAAACCAGTTCAACACTAATTTCTTTCATCCTCTTTTAAGCATAACAGCTTGATTTTTAACAGGTGAAACTTTACAGAAGCTTTCTGCCAGTGAGGCAACCTGTGAGCAATCACCTTCACTTGACTAGGTGCTAGTGTGTAATACATAATATCTTAAGCTTCTGCTAAATAAACACTTGCAGATTGTACACTTGATGTTTTTTAAGCATTTGTCCTCCGAAACACGCTGTACTGCTAAATGTAGCAGGGTGAACATATGAGCTAGTGTTGACAGCCAGATTCGGCTGCCTTTAGGGGACCTTGCATCTGGATCCTTCATGAAGTACAGCAGTTGACCAAGAGCAGTGGGCTCACTAAAAATAGAGCACCTTCTGTTTTGCTTGAGGAGCCACCATCATGCCACAGCACGCCCTGGTAATGTCTACACGGCACTGGCAAGCACGCACTGACCTCTCCCCTCAAGGTGGATAAAGAACAGGAGCTACAGCTGCAATAGAGTCTCCTCTAGCAACCAGCAGAGATCAGAAAGATTCCCGCACGGAGTCTCAGCTGCTCCCTTTTCTGTGCAAAAAAAAAAAAAAAAGTAAATGTGTCTACTTGAGTTTCTACAGGAAGTGGCACCAGTATCACTAAGAAAACTGAAAATTTCGGTATCATCCAGGCAAGAATCAAGGAGAATCACCAAACAAGGATTCTTTAGACTCAGGAAAATGGTTTCACTCTGACTGCAGATGAGGCACCATTTACTGGGGGTAAAAGAGGTGGTGCATCATTTCAATAGTATCATTGCCACTACTGCAATAATGCCCAGGGACATTTGCCCAGCTGGATATCCTCTCTGGTAGTCAAGTTCCCTATAAAGACAGCCACCTCTAGAAGGTGTTCAGATCAGGTGGGATCACTCGCTCTTTTGAAATGTCCACTTCTCTCCATTAATTAAAAAAGGAATAGGACAACGAACTGAGATTAGGTCTGCATTTTTAAGACAGGAAAAATTTAAAGCTATTACCCTCTACCCTAAACAGTAGTCTTCATCCTAACATAAAGAATAAACTAAAATTCTGGAGGTTTTAAACAAGGGAAGGGGTATGGTCAAACATAGAAACAATTGAGAAGTTTAATTACATGAAATGTTAGAGCCATGATGGATTAAGACAGCACACGTGGAATAAGATCAAATCTTCCTCACTTCATTCTACTCTACAGAAACTTTCAATGAATTTCAAAGACATTTTAAAGAATTTTTTTTCTAAACAGGGAGGGCAAGGTTTTCCCCAAAAATCCTCTTTCTTCCTCTCCCATGAAGAACACTGAATATGTATTTTTAGGAACAAGTTCAAGTGATACCAGTGATTTACAAGCTGCAACAAAATCCTTCAGAACTGTAAAATCCCAGACCAGCAAATTTGGAAGTACTTATCCTCAAAGGGATCACTACATCTCAGGCAATGGGGAATCAGTGGGATCTTTTTACAGAATTTTTTAACACTGAACAGATTGTTGGTCCCCTTATCCTGCAAAAACCATGATTGCAGAGTAGAGCCATCCACATACACACCAAGGCCTCAAAAATATCTCTTCTATCAAAGTTCTTTAGTGAATCCCCAGAGATACTTCTCACCCTACTCAACAACAATTCACATATCAAAGGCCCAGGAATTATAACAAGACAAAATATGAAGAAAAAAAAAAATCACCACCTATTGTTGTGATTTAAGGAAGGCAAAACCAGAACAACAGAAGTCCTATTAACTTACTCTATTCTGAGAACAAATTCAACCTGTAAAAGCAAAAAAAGGGAGAACAGGGAACAAGCCATAAAATCTACTTGCACTCCATAATGGGGAAAGCTGTGATTGCTTTTTTTTGTTCATTTAGCAGCAAGCCCCCCAAATGCAGACAAGCTTTTTAACTGATCAGTGAAGAAGTCTCTGTCTCTTTGCAACCTATAGGTCCCATAGAGAAGAGCCAGCCATGCATCTAATCAAGAAGAGGGAATCTTATGGCAAATTAATCATGTTGAAAACAATAGACCTTAACACAATCTAGGGATCTCAGTGTTTTAGGAAAGCTGGATATATCCTCTTTTTATCACTCAACAACTAAACTAATCAAAGAAAGGCTCTCTGTGCAAACAAACAGGAATGTGTGTAGAAGTTAGTTTTACTTCAAAGAACACAAGTTTAGATTGCATTTACAGTTTTTGGCATAGTTGTGCTACTTATCACTGTGTTTCATCACGAATAAACAGCACGTCATTCAGTGGACTCTTGCAGGACTTGAGGATGTGCCATGAACAGCACGACTGTCCTGGCTGACAACAAATGTAAACTAGAGGTTGCATGCCCACATTTTTTCCAGCACTGATTATTTAATCTTCTCTGTATAAATCGTTTCGTTATCTCCTACAATCACATCCCTGCTAAGAAAAAGAAAAAAGTTTTGAGCTCACAGTGCAGTTGACATTTTTTTGGAAAATGACCTGGAACCTATTTCCATGATTATACAACGTCTTGCAGATCACATCAAGAAGTTAATGAAGGAGCATATAAGTTAAAATGGAGGATAAGACTTGGGATTGGCTGTTTCACATATGACAGAATTAATGTAGCACCCTGGTATGTTCTGAGGCAAGCAGACATTAGAAACCCAGATGTCAACAGGCCTTTAGTAATTACAGGTGAAAAAGATCCAACCAAAATCATGTAACAGGTTAAAAAACACCTTTTAGAAGATTTTGGAAAAAGGAGAAGTACTACTAAGAAAATTAGAGGTAATGTTCTCCTGGCCAGTAATACTCATGTATGCCTCCCAAAACTGTACATCTGTTGTACAGCTGTTATCACAAACAGCTAAAGAATGATCTTGGGATCCACCTTCTGCTTATTCTTACACCTTCAAAAAGAGATCAGAGGCACATTCAAGAGATCATGAGCAACATTGATTCAAGAAACACACTTAAAATCAAATAGTTATGGCTATAGATGTGCTCCAAGAGAGACATCCACAATACCCATGAGACAACAGTCCAGTTGTACACCCAGAATATTAATCACCAGCCCATGTCCTTTACTGACAGCTAACTCCATCTCAGATTCCTGTGGGAGAACACACAGTGACACTGGTGGGTGATGCTATTAAAGAAAGTTAAAGGACGACTGGAGTAAAATTTGGAGTGAAGGGCAAGGAGTTAAAGATGAAATAATAAATCACAACACTGGCAGTAAAATGTGTATTGTATTTTTATTGCACTAGTCCCTAGGCAATAAACTGCCTTTGTCATTATCTCAGCTTTACCTGTCTGCCCTTGAACTTTCTTGTAACCATTTACTCTAAAAGAACACACAGAGATGAAATCATTTATGAAAGGTAGCACTTGTATTAAGTGCTCCTATATTTCCAGTATTTGGAGATCACTGATTTGACCAGCAGCTGGTTCACAATCTATATCATAAGCTTTGATTTTTGATCTCTACCTGTTTACATCCACTCTTTTCCCCAACATTTTTACACACTTCAAATACATTATTTTTACTCATTTGCAGCTATATCTGTGGCTTCACTCAGCATTCATAAAACACTTTGATCAGTCAATTAAGGCCTTCTATGAAAATGCAGCTGCTGCTGTTACACTGCCGAGTCAGAGAATGGTCAGGGTTGGAAGGGACCTCTGGAGATCATCCAGTCCAACCCCCACCCTCTAAAATAGGTTTTCCTAGAGCAGGTTGCATGGGATTGTGTCCAGGCTTTGAGTATCGCCAGAGAAGGAGACTCCAAAAATTCTCTTGGCAGCCTGTCCCTATGCTCTGTAACCCTCAAAGTAATGAAGTTTTTATTCATTTGCAGATGGAACTTCCTGTGCTTCAGTTTGTGCCTGTTGCCCTTTGTCCTGTTGCTGGACACCACTGAAAAGGGTCTGGCCCCATGCCCTTGACACCCACCCTTTAGGTATTTATATGCATTGATAAGATCCCCTTAATCGTCTCTCCCTACTAAGAAACATGGAACAGAGGGAAAAAGAAAGCATAAATCCTCACCTGTGCTATTAACCACTGTCTCACTCACCAGCTATCACAGTATTTAACCAAAAATGCTGTGACAGATGGAACTATACTGATCAGCTAGTGGTTCTCCAGGTTCTGGGAGAACATACCACTGCATGAAGCAAACACATATCTCTCATTCCTGCTGCATGTTTCTCAAAGCACCCACTCAGTCAAATATTCCCTCAGACCACTGAAATATCAATCCCTTCCCTCTTTTTGCTCTCAAGGTGCCAATCCAAACATGTTGTTTCAAGTGTATAATTTGAACTCAAGGTTCTACCCCACAAAGCATTCAAAACAGATGCTTCTGGACAGCTTGGAAGAGTAACATATCCAGGTTGTGAGAAATGGCTGCTGGTGTCTATGACTGATTTACAGTCTTTCTATAAGTGCTGATCACAAGCTGGCATAAAATTTAATTCTTGGCTATGCCATCTCCCCTAAGATAAGGAGGGTCAGTGGTGTTTCTGTTAAATTTGAAGACAAAAGTAAAGCTGGAAGAGCCTGCTAGCTCTTCAAAGGCCATGGTGAGAACTCAAAATCATCTTGGTGAAATAAGTGCCCTGAAGAAATAGGACCAGAGCAAAGTCATCACATGTGGAATAAACTGATCAACTGCATAAATGTAAGACAAAAAAAACACCACCGAGGGCTGTAAGGTCCTCAGAAAAGAGTCTGGGTTTCGAGCAATTAATCTGAGCACGTATCACACAAATAAGGCTATTTGAAAAAAGGCAAACCATATCATGAAAAGAAACACAGAATCTCTCTGTGTAAGACTCAGAAAGCAAGTTGTTTCTTCTGCTTGACTCTAGAAAGGTATTAGCTAAAATTCTGTATGTGGCTATGGGAAATGACTTATAGAAGTCATAATTACTGAGAGAAAATCCAATCCAAAGGAGGATAAAAAGGATCAAAAGTTCAGGATTCACAAATTGTGAGTAAAGACTGAAAAGATTGGGATTGTTTGGTCCAGGGAGGAGAAAACCAATGTACAAGACACAATAGCAATTTAAAAAATAAGGAAGGTTGCTAGAAAGAGAATGCTAAAATAACCGTTCTACTATTACAATCAAGGACAGGAAAGAAAATCAAGGACCTAAACTCAACAAGTAATATTAGGTTAAACTTATATTTTCAGAGTAAAACTTTTCACATTAGAAAGATATAAAACATGAACAAATTGTGATGAGAACTTGTAACATGTTGGAGGCCTTTAAGAAGTTGTTACACAAAAATCTGCAAGATGCACATATGTATGGTTGTTGTTGTCTTGGGAGAGCAGGAATCCGCACACAAATCTCTTGGTCCCTTCCAACTTTACATATATATCATTTAATTAGTCATTTACATTTAATTATTACCATATTAATAGTAATTTTTCTGACTACCGCTAAGAATCTTCAGAGCAAAAGCTCTATTTCAAGAGTGACTCACAGTTTCCCTACTTTTTATCCTACATATTTTGGGGCAGAAGTTGAGGCCATATTATCATGCTTGGTTTGTTACAAGTTGTTCTTAAGGACAAGTCAGACATGTAAAACATGCAAAATAAATGATAAAAATCCCCATCTTGCCATTTTGAGACATTACTTCATGCTAAAACACCTTGTGTTAGTTCATCCAAGGTGAGCAAAAGGAAAAAAAAAAAAACCTGAAAAGAAAGGAGAAAAGGAAAAAAGTTCACATACCCTACCTGACACAAGATCACAGTTCAGTGTCTAAAGAAGGTTTGAAGTCAGTAACACTCTTTAAAAGAAAGGTTAAGTTGGTATGCCTGACTGCCAACAGATCTTACAGCAGGAGAGTAAAAGCAAGCTGACAAAATCTTTTCTGAACTATTTTGAGGCTTTTAATATAACTTGAGTATAAAAACGGCCTCTAGACAAAAACTTTGCATGTAGATAGACCTAGAGCTATTTATACTTTTGCCTAAAATAAACCAAGGGCATTACTCCGTGTCTCTAATGGTAAATTTTCTGCTTGGATGAGTTTTCATGACGATGTGAAATGCTGCAGAATACAACAGTCATGTCAAGGGTGTAGCAAAAACAGTCATGTGGGGGAAGAAAACCTCAGTGAAAGTTGCCTCTGCTTCATTCCCTAGAGAGGCTGTTGTGAAAGCAGATCTAATATCAACTGCTGTTCTCCCCTAGAACACCTGGGAGAACAGGTAACAACGTATTTTAAGTCCTGGTTTCATTTTTTATTTCTCTCCACGAAGGAATTAGTAGGTTGAATCGTGGGAGATAGAAGGAAACACGTCATTTCACTGATTTCGCTGATCCTCATTCTTTGAATTTCACGGGATCGTGGATTTTGTAGATACACACATTAAATGGGACTAACATTGGGAATATTATGTAACAAAAGAAGCATCCTCACTGTTTCTAGAAATGACTGGTGAATATTAACACTTGCTATTTTTAGTTTAATACAGTGAAGTATTATGTCAAGAAAAGAATATTCATCAACAAGATATACTTCTAAAACTCCTGGATCTACAGGAAAACAGTAATGATGATCAACTCTGACAAGGGCAACGTCTTCTATCAAGCCTTGTCCTTTTCTCACTAGTTACCCATGAAAATATGTTCAAAATCAGACATCTCTGTAGGACATAAAAATTTAAGGTACCATATGATAAACATACATAAAATAATGTTTAAAAAATTCTCCTAAATATACTTCCAAAGCTGTAAATCGTATCAATGAACATAAGAAAAGGATAGTCTTGCTTTCTGTGAAGTAATTTTAAAAATTTTCAGCACCACAGTTTCTTATGCTTTAATGTTTGGCCTGACACTTAAGAATCAATTTAAGTATATTCTCCTAATACAGAAATAGAATCCTGCTAGTTATCTCACAGAGGTCTCATGAATGTGCTAAACAGGACTCACTTGGGATTTGCCTCACTGGATGGGTGCAGACAGCTATATGTGCATTCTACCCAAGCTGAGATGTGCCAGAACACAAGCCAGCTCCAGCATGAAAACAAAGTTGGAATGAATATATCTACCTTTCAACAGGGCTTAAAGTTGAAAGAACTTTGCTGGTGTTTTGGGTTTTTTTTTTGTTTTGTTTTGTTTTTTGGTTTTGTTGTTGTTGTTGTTGTTTGTTTGTTTGTTTTTGGGGGGGTTTTTTGTGTTTTTTTTTGTTTTGTTTTGGGTTTTTTTGTGTTTTTTTTTTTTTATTTCTAAATATGATTTCTTCGGTAAAAATGAAGTAGACAAGCACATTGCAATAGTTTCATTTCATTGAATGGTGAAAGGATAAAAAAGTTAAATCTTTAGAAAAATTCAAACTGGCAAATACCATAATATTTTGCAAGCAAAAAGAAAAGCATAGTAGAGTTCTGCTCCAGTCTGTTTAGTCAGTAAGAACTCTCTTAAACGTGATTCTGTGGCATCACCGCTAATCCAGTGAGGAACATAAAGCGCCATAAGTCATAGGGTTGACTCTTGTAAGCTGTTTAAGACAATATAGATGTAGGGTGGGCTAAATTTGGCTGCATTCTGTCTTCTGCTGGTTTTCTCAGCCTGGAATGTCAATGGAACCAGTGGAAGGTGGCAATCAACTCAGTTTCAATCAGGTCAAGTGTCTAAATCCATCCACCTTCTCTGAAAGTACAAATGACAAGTGCCCACGAAGAATAGACTGATTTTTCAGAAAGAGTAACTGTGTCTCTCACTACTTTTAACAGAAGTAACTGAATTTGTAAGATCTTCTTCTACTCAATTTGTTGTAAGACTTGAAAAGCATCATATCAAGGATTCTAGTTCTGTGTTAAAATCAACTAATTTCAGTAACACTTCATTCTGATATATGTATTTGTTCCATAGGGATACAGATACTTTTCAGCTCCTGCAATGCCTTCGAATGAGATGTACTTGAGCCTAAATTTCCCTCAATAGCAGAGAAATCAACTCCTATTTTAAGAATGATTAAGAAAATTCAGGAAAAAAAAAAAATCCTAATAAAGAGGATGAGCCGTACTTATTGAAACAAAAAGAAACCAACTGTTCAGCAGTGAGCAAGCAGACAGTTATGAAATACACTAAAACCCCCCAAAACTATCTGGAAAACTATCTAGGAAGTGTTGCAATATACTGTCCTCATTGTATTAAATGCCACATGCAGGTGATTAATTGAGAGTTAACCTTAATTTAGTCCCAACATCTTACTACTGATAGCGTATTTTACCTAATTTTTAATACTGCTCTTGAACAATACAATTGGAGGGTGATTATACTGTATGCAACCCTGTGCAACAAAGAACAGTAAGAAGCTAGCCCTTAATCCAAAGAAATAAAATTGACAAAAAAATAAACTAGACATGAAAACACATGGGAAAAAAATATCTGATAGGGTAGAATTAATACTGTAAAGGCAGTATCATCACATTGTCTTACTTAATATCATCTTACTTTTTCAATAGGGAGGGTGCATAGCATTAGTCTGGGGAGAATTAAAGAGAGTAAGCTTAGTGGAACTTTAAAGAAATTAAATGAGGAAAAAGGCAGGAAAGGGGGGAAGAAAAGTAAGAGACAGTTGAGAGATGAAATAAGGAAAACAATTTGCGACGAGATCTGGACAAACATGACTTTGCTGGACTACTATGAGACTCCAGTTTTATATAAAGAAGCAAAAACATTCAGGTACTTTCTCGTGTCCCACAAACCTGAGTGTTGCACTGAGAATACAGTGATGGTTAAAAACCAGCAAAAGCTCACATTGCTCAGTAATATCTTTTCTTCAGGAAAAGAATGACTGATCAGTGTGATTGGGTGACGGGCTTTTCCCTTATTAGTTAATAAGCCACTCAGCCTACAAATGACAGAGGGTTTCCCACATCCTGTAAAAACAAGCAAATAGGTGAAAAATCCAGCTTGACAACAAGATGTTGGAATGAAGGTGAGTATAACTGATAGTGTAATCCTGTAGGAAAGGCTTTACTTTCCAGTGTGCTGTACTTTGCTTAGACTCTTTTTCCAGCCCTCAGACTCGACTGTCTGCAAATATTCAATTATACCCTGCAGCCGCTTCCAGAGAACTAAACAAGGCCAGCCCTCACTGGCAGAAGCCTGAAATCATACAAAATGCTTTTGGCATTCATTGCTTGCAACCGACTGTCTGAGCACAAATAAAAATTCAGCCCAGCTTGAACAGCAAGAACATGTGAATTGGCATCCTTTCCAAACCTGAGAGCAAACATAGAATTCTAAAAGTTTAAAGGGTTAACTGCAATAGAGACTGTCTCTCTACAGCATGTACACAGAGAGGATGCTTCCTAAGAGGTTAGGCTGTCGAGTTAGGAGTGGGCTATAATAAATCAGATATATTCTACCAGCCTCATTCTATTGGCAAACCGCTTTCATTGTAAGCATGAAATGTGTTGCTAGATTTGACCTTCCCTCCCCATATACAACACATACTGAATATCCTGTGTTAAGCATACTGTTTCTTACAGACCTCACAATGAATTATAAACAATTTGATCTCTACTTTAGAAACATTCCCCAAACAATCGTCGTTTTTTCTAACATATTCTCATTTATAATTATTCATTGAATAAAGTTGCTAGCCAGTTCTTAGTTCATAACTTTTCCATGAGTTTTACAGCAAATTTTCCCTGGCTTAAGTTCAACCTGTTTGCTGCAGAAACATCATAAAATCTCTCTGCTCTGCTATTAGCAGATTGGCACTACAAGTGTTTATAAATACGAATATGACCATGTAAATATGACAGTTACTCCCTGTTAACAGACCACATAATGGCAATCCTGACACAAAACATACCATATCTTGTTTACCTGAAGACATTTGACCCCTACTCAGTTAGTACACATTTGCTAGCAATCCAGCCTTTGAAAAAAAACCTGTGGGTTTTCTAAACTTAGAAACGTAGTCCAAACTAACTTCACTTGTTGTTTTTTTTTCTTTTGGATATTCATCCAGCTGTCCTAAACAATCATTAAGATCAAGACATGTCAGTGTTCCCACTGTGACATGTCTCCTCATGCAGAATCTGTACTTCGAGATTTCACGTGAGACAGAGCACGATATTCCACTCACATGACTTTCATCTGGAGCCACCTCACTGAAGCAAGAAGGATAAGCGTATCTCACATTTAAACCATCAAAGTACAACATTGCAGTAGGTGAAATTACCTCCACAATTCCCAACAGCAGGTTTTGTTTTGTTTTGTTTTGGTTTTTGATATGGCACCGCACAAAGGCAAGTAAAAGACTGACTTTCTGAACTTTACTGTTCAGAAACAGTGGTGGTATCCAGTGCCATCCCATCCACGAAGAAGGCACTAACCAAGACTGGTCTATGAATAATAACCAAGACTATTCTGCAAATCATGTTTCGTATGTTTGGGGTTTTTTTAAATACAGAAAAATTTTCAATATGGCAAGAGTTCATTAAGAACTGCCAATCCAGACTCCATGCAACAGAATAACTTATTTTCTCTTTTCAGGTTACACAATTCAGAATAGAGTTTAAAGAAGGTATTGTTACCATCAGAAATATTAATTCAGAACTTTCAGAAGTTTTTTTTTTTTTTTTACAAAGATTTATGTAAAATACAGGAAACAGTGCTTAGAAGAACACATCACTGGAAGCTAGTTGGTATAGTCCTACCATTGATAAAAGACTGTTGAAATGAGATGCTTTAACTATGGTTAAATTTGTATTTCTGACATCAGTAAGGACAGTTTTACATTTCTTGCTAAGGGCATTAAACATACGATCTCCTTTGGTGTATTTAATTTATACTCAAACATTGCCAAATCTCAGCAATCTTTACCATGTAACAGGTTGAACAGACCAGTGTTCACCTTAAATGTGGGGAACAGTTAAACATAAATGCCATAGGTAGACTGAAGCAGCAGCAGGAATGGTCTAACACTCAGGAAAAATCAGCCTGATATCTTCAAAAGATTCCAGTTTCCATGAGCTGAAAATCTGGTACATTACATTTTATAGTACATATTTTATCAAAGAACTTTTAGGAAAATACCCAAGAATGTAAGAACCCAAAAGAAAGAAATATGCACAGGTACACTGCAGGTAAAACTGCCTACCTAAGATCATGTCAACACAGCTTATTGCACATTTTGAACTCAGGCACAGTGGAATGATGTGTGCATGGTCTTGGTTTTACTTAAGAGACAAGTGAGTAACATGATAGAACAATGCAGAAGACTGAGACCTTATAAGAACCACGTCATTGTAAAACAAAGAGAAAATTCCAGAATCCACAAACTCAAGGAGGCAGTTTCCACTAAATATCATTATAATTCAGGTGCAGTTCTTCAGCAAGAAATTTTCTGTTTCGTTTTTAAAACTAAAAGGAAAACTGTAGCAGCACACAAAAATGGTCTTACAAAAAATTAGTATCATCATAACAATATTAATGACTTTCCAGAATCAAAATACATCCTACCATTTCCAAGAAATTCTGGACCTGCATCAGAACTACATTGCAAGAATAGTTTCAATGGTTTAGATGATACACAGTCACGATAATTAACTGTTGAACAAGACTGCAAAGATTTCTTCTGCTCATTACGCAAGAGGAGAGAGGTCAGTATTTGCCTGGGGTTATCCTGCTGTTTGGTCATGAATACTGTGATATTCTCCTATTGCTTCTAACAAAAAAAGAACAAGAAAGCTTTGCTTTTTGAATTGGAATAGGCCCAGGTACAACCTTGTAAAATGACATTTTGCTCTGCAAAATTATGAGAATTTTGATTTTGCTTTGCAAAAATGACAGAAGTTGTAGAAACATGACCACTGGTCTCGCGAAATTAGCATTGGTTTATCTTAGGAGCTAAAGTGAGCAATGTCTCTGCGCCCCAAGCATCAAATCCTACAACCTTTCTTTTTCCATGAGAGGCTTCAGGGAATAATTGTCCTCGGACTCCTTACTACAATTTATCACACAATTAATCAAGGGAGGTGGAGGAGTTGCTGTTGACTTCTTCTATCAATATTGCCCTTCTGTGTTTAGGCTGGACCAATAAGGCAAGAAAGCTGATGAGATCACACTGCACATGATCTAATGGCTGTCAAATGAAAGAAGACAGTTGCATCTGTATGCCCACAAAACCTAAACTCTAAGACTAAAATAGAAGATATCAAAGACAGCTTAAAGAAGCGGGGGAAAAAAAAGAAATCAAAGTGGCAGTGAATTACTTCAACTGTGGATATATTAAATTGGTCACAAGATACTCCAGAACAAAGAAATAAGAAAACCTCAAAAACAAAACCAAAAAACTGTTCATCATTTTAAGTAATTTGCACCCCCATGTCTTCACTTCTAGCAGAACTACATAAAACTATCCAGAAGTTCATACTGGAAGATATTCAGAAATTACTTCAAAAAGTAGAAGTATTTGCAGTGCGGAATAATAATAATTGCATGTACTTCGAAGCTGGCACCCATATATGTGTATATATAATTTCCTTTATGCTAGATCCAGCATTTTGCAGACCAATAGAAGAATGATCCCAAACCCCACACAATAACCAGGAACACCTCACTACATGTATCTCTGGTTTTACACGCCTGCCCTTCTATTTTTATCAGAATATTACCGTGAAAGAATCTCCCTTTCTTTGGTAAAAATTAAAGTAGTCCACATAGGTCTTAGCGTTTGTAAGCTAAGTGTGAGATGGCAATAAAAGATGTGTAAAATATTCATTCTATTGAAGTTATTTCTCCTACATCTCCAGTCTTAATGCTAAACCTAATATCAGAGTCGTACATGCCTTGTATGGGTGACATGGTGCAAACAGTAAACTGCATTGATAAATACAAAGATATTTGGGCTGATTCCATTAATTCCAGCACATAGGCATTAATTGCTTTTCTTAGAAGAGCTCAGCAAATGCATCATATTTAAAGGCATTAAAGAGCTCGATGACAAAGAAAGAGTATTACCTATGGTGGGGAGAAACGAACAGAAAGAAGGCATTTCAGTTGTTAAGAAGAAATAATGGACTGTTTCTTCAATTTGCACAATTTTCAGAACCAATTCCTGTCAATCTGACTCTTCCCTCAGCTAAATGTAAAGGGGTTTGTACTCCTGTGGTGCTCTACAGACGAGAAATAAAAATTCAAAGTGCATTTCAGAGATTTACAGGCTTCTAAAACGCTATCCTGCATCAACCAATTTCATGAATGGTAATTTGTCTTCACATTCTCTGTTGGCCTTTCTTCAGGCAGTCTTACAACAGCTTGCCAGGTTCACCATAAACAGATAAACAAACATTGAATCCAAAGCACTTCCCTCTTATGGAGTGAGACAGAACTCAGGGAGCAGACATCTGACCTATTTTTTGTGAGGCTGTGTTACCGAGCCCTTTAAAAATATGCTCTCTCGTCTTGCGTCCCCATTCCTTTGAAAGAAATTGCATTTCAAGTATACATTCAGAAAAAAAAAAAAAAAGGAAAAACCAGGGTTTTTTGTCAATGAACCAAACTAAATGCACCATCAGTGCATTTCCAAAGCTTTACATTATGCCATGCCATTTACACTGGCTGCATTCACAACACTCAGTGCTGCACATTTAATTAGCAGGAAATCTAAGAAAGATCACACAGAACCCATTAACTTCAAATTGCTTGCAGGGGTAATTAGAAAGTGTGGCAGCACACTTTTCAATGTTTTAAAGTAACATTTTAATCCATTTCTGCAAAGGAACAATAAAAAAAAAAAGAAAAAAAACAGTGAATGGAAAAAGAAATGTTTTCATAGAATCATAGAATCATAGAATCA
>VXAY01001100.1:840260-874096 GCA_013399855.1 Oxyruncus cristatus
TTTTGGTAACATTTAAAAAATTGCAAGAAGTTTCCTAGTCAGAATATTTAAATGCTTCAGTCCCTCTAAGGTTTCCCTGGGTTACTGCAATTATATCCGTTCACAGAAGCCAAGAAGTAAAAAATTACTTTTTCACTGTCATTTTGCATTAGGTCCTGGTGACCTGCAAACTACCATCAGGCTGTATCTTTATGTTGAATTTTATATTGGCATGTCACAGATGTGCTTT
The DNA here is from genome assembly GCA_013399855.1 of Oxyruncus cristatus. Lineage (NCBI taxonomy): Eukaryota > Metazoa > Chordata > Aves > Passeriformes > Cotingidae > Oxyruncus > Oxyruncus cristatus. The sequence goes on from VXAY01001100.1 coordinate 840,490, forward strand.
AGCATATCAATGCTTATTCCAGCTCTCAAAAACTGAAAGGAAAACATCCACAATTATTCAAGGAAAAGTTGTCTTCTAACTTAGATACCCACCAGCCCTAGTATGAAAGAAGTAAAGGATTAAACTTCTAATTTAATCATTAAATTAGATGTTAACTAGTGCCATGATACTCATCATCAAGAAACAGAGGGGGTTTTTGCTGATATTCTTAAATAATAGCAGGACTTTGATGTCAGTATGTTTGTTTACTGCAAAATTTATCTACATTTGAACTCTCTGACATCTGCCACATCCTACCTCAAACTGACTGTGAAGCTGATGCTTCAAGGTGTGTGATATTGAAAGTTATGTCTCTTCCATGAGTGAGAAGAAAATACAAGTTTTCAACAATGAATGACTGGACAAGTGTTGCCCTGCACTTTTTTCCTACTTAAATACATACACCTTGTGTGGACTAAGGAGGGTGAAGGCACTTCTTTTATGTCCTTCCTTTCTCCATTTCTCCTCCCATTGCTCACACAGCAGAGAGGAGAATTGTACTTCAAGAAGGAACTAGGTACCCAGAGAGTGTAACAGGCTCCATCCTGCTACTTCTAACACTGAGTCATAGTTTCATGCTGAACTGGTTGCTGGTACTTTTACTGCTTCTGAAGAGTCATTACTTTATAATGTGCTTTGGTCAGACACTTTCCCTTCCATGACAAGTCTGTCTGATCCATGCAAGAGTAGCTGGTCACCAACGCTGTTCAGGACAGGAAATGTGGCAGGGTTCATAAAACAACACCCCAGACAGTTTTCCTCCTTTCACCTCTCCTTCCATTTAGAGGTGTGAGCAATAGGTAAGATTTCAGTCTTATAATTTAAATTGCAGTAATAGATTGGGAGGTTGGTTAACAGATATGAAGTTGCACACTCACCTCCTTGTTTCTAGAACTGTTTCAGAGTGCCAGGCTTGGAGCAAGGCAGAATTTAATAAATCACCCCTGGCATTCTTCCCAGAGACATTTTTTGTGTGTGCTACTACACAGATGAAAAAAACCTCCACATTCTTTTACAATGTCCCAGATCTATCATGCATAAAGGTCACTTTAAAACATTCACACCTCAAATATACACACACCCAGAAAGGTTAGCAGCAACCAAGGCTTTAAGTGAGGACAATGATCGCCAGAAAAACTGACTGTTTATATGATAAGCATGAACTCAATTGCCTTCGATTACATAACTACACTCAGCTGATGGACTTAAGGAATCCAATTCTTTTTTTTATTGCTTACTACAAATGTATACATCCACTCAATCAGCATCAAATTCTTTCCAACAAATGATGAGATTTATTAAGGCTGAAACTCACATCCACCATGACCTCAGATACGTATCTCCTTGGAAAACCAACATTCTGTACTGAGAACCTTGAAAGCATTAACTTCAGCAGTATTGAACAGACACTGATTTACCCAACCAACATACTCTTATATGTTGAAAACTAGCTTACAGAATACTGCTAATGACTCACAAAACCAACTGTCCTTACTTATTTCACTTCATAAATTTTATCCATGCCTGTATAACAAAATTTGGGAAATTCTCAACAGTATTTCATGAAATGAAATTATGTAAACAATTCCTCCCCTCCAAAATATTTTACTTGAAATGCTCCAGTGAGATGACATCATAAGACTGTCACGTGATTTTCATCTTTATAGTCCAAGGAGGAATACTGGCCATTACGTGCCATTAGCTATGCTCCAATATGTGCAGACACACATTTAACTCATTTATCAGAAAACCAATCAACATTCTTAAATTTTCCTTCAGTTTCCTTTTTGCCACTCAAATAAAACATACTGCTACTAAGTCTGAGAAATAGGGAGCGCTGAATGATTTGTGAAACATATGTGCATCTCCAAGCAGCAGGTGTTTTCAAATATGCTGAGACTAATTGAACTACTTTTAAAGATTTAGCAACTTTATTCTCCCATTAAATGGATGATGTGAATAGACAACAGGTAACAAGATTTATCTCTGTTTAGAGTGAAAAACAGGAAGGGGATTCAGGATGATCCAGTGGCATCTCACTCATCTCCATTTGTGTAATGTCTTTGGATCGCCACATGAAAGGATCTGTACAACTGCAGAACGTTATCAATACCATTTTCTACTTTCCATTGAAACAAAAGCCATACTAATTACAAAGAATAAACATAAAGCAACAAAAAATGTTCATAAAGGGAGACTTCAGCATTACATAATTGAGAAACATTTCTTTTCCTTAAAAAACATGATGAAAAGATTGAGAAATCATGAAAAAGACTTCCCATTTTAGCAATACGTGAAGTGCTGCAGTTACAAAAATAAACCTGGAAGTAGTTGTTTAGAACTTCCTGAATTTACATTCTGGGAAACACAGGCTTTCCCATTTTTTATGAACACTGTATTTACAGAATCACAGAATCAATTAGGCTGGAAAAGACCTCTGAGATAAGCAACCAATGACTGATCACCACCATATCAACTAGACTATGACACCACATCCAGTCTTTTCTTGAACGCCTCGAAGGATGGTGGTTCCATTACCTTCCTGGGCAGCCCACTCCGATGCCTAATCACCCTTTCTGTAAAGAAATTCTTCGTAATGTCCAACCTAAATATCCCCCGGCATAGCTTAAGACTCTCTTGTCCTGTCACGGGTTGTCTGGGAGAAGAGACCAACCCTCACCCGGCTACGCTGTCCTTTCAGGGAGTTGTAGAGAGCAATAAGGTCACCCCTGAGCCTCCTCCAGGCCAAACAACCCCACTCCCTCAGCTGTCCTCACAGGACATGTGCTCCAGACCCTTTAGGAGCTTGGTTGCTCTTCTCTGGACCTGCTCTGGTACCTCAATGTCCTTCCTGAACTGCGGGCCCCAGAACTGGGCACAGCACTCCAGGTGTGGCCTCACCAGCGCTGAGTACAGGGGCAGAATCACCTCCCTGCTCCTGCTGCCACACTATCCCCAATAAAGGCCAGGATTCCACTGGCCTTCCTGGCCCCCTGGTTGTCCTGTATGTGTCGTGTGATCACGCTCAAGGTGATCTGCTCTGTCTATTTAGCTACCAAACAGACACAAAGAATTTCAAGGGTTTAAAGCTTAAAGGTGAGAGGCAAGCGGTATGTTGGGCAATAAAGTTAATGCCAGCTTTCTGGAACTAGTTCAGGGAAAAGGTTTTCCTGTCATCTAGACTACCCAGAAGTTGCTCTTGTCTGCTTTGCACTACAGATGACAGCATAATGGCATTCACAGGACTGTTGTTTAGAAGTACAGCATAGTTCCAAACAACATTTTTAGTAAAATTAATTCACACTTTTGCCTGAATGAGCCATGGGAACCATATGTATTTTTGTTACAGCCAGCCTCCACTTTCAGTGAGTCATTCACAAGGAAAAAAAAAAAAAAAGCCAGTCTCACTATAACAGCGACTACTTTTTGGGTGTGCTGGGATGACCCCAGCCGCCCCACCGTCGATGAGTAATTGAAATTCTGCCTGCACCGCTCACTCAGTAAGACCTTCCAAATGAAAAGGAAAAATTGGTGAGGAAAGGACACAGTGATACTACACTGCTGAAGACTCTCAGTATATAAGCGTCCTCACAGCGAGGTCTGAATGGCAGATTTTATCTGTCCAGATGGAGAAGACTTTGATGCAGCATGAACTTGTATCGTTGCTTGTCCAGACAATCCCTAGAGGAAGATTATGCACCGTAGCTGTCCCCTCCCTTTCCAAATACAACAAGAGGGAAGGAGACAATGGAAACAACTTCGTGAGGAGAATCTTCTTCCACTACTGTGGACCTTGCTGGATCAAGCCAGTGTAAGTCCCTATGTCCCTGAAGTGACCAAGATGAAACAGCCCTTTGCATGTAAACTATGCCATGCTTTTCCTGTGGTAAAAATCACACAAATGGGAGCTGACTGGCTAGCAGTTGCGATAGAGCAGGAAAATATAGCGGATTCAACCTTCGGCATTTGTGGTTTTATAATAAACTTCTGCTAAACGTCAGACCCTTTTGGGGAAAGAAGCACCATAACGAGAAACTTTGGCAATACCATCAATACAACTCTGTGGAGGCTGCTCCCAAAGCCACAATAAATCTGTGTGAAAACAGCTCCACGGAGGGCACATTATCTTATCATCGTGACAAAAAACGGAACACCAGGACGGGGCTGGGGAGTCTGTGTACAGCGTCTCAAAGGAGTACGCCTGAATGAGTCATACTGCCACTGCTTCAACAAAAATGCCTTTTTTTTTGTTAAGCATTTTATATGGTTTAGATACGCGTATATTTTATACACTTTTAAAAGGGGTATACTTCAATAAATTCTGGTCCGGTAACCCAGATGAATCATTACCTGCAGCTGGAATGCATTAACTGTGTTTCCTCCAGTTTAACTTCATTTGAGACAATCCAGTTCCTGCATACTGAAACCACTCCACGACATTACCCAAAGCACTGGACGTAGGAAAAATCATACTGTTCAGTTCAAAAGCACACTTTTGATCTGAACCGAAATCCTAATAGAGAGAACTCTACAGAGGAATACCCATTTTACAAGTTGTCAGGAACTGTACATAAATGGAAGTACAGAGCTGAAGGCTGTACAGGTGAAGCCAAGGAGGGGGCTTTGGCAGGGGGATCTTTTTGGAGAGGAGGGATAGAGAAGAGCAGTTAGATCACAGCCTGGGACACATAATCTGATAAGTTTTCAATTTGTCCCGGCTCACAAATTATGACGCCGCAAACTCATCCTGTGCAAGTGGCAACTGCTCTGTCTGTTGGGCCTGAGATACATTGCATGACATTAATAAGACACTGCCAACACTGAAATCATTGACACTCCACTTACTGAAAGGTTTCTGGAAGGGACAAAAAGCTGTTCACTAATGTACTGGCAAAGACAAGATAAACATAGCATACATCTTTTCTCATGGAAACTCTTCACAAGTTACTTGCTATTTTCCAACCACAAAAGATTAACACACAAGCTCTAATGGAAAAATCAAATTCTAGGCAAGAAGGATGACGTTGGAACAAATTAAATCCTGTTGAATACAAAACCAGAAGAACTGCCATATCAGAACAAGGAAATAATCCATCCAGACTGTTATTCTGCTTCCAAAAAAGGCTAATTGCAGCTTTTGAGGGTAGCTTAGGTTCCCCATAAACTGAACAGTTCTGTGCAAGTCTGAGGAATAAATTTTAGCCTGACTGCAGCCTGACCATAAAGTCTAAATGTAGCAAGTATGTGATCACAAGAGGACAGTTCTGTTTTTTATTTCATTTAACACAAGCACCAATACTAGTTTTATTCTGCAAGGTAATCATGTCCCACAAACCTAAAGAGTAGTGCAAGTCAATATTTGGAACAGATACCTCTGAAGAAGCAGAGACACTGCAGAAAGTTGTTTTGCCATTGAGGATTTTTTTTCCCCCTTCATCAGCCCCAAATCTGCTTGCCTGCAGAACTGAGAAACTCTTAACACTTCTTTTTTTAGTTCCTTAATTTCCATTTAGGGCTATATTCATTGATTCCTGGGGAAACAGCACTCACTTCTTGGAATAATAGCAATATTGTAAGTACAGTCCCTCATATAAGTGATATCAAATGTGAAACGTAATTACGCACCCACAGAACACATGAAGTATTTCACAATGGCGTAAATTATCATTGAAAATTAATATAACTCTTAAATCCCTGAAAATAACAATTATGTTTCACAATTACTTTTAAAGAGGTTTTCTATCATGCATAGCAGTTTTGAATTCCTCTTTTATTCATGAGAGAAAAAGTTTTGCTCGCAGTTTTTGTGTGTGCCCACACGCGACTGCAACTGAATAAATAAACATACTACACTCACGTTATCTGAAAAGGAACACAGTCACTGGTCACAGCCAGCCAGGCTTCATGAATGGAAAGTCCTGCTTGTCAAACCTGATTTCGTTTTGTGACAAGGTAACCCACCCAGTCGATCAAGCGAAGCCAGCTGACGGAATCTTTTTGGATTTCAGTGAAGCTTTCAGTACTGTCTCTCACGGGATCTTTCTGGGTAAAATGTCCAGCACACAGCTGGCCAAGCATTTTGAGTGCTTCTCTTTTCTTTCAATCCTGAGTTGACAGACTTTTTCTGCCTGATTTCAGAAGGTTTCAGATCTTTTCCTCTCCTGTCTGCTCTAGTGTTCTAATCTCTTTCTCGACACTGCTTTTCTTCTCATTGTGGTTTCTTTCAGCACTTGAGCAAGACGGCCAACAATCATGTCATTGGACTGGCTACTGAATAAATTTAAGTGATCTCTGTAAACCAAAACAAGCCATGTACAGCAATGTATCTGCTAATCATTTTATATAGAAAAGAAGCATTCAGAATCAAGGATTAATCCTGTCTATTCACACTCTTGTATTTTTCTAACCTTAAACCCACGTGACTTTAGATGTTGCACTGTTACTCCCTAAAACCTCTCCTCTTCATTTTTTTAGCCTCCTCATTCCCATACCTCAGTACAAAATTCGAGGAACTGATAGAAAAGGCTTAGGCAACCACCTGAATGAATATTACTCATAGAGACTGGAAGACTGGATTGCAGTCTGTAGCTTTTCTACAACATGCCAATCCCTTGCCTTCAGAGAAAGCAACACTTTGAAACAGTAAAAGCAAACCTCCTCAGCGTCCACTGAAGCCTAGTAGGAGACCTAAAGCCCTATCGTCACCCCAAATACATTGTATTTTGCCTGAATTGGAGTCCATAATAGTTGTGTGTTCTAATTCTGTCTGAGCGTATTCCCTTGAGGGCCCACAGGGACTAGTCCAATATTGCCCTCTTTTAATTTTGTCTAAAAATACATATTTTCTTACTTGGGCAGCTTCCACGCTTATTTCCCTAAATGTATGAGATGGCTGTGGTGCTGCAGTACAACATTGTGTGACCGTGCTCTGTCTTGGGGTGCATCCATCAAATTATGAAGGCACTGCAATGAGACAGAAACCAAGTTAAGTGACCCCAGGCATGCAAGTTTCAGGGAAAAGGGGTCTTGACAGAAGATGTATTTTAACAGGCAGTATTTAACAAACAACGTTGCGTCTTATTTAGTGTTTTCAGAATTCAAAATATGTTTCTCTTAGGGATTTTTGGCTGTATATGGTCATTATGTTTTCTTAGCACCTGATCCAAACAGAAATGCACAGTTGCTTCTGCCAACAGATATCTCAAACCCTAGGGAGATAAAGGAACTTTTATACCTCTTGACCATAATAGCTTTTACTTTCATACCTTTCAACCCATAAACACAACCTGTGTTTATAGTATGAGGAATAGAAAATGTAGGGCAGAAAAAAAAAATAAAATTACAATGCAGAAAGCTTCATACAAACCAAAATGAATTTCTTTATAGCATTAGTAAGTGTATCTAACCCAAACATTCTTACTTTACATTTCCAGTGAAAACAATTTATAACTGTCCAAGTAAGTTGGTGGGACGTCCTCTGGAGGAGTCAAAAACCTCAGTATAAAACAAAAGGGCAATTACTGCTTATGCCAGACACACAGATCAGAGCAGGTATGTTTTAGCAATAGTTCCTGGTTTATAACCACTGGGTTGAGTGCCAAGCATACAAATTACCTATTTACTGATTAACTCTGCTATAATACTAAAAATGAGAAAATATTTTGCTAGAATTAGAATATAAAGTACTTTGAGATCTTACATATATATGCAGTCAACTCAGCCACTACACCCATAGCACATCTCTACGCCTCAGGCAGTCACTGGTGCAAGAGTAAATCTTCCTATTTATTTTCTTTTAAGATTATTTCAACTCTTGTAGTAAATTCCTGGTATCCTAAAATTCACACGTACCTCAGTTAGCAGAAATGGACCAATCTAAAGCAGTCATACTGACTTATGCCAGAGCAGGGTTTTGCTCTTTACAGCACTGTTTGATTTCTTTTAATGTTTTGGTGATAATACAGTAGTCAACTCTGCCTGTAGGCTTCATTAACTAATACCTTTTTAAGCATGAGGAGACAAAGGAGGCCAAGAAAGACAAAATATGCCTTGTTTGAATATATAATATATATACTCTCAAGTAGTCAGCTAGATCAGATCAATGATCATTACAGTATCCAAGATTACTGTAAAACTCCAGCTGAGTAAGAGAAACAATGAATGGGTTTCAGTAGTGCAGGACAGTACAGCAAAGACTTGCATCTCTCTGTTATAATGGCACTGGATTATTAAATTATTAAATGTTAACAAATACTTGAATCCTTACAGTTTTGTCAACTTGTGTGCTCACGGTTCTGCAGCCTGAAAATGGATGCAAGTCGAAACATAAAAGGACAAATGCTGAAAAAGCTGCAGTTTAACAGAATCATGCTCCAGATGAAAAATGCACTGTTTTCAGGAAAGGAAGAGTTTCCTTAGCATGTAAAATCTATCTCTTCACATGTTTCTATTGTGTTACTTGCTGCAGTTTTAAGCAGGTGCTTCTTGGGCCTATTTTAATGATGTATTTTTTATAGCAGACTTCCCTTTATTTAGCAAAAAAATTACAGTGATATCTAGTGTCCTTCTACTGCAGTATACAAGCACAACATACCCACACATGTCCAAAATATAGCATTTTTTCCATCTTTCTTTCCTCCACTTACTGTAAAATTCTCTTTTTACAGAAGAGTTGACCACTGTGCTGAGGATATGAGGAAGTGGAACACCCCTGTATGATAATTTTCATGCAGAGCCCCCACATCCCACATCGGTGTTTATTCATTACTGAGCTCTAATCATTGTTTGAAAAATTACCATTCCAACCATTCAGAGAGAAGTCTGGAATGTTATGCTGGAAAGAGCTTTCATAGCCTCTTTACAAGGGGAATACATTTGAGTAATATCTTTGGGGAATACTTAAGAAACAAGGGAAATTCTAACTAGATCATATTATAAATTTCTGAAATTAGAAATGTTTAGTCTTTTCCCAAAGGGCCTTGATAGATCCAGTAATAGCTATTTCTAGCACTTCAGATGCACACAGCTGGGGAGAGGAAGAAATTTATTTCCACAGCTTTGCAAAAGATGCAATTCAGAATACCACATAATTTCTGTTCATAGTTTTTCACAGCAATCCCTCCATTAAATCTTTCTCTGCTGGTGATGTTTACTAGATCTCCAATCATTCTCAAGGCTTTGGAAAAGTGGTTCTGAATTGAAATTGGGTGACCAAAACTGTGTTGGAATTTCTTGTATTAGAAGCAAAAAGAACTAAAACAGAAGAAAAAAAATCCACAAAGGCAAAAACCACCAGCTAAACTTCATGCTCAATACTTTGTACTTCACAGGCATACTACTGTGACAGCTCTGCATCTAAAACAGTAACTGAAAAGCAAAAACACAAAAGCTAGAATATCCTGAAATACACAATGATAGAACTAGCAGAGTTAACAAGCCCATACAAAGCTGCCTAAAGTAAAGTCAGAAATAATTACTGGCTACAAAAAGTCTCGTTGACAGCATTTAATGCTGGTCCCTGGAATTAAGAGAAGCTTGCCTCTAGGGCAGAATGCATGTAATGCTTGAAAGTCAGGAGTGTGCTTCCAGTTGGCAGTTTTAATAGCACACTTTCATGCTGCACTTGTTTTTATATTGTTAGTAAGCAACTTGAGGAAATCACATTGTAGCCAATGTGCTTATGTAGGAGTTTGTTCTTGTCCACATCAATTGGCACAGTAGCAATATACTGGAGCTGGCCACGTGGTTCAGCTTAATGCTGATGAGAAAGAGGGCCTTCCTGGTTCTAACTCTACCTTTGGAAGGAATTCAGGCACAAAACCCAAAACACTCTTGATCTGAATACAGCAGCAACTTGGCTGTAGCCAAGATTCGGCAACGGTACCCGGGAAACACCAATGTTAGAACATGGAACACAAAAAGGACATGACGAGTTTGGGTTAATCAGTTTGAAAGAAGGGTTTGTGTTGTGACAGAGAGAGTTTCTCCATGACTGCTGGATGACATGATGCAGCCTAGAATACGGTAGAAGAATGGTACTAGTGGTACTTATTCTGGATCATGTAGCTAAAAAGGAAAGTGATGTGACCCACCAGAACAGCACACTTCCTCGTCAGCCTTCTCCCCTTCTAGATTCAATATAGGACTTGGACGATGTTGAGACAGCACTTGCAATTATTATCACCCTTTTCTCATTGCACCTCTGTTTAACTTTTTGCTCACAGGAAAGATACAAATTTCCTCTGCGAACAGCTCTGTACAAAACACTTTTCAAAATGAAATCCTATCACTGATTGTATGTAAATCTCAGATTAAAAGGTGCATGCACCATACAATTACACATCAAAGCAGTCGTTATTTGCAGATGTAAACGGTAACGTCTGATAACACTTTTAAACAAATAATTGTTAGGAAATAAATCCACTGAGATTTTGCATGTAGATAGACTGAATTGGTTGACATTTAACAAACTCAAATAGAAAGAGAGAGCAAAATATTGATACAGGATCACCCTCAGATTCCTACACATGTAAATACAGCCCTCCCTGATCTTCATTCAAAGGTAGTAGCTCTGTTTGAAGTCCATACTACAGTATAGTTATTCTCCAGAGTTTTCAAACAGTGGCAGCAGCTCAATCTTTTGTAAAAAAGGGTAGGAGACACAGAGGTATGGGATCCCAGTCCAGAAACTTTGAGGATACTTCAATCACAAGCTGCCTGCTACCTCCTAAATGACATTCTCCTGGAGCACATTAATGACATGGTGCTACTTCAATAATACTTCAATATTTTCTTAATATATCTTTCCTCTATGCAAGTAAGGTGCTCAGGTCTCAGAAACAGCAAACACAGTTGCCTGACTCAAAAGTGCTGTTCAGCTGAACTGCATTTCATAGATGTTTTAGTAGGCACTACTTTCAGATCACACAGTACCGGCTTAAAAATTCTGCCTGCTTTAGAAATCTGACAATATTTTGTCACCTGAATGTGGGCCACGTTTTCGGAGCACAAAACAAGGGAAAGACAGTCATTTTATGTACGTTCCTGGATCTTTCTAGCAGAGATGCACTGTTCTGCACTTAGCAGGTATGCCAACACAACTGAAATCTGCATCTCCTCACAACTCACTAAGCGACACTGCCCCAGAGCCTTCACATGTTGTATTCCACTTGACTAACAAATGCTGTCTTGTTTCTGAAGAAGCTGCTTGCAGCTCTGCAATTGCTTCTGGTTGCATTACATGCTAAGGAGAATCTCCCTCAGGAATTTTTACTAACTGTTGGAGCCACAGGGTCAAAAACCCTCCTCTCAGAGCTTGGGGAAAGGAAAAAAAGGGAAAAAAAATAAAACAACAGAACAACAAAACCAACAGTAAGAATCATACTTAGAAAGAACGCATAGCTAGTACTGCTATTAAAAGTTAAGTTTCTTCTTGTGCCTTTTTTCTGCTGAAGATCAAATGTTCATGTGTGCAACCTTTTTTGTCCTGCACATGTTGCAATCTGAAAAGAGGTTTGTCCTTGACAACTTTTTATCAGACCACTAAAATTCCTCAGTGGTAAGATTCTGTTTTCTTTAGCCCCTTTAATCCCTTCTTGCTCCCATCGACATGCCCTTAGCCAAAATGTTTCTCTTGAAAGAAACACGGGCCCATAGAACCAGGGGGACCAAATTAGCTCCTTTGGTTAGAGGTGATAACACCAAAGTTACTGGTTTGATCCCCGTATGGGTCATTCACCTCAGATGTTGGACTTGATGGTCCTTGGGGGTCCCTTCCAGCTCAAATTGTGTTCTAAATACATACTATTTTAAATAGTATGTATGACCTTCATTGTACTGTCTACAGCCCCAGGTGGAAAAAACTGAAGTAGACGAACAGATGGGAAAAGCTGAGGAAACTCTGCTCTCCTGAACATCCCTTCCTCTGAAAGAACTTCCGTTCTCAAATATTTATTCTTTTACAAATATTTCTCCGATCTTCCTTCGAGTACATCCTCCAATTAGTCGTAGTAATAAATATTATTTCTTGATAAGAAAGAGGCATTCTTTTGACATAAAACATTTCTATCCTTCTTATTTTCAGCTGAATATCAAAGTGTGTGGGTTTTACTTTTGATTTATGTGTCAAGTAAGGGGTAAACATTTTGTTAAATAAATGCTATGGAAAAGAAGCAGAGCAACTCAAAAATCAATCTTAAAAGTGACTCAGCTGAATGATGAGCTAGATACAATGTATTCCAGCAGAAAAATGCTGTGAGTTTGGAAGGAAAATTAGTTCAGCCTTTGGAAGCTAGAGTGTAAAATCCTATGTGTTATACACTGAAGTTTGATTTCTGTTACTGTTGTTATTAACAGAATATTTTTACTGCTTTTTAAAAATAGAAAATGCTGTACTTTACATATTCTCTGAGCATTCTTATGCTTATTTTTTTTTAAATCCAATTTAGCACAAGCAAAATTGTCAGGACTAATTTTTTCCAGTAAACAATGTAATATTCCCTTGGTATGACCTTATTTGCTTTTAAACAGCCCCAGGCTGGTGAAAACTGAGGAAGTCTGTTTCATAAATACTCTAATAAAAGGTTGAAGTGCAAGTAATTTCTATTTTTGGAACATGCACGTACAAAATCACCTATGGATTTAATGTGTTGTTGGCATCTATAGATTCATCTACCTTGAATCACGTCATGAGTGGATCCATCTGAAATGAAAATATACATTTTTATAATAACAACTTCCCTAACACTCTAATACTAATACTGGTCAAGCTTTGTGTCCCACAGACTTGTGTGTCATACTGTTGACCTCACATTGGGAAGTCGTCAGCGTCATCACCTCCCTCGACAAAGTATTTATTTATTCCCTCTCATATGGTCAGGGAAATAAAATTAAAAGAATGTTTAAAAGGAAATACAAAACCTACAAAAGGTCTTTTTGTATTTTGGGACATTGATTCAGTGTGGCTTGTCACAATGACCACCTGTGTGCTTGCAGCTCGATGACCTCCAGGTCATTAAAATTGAAGAGGCCTATTTAGAAAGCTTCGTCTCTTACCTCTGTGTGTTGTAAGTGTGGACTCTTTCACAATATAGGTGTTTATGAAGGAGAAATGCATACCTGAGAGAGATGATAATGAGCTGTACTACCACAGATCCACTTTTTATCCATTAATTATTCAGCATATCCACAAGAAGACTAAACATTTAGACCTATTAGGTACCCACTATCTGTATGAAAAGCATAACAGTGCCTTGCCAGCTGCATGCCTTACTCTGGAAAATTATCCTCATTATAAAATATTTATTTCTTTGTATAGACATAAAGTAATAGAAATTACAAAGCTTGCAAAATTAAATGAGTGGGGAGAATATCCAAAATATCAAAACACGATGCCACAGCATGAATAACAAAAACCTACATAAAGCTTGCCAATATACAGCACTGACACCAGTTAAAAATATTCGTGCAGTGAGAGCTAAGATGCAACCCTAAAGTTAAGTACTTGGTTTCATAGTTTCCAAGCAGACATTTTACACCTGTCATCTTGCTGCCTTGGTTGGCAAAGCCCTGCGGGACACTGCTGGGAAATACAGCCTCACTGGCAACAAAAACAGCTCGGCACGGCTGAAGGGAAACGAGAGCTAAGACATTGTCTGATGGCAGACTTGGGTTACAATCATGAGAAATAAAAACTATTCATGGAGACAGCATCAGAGGTAAACCAAGTAGGCTGATACAAATAAGTGCGTTCTACAGTTACACAGCAAATAAAGATTGGTTTTGTAAACACTGTAAGTGCATTTATGATTTACTAACTCCTTTGCATTAGTTAATTACTATCTCTATTTTCCAAAGTAAACAGCTTTTTTCCTAATGAATCATGATTCAAGCGAACTAAAATTAAGCTGACAAAATAACTATTTTTAGACCTGCTGTTCTTGATTTGAATTACAAGTTGCATGTACCTTTTAAGCAGGTTTTACTTCTGAAGACAAAGTTCTCCAATGTACATCCAGTGAGGGCGACGTAAATTATACATAATTTAAAAAATCCTCAAGTTTGGATACACGTCGGTCAGTTTCCTAATTGGTGCAGAGTTCAAAACCAAAGTGGACATCCTCACAGATTTCGAGGACTCTAAGAGCAAATGTGAACACCGTTTAATCAGACTGATGTGGGACATGGAAACCGAAAAGCATTTCTCCAGGTACAGTCCCTCAAAACGCACTCAGAACTTGAAGAACCACACTCAGGTATCAGTTTACATGGAGAGAATAATCTCTCAAGAAAGACACATGTTAGCTGCCAACACCAGAGCTCCTGGGAGATCACACTGAACTATTTAAAAAAGGATCATTTATTTAAAGCACGCACTGCAAAATAATCAGTGCTTCTGATCAAGTGGAGTACAGAAACACCTCTAAATCTGCGTTTGCAAAAGCAAAGTTCTCAGAGCTCCTGAAGCATAGCGGTGTGAAAAACAAAGGGGACCTTTTCGTCCTGAAATGAAAAATGGGAACCACCACCCTGGGTTTGTTTGCCTTTCAAATAAAAAAGGGATACTTATGAAATAAATAAACACAGAATAGACGCTCATCAGACTTTAAATCTCATTCCTTTTTAATCTTTTCTCATTGTAATGTCTTTTCTCCTGCATAAAAAAATTGTCAATTCATCTTGCACCTCATGGTGTTTGCCGGATAAAAACCACAACAGGAAAAGAAAGGGAAAAGTGCATCAGTATCTCTCATGCACATTTTTCACTTCTTTCCCAGGACGCTGTAAATGTCTCTGGCAAACCCTGGGGACTCTAACTGGCAACAATGGGTCCTTGTAAGGAATCCTGTATGGTTTATGGCCTGTAACAGGAATCTAAAGTGTAGGAAAGACATATCTGTAGGTATGAAAAATTATGGGATGACCCTCCTTTTCAAGGCACTGTTCATATTCTCAGAATGTATCCGCTTTAAAAGACATGAAGTAGGGTTATTGCTGCTTTTGTGTATGTGCACAGAAATTTGAAGCATTAATCAGTGTGCTTGATGCATTCTAATTGTAAAAAAAAACCAAAACACCTGGAACAAATCAAAATTGGGCCCTTCCCCAAGGAACTTTCACATACAAGACAAAAGATTTTAAAACAACTAGCAACAGAAGAAATTCAGAAAGGAGTTTCTCAGGGACCCAAAAAAAAAAAAGGATTTTACTTGTTGATATGGTTCATTAAAAAGAGACCTTGTGTTGAAGTTACCAAAAGAATGTGGTACATTCTATTTCTTTAATACAGAATAAGAGAGGAAGGAAGATACTGGTATATAATATTGTATGTGAGTGCATAAACCTATATCATGCTAAAAGAAGAATGCTTGAGGGAAGCTATAAGCCCTACACTACAGATTGTGTAAAGTCACATGCCAGATTTCCCTTTCTAGAAGTACAGAAATAAAAAGTAAAGAAAGGGGGGGGAAAAGCCACAAGAACTGCAGTCACCAGAGGCTTGCACAGCCTTACATCTCCTACTTCAGGGCGTGATTATGAAAACTCCTCTGGGCAAAATGAATCCATGATCCCATCAAAGCCGTGGAAACTATCTCTTGATTTGCTTGGTTCTACTGAGGGCATTGAGGGACCAGAGCACACTGGAGCATGAATACATTAAGGAAGGAAATGAACTACAGAAAGTTCTGTGAAGCAATTATCAATAATTAATGCTTTTTTTTCCCGTTGATTTTTCAGACTCTCGTGCCCTATTACAGAGATGGAGACCGAAAAACACATTGTCAGTGAGCATGGCTCGACCACAGAGCATGTAAGGCAAAGGAAAATATACACTCTTTCAACACTGTTAGTTCTGATCTTATTGCTGTGTTGGGTATCCTGAATTCTACTACACTGCAAAGAACCTTGGGGTAGGAGCAGGTATTAAGTGCTTAATACATAAAAGTCAACATTTTAATGACAACATTTAAGTTGAACAGCTTAATCCATAAAAGTCAACATCAGGGCTTGAGTAAGAAAGAGAAAACTTTCTTACTTTAACCCACCAAGCAGTATTAAAACCCCTTACGCTTTTCCATACAAGTTTTGAGGGAAGGAGCTTCTCTGAGGAAGTATTAACTAATTACTGATAAAAATATCGAGCTATAGCAAGCTATATTTTTCCAGTAGCATGGACTTACAGGTAACAATTTGTACCTGAGATAAATATTCTGGATACTTATATTTTTTGTCAGTTATATTTGCAAATCTATTTCTATAATGTGTTCCATAAGTCTGTTAGGTGTCTGGGAGATTATCCCTCAACAGGAGGTAATCCCATATGTCCACCAAGACAACAAAGGGCTCAAAAGGTAGAACTAGCCTGCGATAACAAAATTACATTATTCCTGATACGTAATAATTTACTACTTAGCTAACTCATCTATAATGTCACCTGATAAAAATTCTAACATCAAAGAATATTTATAGGTCAAAAAAAGGGCAAGCCACACTACTTTGATTCGCATCAAGATTTCACCCACTTTGGAGTTTGGAAGTGTTAACAGGAAAGTTGTTATTCTTAGAAACTGCATGTCTGCCCATTGAAATGACAGCGACACTGGCACAGGGAACCCTTCATTGTTTGGTTTTGGCGTTAGGTTGGTGTTTTTTGGTTTCGGGGGGGCGGGGGGCTTGTTTGTTTTAACAGAACTGCCTCTTTCTTCTTTGCAAGATGGCAAACTGCCCTGCTTTTAAATGCAGGAAAAAAAATCTGCCTTTGTAAGAGTTTATTCTCTCCTGCCAGCCCATCATATTGGCTCACCTCTATAATCAACGAACCAAAACAGGCGATACTTCTCAACTCACCGCATCAGCTTTTTTTTTAAATCAGCTTTACTGATCTGGAAAAAGAGCAAACACCATTTCAGCTTATGGCAATATCGATCAGAGTTTCATGACTAACACCTTGAAGGGTTAACTTTTTAAAAAAAAAATAGCAGACCACAGAATGAGTTTACTTGGGGCTTAAAGCTAGAGTCACTTATTTTAGTTTTAATCCAAATTTACTCCATTTACATACTGTTGTGCGGTCATCAGGCCCTTTGAAGACCAAAAAAAAACCTTGTCATGAGAGTCCACTAGTGTCAGCATTTTCTAACAGCTCTTACCAGCCAAATCATGAGGAAATAAGCCAGGCCTAAAAATGAGTTCCCTAGAATTGAGCAATAGAGTGTGATTTCCTGTACAGATTTCACAGGTATAGAAAAAAAAAGATACTACAAAATCTCTTCCAATAGAGAAAATATGCTTTCACCACCCCAAAAATATGGCATTATTAATTCAACAGGCATGCCATACTAATTTCTGCAAGTGTAGCATTTTAGAGCGTTTATTAGAATCATTGGTAAAAATCATTGGGAAATGAGGGCTTACAACATTGTCTCTTGCCTGTTTGCCTCCTGCCTTCTTCCTCCACTGTTGGCAGTGTCACCTAAAGCAGTAACAAGGCAAAACAAAGCAAAAAACAGCGTACGCCTCTATTAAGGCAACTCATGCCCACATTCCTGAATATTTAAATGCAACCACTGTTGCTTTTAATACAAAACCAGTTATAAACTGAAATTCAGTCATCTGTACTTGTAAAGCACCAATATGGAGAGACCAAAACCCCGAATTATGTCTTTGGGTGATCATAGAATATTGGAGCTGTACCTAATTTCCCAGAGATTAATAAGGGACAAACCCTCTTTCATATTACCATGGGGAACTGATCAGAAATAACGCAAACAAAAGATGTCTGAAAAAAGACATGCATGTCCATGTCCCTCTTTAGGCTCTTCAACATGTCAAACATTTTAAATATCATTTTTTTCAGATGTCACTAGCTCACCATCCCACATACACTCTTCCTGTGCCCTATATCTGACATAAACCTTATCTCTTGATGACACAGCCTATCTTAAGGAATTCACATAAGCTGGGAGCTACAAACCACTGGATATCTGGGAAACACAATCTCTAAGTGTTTCTTACTGGTAAGCATGCAGGCTGTATGCTTTTAAAGCAGTCACAAGGGAAATAACACTGTCTCATGGTATTACAGAACAAACTCAGCTGCGGGTTCCGGGCACAGTATGACCCAAAAAGGATTAATTAATTGCTTTAACACTTAGGTATGATGAACCAGATACTACAGTTTCAATAGGAATTATGAAAGAATTACAAGAAAATGTTTAGTAAGGATTTCATTTTAAGTGTTAATAAGGATTTTATATTCCGCATGAACGAATATTCTGCTTAGGTAACGCAACCACCCAACAAGTCTGGGTTAGCAATATTAACAATAAAAGGAATAATTATAACTGTATTGGACACAGATTTACCTGAAATCAGAAGTGATAGTTGAAAACAATGATATTTACAAGTCAAATGCTGACACAAGAGAGTCACAGTAGGCTGGGATTTGAAATCAGGAGGTTCTGTTCCCATCTCTGCCATCGATATTCAACCTTGAACAATTCTGTCTCTATCTTTCATGTGTTTCTGTACTTTTTGACTTACACTGCCTATGGTACAAGAAGGAGTCCTGCATGTTTGTTCAGCACACAGCCCTTGGCTTGACTAAGGCCTCCTCATTTTACTAACACAACAAAGAGCATCCACTGATAAACACCAAAGCCACCAGTGATTTCAGAAGTCCTTGGTCACGCAAAGTAAGCAAAGTACTGTGTTCAAGTAATCCCTCATCTCAGTGGCTCTAGTTCTGGATTTGATTTATGTAACTTTGAGGTATAACTGTGCTTTTTGATAAGATTTAAAAAACCAAAATAAAAAAAACCCACATCAGCTCTGTGAAGGAGAAATTAAAATAGCCACAACCCCCCCTATTTTACAGGATTTGTGATTTTAAGATCCTCAGAACCATTTCGTATAAAAGTGTGGGAATGGAAGAACTTGTGCTAATACTGAGTATTCCACAGTGAATTAGTTTATCTGGCAGCTGCCTGCAAAAGTTATAATTTTAAGATATCCAGTTAGAAGTAAACAACTGCTCTGTAAAGAAATATGTCAGGGGATACGGTGATAGGAGAAGTTTGAAAAAGCTAAACCTGTCATTCACACACAGCAGTATGGCAGTACTTGAAGACACCAAATCAAGACTGAGTCAGTAAGAAGGTCGAAGAAATTGCTGAGTAGAAAGTTACACATTTTGTGTGATAAGCTGATACTTGACAGAAAAAAAAATAAAAATAAAATAATAAAAAAAAGACAGAAAACCAAGTTTGAATCTGATATGCAATTAATTTGAAAAAAAAAAGCCAGAGGTATGATACCAGTGCACATGCACAGAAAGAAAATTTGGCAGACAAAATGTAGAATGCAGCCAAAAACTTGGAACAGAGCAGAGGTAAAGCAAAGGAATATTAGAAGGAGTTAAAGGAGTGTTAGTCAGTCAGCAGTCTCAGGTCTGTAAAGAACAATGGACATGTTGATATTCTCATACATAGATTGAAAAACATGACATTTGTCTTCTCTAGAGAACATTCTGTGCTTCATTATATGTTTAAGTAACGGAGTAAGGTATCCAGAAAGAAATTGGCACCTTTTGTCACTGTAGACTTCTAAATAAAGAACAAAGTGAATCAGGAAGCTGTAGTTAAATTTCAAGATTTAAAGTATCAGTAACAAATCCAAGGTGCAACTATACTCTTGCTTGCTATTTTGCTTCCTTCTTCATGTCTGGTCCTGGATCTGTGTGACAGATGGTGAAGAATTTTTCAGCGCAGCCCAGAAAGGTAGAGTTTCTAAACAATTTATCCTCAGTGGGTGACATTTTTCTTCTCCCCAAAAATCATTCAAAAATGTAGAAAATTATTTATACTGTGGGATAGGTGGCCAGTGCCTCAGTGTTGCTCAATAAAGGCAACAGAGGTTAGAAAAAGAAAAGAACACAGATGGGAAATAGGAGGTAGAATTTCCTATTCCACTGCAGCAAAAAAAACCCTGAAATTTGAATATGAGAGCTAAAGAAAGAGTCACTCAGGAAAGTAGGCAACTCATTATTACAGCTGTATCACACACCCAGTTCCCAGAAGGGAGAGGGATAGGTCCAAGCCATGATGGTTTAGTTACTATCAGTACTTGAGTTCTCACGAGCTCTCCTCCAGTATTCAGAGGTATGTGTGCACAGAACCAAGCTCGTGTGCTTTTCCTGCCAAAAACATAGAGGAAATGTTTGGGTTTTTTCTTAGATTAAATTCAATTGATTTGAAACATATACATTTTTGCTTTGGGGTATGTCAGTGGAAATGCAGTGAGACTGCAAGCACAGACCTGGAGTTAAATAAAGAGCACATGAGGCAAGAGAGGAAAGGAAGAAAAACTGGAGTTACAACATGGAAAAATAAAATAAGAAACCTAGTAATTTTTGTCTTCTGTATTAGTGCCTTTAAAAAGAAATGTGCAGAATTGTCACAGGCTAAAGTAGACTGTAGTGATGCTAAGGAGGTCAAGAAGGGTTGTGAGAAGAGCAACACATGGAGAACACGTTCGTGTGTTCTCAAGCTCACAGAGTCAACAGCATCAAAGCTCAACTGAAAAAGACTGAAACTTCTGGATCATCAGGTTTTTCTTCTATCTGTGAACCCATCACCCTTCTAAAGAGTTATTCAGAACCCAGAAACAAATGCTGAGGCAATCACCTGGGAGAAAGGAACAGGTTTTTTCCTGCGGCCACACGATGGGACATCTAAGTGTACTAATAGAGTGAAGTGCAAAAGCTGCAGACCAGCTTTCCACATGCCTCAAATCAAACCCTGACACTTTCATGTCATCACAGCAATTTTTGATTTCACAGTGAAACCAGTCCTAAAAACCACTATGCCAAGAAAAAGAAAGCAAGGCCATTTATCAAGTAATTTATTTTCATGACATCTGTATGATTTTCACATGAGAAAAACCCAGCCATGCATCTTCCCCCTTCCTTTACATTCAAGACCATGTATCCAAATGTTTTCTGCTTTCTTCAGCTATGCTAATTACCACACAGCTACTTAAAGTTTTTATGCTCCCTTGTAAATGTCTAATATTAGCCAGTCATACTTCTGAGTCAATAGGGGCCTCTGCTGTGAAAGCCCCCAGTGATTTCAGGTGCATTTGTTAAGCATTCCAACATCTGCCTTCCCACTTTAAAACCAACCCTGTATCATACCAAGGGCTGCAAAAACAAGAAACCATTAGTTCCAGAAAATACTATTGTGTGTAAAAAATATTGCAAACATACGAGAAATAACAGCTACGGATCCATACAAGTCTGGGCTGAACTACTTTACCCATGAAAGCTAAAGCCTTATAATAGGTTTTGGGGGTTTTTTTATTAAATAAACAGGTTATTCTAATCTGCATTTAGAGAAAGTTCATCACCTTTTTTTGGCTGTTGACTAAC
Source organism: Oxyruncus cristatus (assembly GCA_013399855.1). NCBI lineage: Eukaryota > Metazoa > Chordata > Aves > Passeriformes > Cotingidae > Oxyruncus > Oxyruncus cristatus. The sequence continues at coordinate 861,953 of VXAY01001100.1, forward strand.
CTTAATCTTTCCTGTTATTTATTAGAATCGATTTTATTCAGATTTTATTTTATAGTGTTCATAACAGAATTTAAACCTCTCTTGCCATGCTTATTTTAATGCTATTGTTAAAGCATCTTATCTCTCCAGAGATCCTGGGCGTGAAAATTACTCCTACAGGGGGGCCATACTTGGATTTTTGACTCGGGTGAAAAAAGGCGTGCAGAAGCCTCCTCAGCGGTGTAACTGCAGCTTTTGCTTCCCCTTTTCGTCACACAATTGTGCTTTCAGCTTATCCAACAGACCTGCTGACATCACAGGTACTGAGATGTCATGGAAGCCACTGCTGCCTGAAGAGCTGCAGGCCCTCTCTCGTTAAGCCTACCTGCTCTCCACTGAAATGAGGAATAAGGAAGAAGTAGAAGGCAGATGAATAGTAAAAGGAAAGCAGTAATAAAAGTGCTACTGCCATAATTAATTCACATTTTTCGAGCAATCTCATCTCTATGAGAATTCTAAGAAAAGAGATGAGCATATTCCACCTCGAGGAAAAAGAAAAAAGGGGGGGAAACGCTGTTTTCACACACTGCCATTTTCTCTTTTTTTAAATTAACATCATTAAAAGATCTCTATATTTTCAAAACAAGTAAGGTTAATCCTATGTAAGGCATCATTAACTCTTCTTGCACGCTCTGTGATTTTTCTTTTCCTCTACACCTGCAGACCGTGCAGGTAATTACAGTGTAGCTGCTGCCTCAGCTGCGCTGTTATGACTGGTGGGAGAACCACGGGGAGAAATGAAGTGGTCCTTTCCAAGGATGGCTAAAAGCCACTGGGTTTAGGCCCTGCCCTGTGGCAAAGCTTAGGATTCTGCATGATTTTTATGCTCTAGTTTTATGCCATGCACACGCTGGAGAATGAGGACGCCTAAGACACAGTGTCCGTTTGTCCCACTGCAACACTTCTCTGCTGGCAGCTGCAAAAGGATCATTTCCAGGATCACTGTCAGGAGCGTGTCAGGAGGTGGATGGACAAAAGTCGTGGACATCGATCCAACAGGGCATAGTAATAGCATTTTAACACAGCATTTTAGTGTGTATTAGAGGCAGAAATAAAAAAATGTCTTCTACATCTAATACAGTTTCTCATTTTAGTGGAAGGTCTATATTTATATCAACAGATATTATTCACTTGCTTCTCAAACAAAGCCTTTAAAAGAGACATTTATATAATTCTTAATATGACCTTCATGCCCATCTTTTCACAGCCTCCCTTCTTGGGAGTTAACATCAGTGTAGCCACCAAAATGCAAATATAGATAATTTTATTTACGTGAACTGAGTGCTATGCCAAATTCTTCTTGGAAATGTTGTGCTGCAAATCTCTATGTCATCTGTTGCAAATGCTGGAAGAGCACACAGTGACCCCATCCCTCTGCTATCTTGTTCTTCTGCTACTTTCAACAAAGAATCATCTAAAAGCAGTGAAAGTTAATACGAAAAATAACATGAACAGAAAAATCACATCAAATTGAAGTGTCTTATATAATAGCAAGTGTTCCATGTCTCAAGCAGTGGGTTGGAGTAAATTGGAACTCTGAACATTATCCTGGGGGTGGAAAGAGAAGGAGACATTGCTTATAAAGGCTGTACTTTTTATCCTGAGAAGTTCGATGCAAGAAGGTCAATCTGGTTTACACATATTAAATGCTTAAAATGTCACATAATCCATTAATTCAGAAGAATCAGAGTACAAAACTTCAAGAAGCACCAGAAGGTGGAGTACATAAATTAAGATAAAATATTCTAATTCTGTCATCTTGTGTTCATCAAGTGAGAATGCTAATTTTGCCCTTATTTCATTATTTATGGCCCAACCTGATAATTTCTGATCATTTTTTCTACTCCTAAAACGTGGTCAATTAACTCCTTTCTTAGTGAGAAGGCTTTGCCAAATACGTAAGAAGACAAAGGTATGTCCTTAGTCACTTAATATTTTAAACAGTCACAAACCTCAGTTAGAAGGGGTTTTTTTTTTCCTTGTTATCTCCCTCAGAAAACTTGTTGGATTTTTTCCCCTCACCACAGCTAATGGCAGGCAAATTCCTGGCACCAGAAGTATATGCTGTGAACTCTTTTTTTTTTTTTTTTTTTTTCTCAGCTCCCAAAATATCCTCTGCTGCTTTCAAGCAGTGGATTAGATTAAAATGAAGCTGAACACCATCACAATGGCAGAAAAATATATGGAAAGTAGCATATACAGGCTGTATTGTTTAGGCTAAAAATAAAAAACAATGTGTGAGTTCTTTCCACAACTATGTGAGATTTCCCGCATCTTTTTCACACACTCTGTAGCCTGTGAGTGGGGTTTTTTTTTTGCTTACTAAGTATCCAATTAGTTTATATATATCCACAGACCAATCTGGTGATTGAAACAGATATAATGAGTCTTTCTCTGCACAGTTTATTATTGGTTTGTTCATAGAATTCTGGGACAATTCAAGTTGGAGGGGACCTCCAGAGTCCAACCTCCTGCTGAAATCAGGGTAAGCTATGAGATCAGACCAGGTTATCAGGGTTTGATCCACTCAGGTCCTGAAAACCTCTAAGGACAGAGACTGCAAAGCCTGAAAGAATATGGCTAATCATGTTCATTGCATGCTTTTTTTTTCCTGACTGCTTGACTCCTCGATTTAATTTATTTTTGAGTTATGTAAGTTTTTAGGTAGTGAATAAATGGGCAAAGGAAAATGTGATGTCTCTGTGACTTAGTATTCATTGATACCTTGCCAATTATAAAAGGGAAGATTCCTGAGTGGCATTAGTATATGTGTTAGCCCTAAGTCAGTGCAAGAGGAAAAAATAATTTCTATTCCAATGCTGAGAAAAAATGTTTTGCAGTTCCACACCTCAGAAGCTGTCTACATTTTGCTTTTAACAGGCTCCTTATACATGGGACATAGTTCGAGCTACACACTGGTAGAATTAACCCCTGCTATTCAACACTACTGAATTCATCTTGGATTTCTTGTTGGAAATCCAAGCATCTTTAAGTACAATGAGTGTGATATAAAATACTAAAACTGACAGTAGCTCTCAAGAGAAACATTCTAGTCAACTGAGAATATCTTTAGGTCAAGCGTGTTTGTACTCAAAAAGGTACAACAGCTTTAAGATAATTGCTAAAGTAGATTTGTTCACTGTAAAACTTAACACAGCTTTCACTGTTCGTTATTTCTTTTATTTCATGTACAGCTTCTTACACTGCATCTTTTACTCAATTATCTCAAATCTCCAGTAAAAGACATGAGTAACTGTATTTAGTTTCTCTCTCTCTATTCTTCTCTCTCCAGGAGGACTGTCACAACCACAACCTGGCTAAAGAGACTGGAAAGGAAAAGGAGTCTAAGCCTGTGTGATGTTACTTGTTTCTGTTAGAGAAGAAACATTTCTTGTTTTTTTGAGTAAAACAGGAGTACTCAGTTACCATCCTTAGCTTCTATGACAGTCTCTTGTACAGATATTGTCCTATTATAAATTTCAAAAGTATTAGTTTTTCAAGTCTTGGTATAATTCTGCAATTACATGATTGTTTCTGTTGCTTGCAATACAATGCGCACAGATTTCTAAGATGTGAAGACTATTTCCTTTAATTAAATGAAAACTGACCCAACATCTGTCATGGATATTGCTATTTAGGACTACAGAACACAAAATTCAATTTATATTTTTGTGGTCACTTATGGTTAACGTGCTAATGGTGCTCATTTTTATTACATTGTGAGAGGATACATAAAGATCATTAATGTGAATAATGACCATTTATGTAGTAGTAAATCTTGCATGGGACTATACTTGGATTTTAAGAGTAGTCAGTACTATTTCAGAAACATTCCATTGTCTCTCACAGCAAATTTATCTCCCATATTATTCTAGGTGGCTTAATTAACAAATATAATTTATTCATCTGACAGTCCTCTCAGACTCTGAGAAACAACTACCACATCTCTTAAAAACACCTGCAAAAGAGTTTGTCAAAGAGATAAAAACAGGTGAACTTTTAAGTCTTTGTGGTGATGAAGCACATCAAATTATACTATTTCAGCAGTAACGACTATGAAAGCATCCCCAAAGGAAAAACGAAAGCTACCTGGTTCCATAAAATTATATTCTTTTTTAAGTTTCCAAGTAGGAAAGGCAGTAAGTTTCAAGCATGCACTCACATTTATATCAACGTGTTGCTTTCAAAAACACAGACTGGGAGAGAGTTTTTGCAAGCCCCACTTGCACCCCATGGTACTTACACAGGCAGTTCCACAGTTTTTATGATATTTCTAACTCAGCACAATATAACCCACACTTGAAGTGTTTCCTCTTCTCAAATATTCCATGATATTTCCAGCTCACCTTCCCAGAGGAGATCTCCTTATCTAGTCTCAGAATAATTTAGGGAAAATTCTTACATAAGGACCAACTGCTTAAAAATATTTGACCTGCCTTGAAAATAAGCAATAATAGTTCTGAACAAAAGTATGCTCTAAGGGCAACAATTTCCAAAAAAATTATATGTGACATTATGATTTTCAAAATAAAGTAGGGTGGTATAAAAAACAATCATCTTTGAAAAGCAGAACTAATAATTCTGTGAGCAAAAAATTAGAGGGTAACATATTTCCAACTCATATAAACTCATATAAAAATTAATATGAAATTATCTCTGCCTTTTGGGAGCATAAAGATGACTTCTCAGAACTATAATTAGCAGAACCTGAGGTAAAACAGGCTCATTGGTTATTGAGGTTTGACCACCTGACCAAAATCAAGAACTCCCACCGACACAGATAAAGCAATAATTTCCTGTTTCAACTAGTGCAGAATCTCTTTCTCCAGCTTTCCATGTTTACCTTGAATGCCCAAGGCATTTAGCAAATTTATAGATATATGCTTTCCACAACAACTGCCTGTCAAGTTAAAAAACACACCTTGAACTTGGGTCTCTGAATACTGGACCGCCTATCAACTCTTAATTGAATGTCATTATCTCCTACTAGATTATTCTCCTTTTAATTAGACTAATTGTTATCTCAAACACAAGGACCCCAAGACAAGAAAACACAAACTGTTTTTGTATGTTATACCTGTATCAATTGATAATTTTTAAGGAGGGATGACAGGGCCTTCCAAACCTTTCAAAAGGCTACATTCAGGTAGAAAGGGATCTGGGGGGGCTGATTGACAGGAGGCTGAACATGAGCCAAATTGTGCCCAGGGGGCCAAGAAGGCCAATGGATCCTGGCCTGGATCAGGAACAGTGTGGCAGCAGGAACAGGGAGGTGATTCTGCCCCTGTACTCGGCGCTGGTGAGGCCACCCCTGGAGTGCTGTGTCCAGTTCTGGGCCCTCAGTTCAGGAGGGACAGTGAGGTGCTGGAGCAGGTGCAGAGAAGAGCAACCAGGCTGGTGAAGGGACTTGAGCACAAGTCCTATGAGGAGAGGCTGAAGGAGCTGGGGTTGTTTAGCCTGGAGAAGAGAAGGCTCAGGGGAGACCTCATCGCTCTCTACAACTCCCTGACAGGAGGTTGTAGCCAGGTGGGGGTTGGTCTCTTCTCCCAAGAACCAGCAGTAAGACAAGAGGGCTCGGCCTTAAGCTCTGCCAGGGGAGGTTTAGGTTAGATACCAGAAAGAAATTCTTTACAGAGAGAGTAATCAGCCATTGGAATGGGCTGCCCAGGGAAGTGGTGGATTCTCCATCCCTGGATGTTTTCAAGATGAGGCTGGACATGGCACTGAGTGCCATAGTCCAGTAACCGCGGTGGTGTTGGATCAAGGGTTGGACTTGATGGTCTCGGAGATCCTTTCCAACCCGTCTGATTCTATGATTCCTTCCACTAGTACCAGCCCTGGAACACCAGCTGTTTCTCTAGGAACAGCAAAGCAGCACTGCAGAATAACCTGCACAGCCTGACAGCTGACCAGAAATGCAGAGAGTGATGTACATGCCACAGGATGCCTGGACTGTGCTTCCCAGCAAAGGCAGATATTCAGGAAAAAAAACTTGTAAAGGCAACCCAGTGACCAGCAGAGCTCTTGAGCTGATACTCGTACCAGGGAAACTGTCAACTTGTTTGCTTCTATCCTGTCAAGGGATGCAGAATTTTGTGCCTTTTTCTGGGAATTAACTAAGCTCAATCATTTAATTTGTGTAAACCAACAGAATGTATATCATCAAATTTGAACGAACAGAAAAACATTATGGTCCCTACAGATGACAGGAGAAAGAAGACAGAAGAGTTGCTTGCATGTTCATCCGTCACATTCCTTAGTCCATTACACATATTGATGTTTCAGTTACTAAAGCAAATACCATATGGTGTTGAACATCTCAATGGAAAGCTCAGTGAGGAATCCAGTTAATGACAGCTCACAGGAATAATCAGACAGAAGAGACAGCAAATACACATTCATGTTCCTATATCTGGGGCCAGTAAATGACTGCACTGCATTGCAGATGCAATGCAAGTCTCTAAGGAAAAGGAAATCAAACTGATATTTTAGTATTAAGCCAATTACATACATTACAGTTGCGAATAAGCAAAGTACTCAAAATAAAAACAGTGGTTCAGTTCTTTGCTGGAGAGAATTTCCAACTTCTGACCTAAGCATCCAGCCCTAGTGTTCGTTGTTTAACAGAGATCTGATACAAAATAAGGAAAAGGCAACCACAACTCAGACCAGGAACAACTACACTCAAACAATTCCTATGCATAAAGCTATGGGAAAATATCAGGGGCCAAATTAATTGCTAATGATTTCATAATGACAGTCCCTATCTCTATAGTAGCAGAATACACCTACAGTGTGCTCTGGAGTTTCAGATATTGGAGGACTAAGCTCCAGTTTCTGTTCATAAGTAAACTGCTGCCACCTGTCCTGTAGGGTTACTTCTACCTGTGAAAACCTAAAAGGATCTTTCATGCTTGCAGTCAAAGCAAGGTCTTTTACTAGGGATGTGTGAATAACAATTCCTATAGTTAATTGGCCAAACTATACTGTTTAAGAGAAACTGAACATACTCCAGAATTTTTTTTGTGTATTTGCTGATAAAATTAAAAAAGAGGGGGAAATTTATTTTGAAGTATAGCACTCTCATCTAACACAAGCATAAAGTTAAATTTAGGAGATTCTCATAATTTTCATTATCTTTTTTACCTCCTGAACACTAATTTTTAGATGTCCCTCCCCTTTTTCTCCCAGTTTATGTTCTCTGCACTGAAGGGATTAACTTCTAAACCTACAAAGCCAAACTCAAACATTCTCCTCCTAAATATTTTCTTCTTTAAGATCACACAAGACTGACACGTTTCCTTCTGAAAAGAAAGCAGCAGAAAGTAGCTCTGTTAGTGTCAGGGAAACGACCCTGCATGTTCATCATGTAAGTTAATGGAGAATTTGGTTCATAAACCCTTTATTTCTCACAGCTATAGAAGCGAAAAAGCCTCTATACCCAAAGAGTATCCCTTTGCAATCTAAATCTCTAAACATACAAATTAAACTAAGAAGAAGGAGACTACAACTACAGTGACTGCAGAAACTGCGAGTGTGTCAAATATGTAAAGCAATTCTTCAGAGGTACGATGCTGGAGCTTGTCGTGGCAACTCTTCTAACTCCTTCCCACTGGTTTCTGGCAAGCCTTTTTAAAAGTTTTTAGAGCATTTTTACTCCTGCCCTTTTACCCTCTCACACAATGTGAATGATATCACCAAAAAAGTGAAGAGCAAGCAAAACCATCACTGTGCAGCCACTTCAGGTAGAAGACTGAAGACACACGTGGCTTACGCATGTTGTAGGATTTATGTTGTCACAAGCACAACAGCCCAGCCAGCAATAAAAGCCTTTTTTTTTATATATATACTGTACAAGACATTGTATGTTGTCGAGCTATTAAAGTTTACTGAAAGGCTCTAGGCAAGAACCAGCTTAAAAGGCCTGGGAACCTGAGAGGTCTGAGACTTTGCAATCTCCATTACTCCTGCAGACAAATTTTATGCCAATAATCTCTCCTCATACTTGCCTTCTAAAGATCTAGCTTGCTGCCCGTGCATCTTTTTACAGGCAGAGTAGAGTCTGGAAGTGTTCTGACTAGCAACAGGAGGATTCTGAAGATGAGGCTCCCAGAGTACCTTTAGAAAACGGATTTAGAAAAAAAAAAAGCTGTTTTCTCCATCTGCACTGCAGTCACAATGTGTTCCACCCATAGTATTCACTGTTCTCTCCATACCACGCCACATGTGCCATGAATATTCCAGTGTGCCTGACTGCTCACCAGCTGAAGTTATACAATCTAAAGCCCCGTTAACCCAATGTCACCCTCAGAAACCTCTCTGTGACAGACCATGATGCATTAAATGCATCATGCAATCTGCTGACAGGATTTTAAGTCAGCTAATAGGATCTCTGCCCACAGCTTTGAAGTACCTGTGGTTTTGCTGCACAAGAACAATTGTCTTAAGCTTTTGACAAAGCAGTTAAAGGGAGCAGCAATCTGCCATTTCTCTGTGATCAAGCACAGGGGTGAAATGGTAGAGAGGAATTTTCACAGGGTCAGAACCTTCCTGTGGCTTTTATGTGATGCCCATGAAATGCTTCCCTGCTTCCAGGGATGGGTGTGTGACCACGGGGAATTCTCTGCTCACAGCTGGCTTCTATGGAAAGAAAACCCATTTTCAGTCTTAAAGCCATCTGTGAAGATCCATTATTTACATCCAACCTCCTTCTCCAGAAACAGTGTCCTCTCACAGCATATGTCCCTAGTTCAAGGTCATTTGAATACAATGACTTCATATTAAATTGACCACATTTTTGCATGAAGAAAATATTTTTATGGCCTCATCTGTCAAGGACAATCACTCAAATATGCTAACACTGTTCTGGGATACGTTCTTTTGTGTTCTATTTTATTTCAATAAAAGCAAAAATTATTCTGGCAAAGACAAAAGTCCAGTGACCTGTTTCTGGTAGTGGCCCCTATTCAGTGTGATTCCAGCAACTTTGGACTATACTTCTATGCAAACTCAAAGCCTATGCACACAGCTGAAGGAAAACATCAGTACTCATCAATTTCTGATTTAGGTCCTGTGAATATTTTACAGACTGTTCCACGGGAAAGTGTTTGTGGGCAGGAAACTATTCTACAATTAACAATATGCAAAGTCCTATAAATATCTCACAACTCCCAAGGACTGTAACCAAAACCATGCAAATCTAAATCTGCAAATCACAAGCTAGTAGCTTGTGAAAGGCAAATATTTTATGCCCATTCAGCTCACATTTAAATGCAAGTACTTGTGTTTTTAACGCAATGATCTGACCATACTCGCCACATTACAACAACACACATCTACAGTTACAGACCTCACAAAGGTTAGCAAAGGAACAGTTATGAGATACTGCTGGTGTTTGAAAGAACTCCTTGTGCAATATATGAACTGCCATAGGACAGTTTCACCAAGGGAATGTCACAGAAACACCTGCTACGCTGCCCTCTACAATTACTTTGGATCAGTTATGGAAGCTTTATTCAGTTTAATACACATCACTGTACACTTGTTAAACCACATGAGATTCCCATGGCTCACTTCTCGAGCTTGTCCAGGTCCCTCTGGATGACATCCTGTCCTTCAGGTGTGTCAACAGCACTGCTCAGCGTGTTGTCATCTTCAAGTTTACTGAGTGTGCATTCAATCCCTTTTTCTATGTCATTAATGAAGATATCAAATAACACTGGTCCCGAAACAGACCCCTGAGAGACACCACTTGTCATTAATGTCCATCATGACTCTGAGCCATTGACCACTACCCTCTGGATGTGACCACCTGAATGCAATATAAACATTCTATCAGCACAGAGCACAGCATAAGAGTACAGTCTCTGGTACTGTTCAGCATAAGAGTACAATCTGAAAGAAATTACTCACAATACCAGCTCAACATCATAATTTTCCTTCCAGGTTTCTCTCGGTGTTGCCCCTTTTCCCAGCCGTAGCACCCAGGTGAAAAATGGTATTCAGGGAGTATAAATGGTTGTTACCCTACCACAGCTACTCATTCCCTGTAGAGGGTGAGATTTGTTGACAGGGATGGAGCTGCTCCTTAGGTCATGTGGCAAAGGTTCATGCACCAAAATCTTCAATTCTCAGACTCGAGTACTCCCAAACACTTAAGGACAGAGGTCATGCAGCCATCACTACCTGACTGCTGCAGAATCAAAACCAGGGGAAAGTTCACAAGTTCTACCATCAGAATTTCCTCTCAGTAAGCACCCTATCAACGTGCTACCACATAATACTTTACTGTGCACATGTAGTAAGAGTAACACAGGTGCTGCTTTTGAAAAGAGTCAGACCTTTCTTCTTGTTGCTCTTTTACTTCTTGCACAGGAAACAGAACCAAATTCTTAGACAAGCATTTCAGACTGTGCAGACCAAAGGTGACACACGGATGAAAATACATTCCCAGAGCAGTGGTACAAGATGCTGCATGAAGAATACCTCCATAAGTACAGGGCTGCCATTCCTAATATCCTCGTGGGGAAAATGTTACAGAAATCTAAAGTCAATAGAAGTGCTGAATAATTATAGTGAAGCCTATGTCTAAAACATAATCTTCTGTAGACTTTTACTAAATAAAAGACTGTGTAAAGCACAATATTTCAATAACTTAAGGAGCTGGAGAGTCTGCAATCCTCAATTCCTTAGTAAATATGCAGCAATTGTAACCAGCAGATTGGGCAGCAACTGAGTTAGACAGCAGTGACCAGAACTGAATGAAACAAGCGCCAAGTCATTACCAGTGGCTGAAAAATCAGTGAGGATTTTACTGGTTTGTTAGTGCAGGTTTATCAGCATATTTGTCAAAGTACACCTTGCATTGCCTAAGGTGGCTGCTCTTCACAGCTGTTTACAGCTGCAAATTAACAGCACCAGTTTTTCCTTTAGAGGCAGGAGTGCGTTGGAGTTGTGGGGGAGACTACAAGGGGGATCAGTAAATACTGGACACAAGCAACCCACATATTTGCTGGGAGAAATCTCACTCCCACTGTTGGGAATTTGGTCCCGAGTAGTTACGGAGAAAAACGAGGACCCAGAACACTTGTACTGCCGTAAATTATAGCTTTGTTGTTTACCACAAAAAAATGCTAAGGTTGGAAACGTTCAAGTGCTGCACACACAAGGAAAACAAAGACTGGGTTGGTATGTTTATTTCTGTATCTATAGATGAAGAAGGCAGAGCAGCACAAAACATAGAAAAAAGGGGTGAATACATTTACCCAGAAAGAAGTGTTCTCTCAGGGGCCAGTGCAGGACCTAAAAGCCATGTAAAATGGGTGGAAACACTAATCTTTATGGGCTGCAACACATCTAAATAATGAATGAGCTTGTGTCAATATTCTGCTCATTTTATTCAAAAGGCAGTGACTGGACTTGATCGACACTAAAATATGTCATAGACAGAATGGGATATATAATAGAATGGGAACTGAAAACTGCATTGCTATCAATCAGTTGCTGAAAGCTGTATTCAAAGCATTGGCCACAGCCTCCTTATGCCAGACAGAAAACACAACTTGTAACAGAAGATGAGATTAATGCACTAGACTAGACACCTCGCGAGTGTCTACAAATGCAAAACTGTTGCATGTACATAAATAAGTCAGTTCACTTGGGATTTTTCCCTCTTTCATGTCTTTTCATTGACAGTAAATCTAGAGATGCCACTGTGTTTGATAGTTAAAAAGCTGTCATGCTGTATTGCCTCACATTTTCATGGGCTATTTAACAGAGCAAAGGACAGCACATCATAGTGCTCAACACAAATGTGCAGGAAAACTCTTCTGCAGATTCAGCACACTTGGAAAATTTGACATCTATATCATGTACAAGATAGATTCCCAGCTGCACTTGCATCTTCTCTATGGTCACATCCAGCCACATGGAAATTCAGAACAGTACCAGCAAAATAAAAAATTTGCAAGGTCTAAGTCTACTTCAGTACAGACTTAACAATAATCAAATTTGCTCTAAAGCTTGTTCCTCCGTTGCTTGTCTTTTTAACTTCTGAAATTATTTCCCATAATCACGAAAGATGTAAAAGTAAATTTAAAAAAAAAA
>VXAY01001100.1:874128-934912 GCA_013399855.1 Oxyruncus cristatus
AAAAAAAAAGAAAAGAAGGTATACAGATATAAAGTTTTTTAGAGAAGCCATACTGTATAATACTGATATACATGAGTACTCATAAGCACTCTTGGGTAATGAAAGAATGCATCTAACAGGTCACTGATATCAGAGAGTAAACATGGCATTTTATTGAAAGATGATACAAAAGAATAGAATTGAGATGATAGGGCAAAATTAATAAGTAGATAGATGATAAAAATCTGTAAAAATATACTCAGACTTCTATAGGCAATAAAACAGTTGCAGCTGATTCATCACATGCTGTAAGATAACTGAACTGATTTCTCTAAGTCTTTATTGGAACCTACTTGTGTTTTCTCGGTCTATTTATAGGAAAGACATGAGTTTCTGCAATTATACTTTGGCATCTGAGTAAGACTAGTGGATTTGAACTCTACTTCTTTTCTGTATAACCTGAGAAGCATGCAAGGACGGAAGCTGCTTTCCTGATTATACCAGTCATTCAAGCTGTTTAGATAAACAAGAATGTAATTTGTTATGATGTGTTTTAAGGAAGATATTATATTCATTTATGCAAATGAGGCCCGGTTTTATCTGAGGAGGAAAGACATAATGGTCATGAAACACCTCACAACCATGTCCTGATTTCATAGTAAAAAACGCCACAGAAAACAAATCAAAAGTTACAAGAAATGAGTTAACTTGCATTTACAAGTCACCTACCTTTGAGAAATAACAAATCCCCACCTGTTTTCCTTCAAGCACTGCAAATTGCTCATTTAAGAAAGCAATGGCTGGGAGTATCTTAATGTATATCCTAAAAGAAAAATGAGCAAAAAAAAATCTGCATTTATCTGCACTTATATCTGTGTTCACATCCTACATATGTATCTACTGAGCATTTATGCCATTATTGATTTAATACTGCAATCACAGCCCAGTGTTAACAATTCAATGCCAAAGTTATGTACAGTTTCCTGGCACAAATGAGCCCTGATTAAAGCCATTCACATTTAGATTTCCACCTGCTACTTGGGATTTCTATTCTTTAGTAACATTTTTCTTCAGGTACAATGCTGCATTGTAGTAGCAGATCTATAATCATCTCCCTTCACAGCAAGCAGTGGGAGAACCTCATGCTCTTACACATTTCACTAATCATTTAGTCATATACATCAGTACCAAACCTACGTGCCCCCTTACCATTTTGTGGTAAAAAATTTAAAACAATGAGCAGTAAGTTGGATAAAACTGCACCTTCAGGAAAAAATAAAACAAATTTTAAAAAAAAAAAACATTCTTAAGGGAGCGCAAAGAGTTTCTTTTGAGAGCATGAAGCTGTCACGACAGGTGACTCATGTTGGGCTGCATTAGTCATATCATGGTACATTATATAACCAATTGACACAAAATAAACTGACACATCACAACCATGGCTTGTCAGCAGCGATATGTATAAAGCCAGGCTTTTTAAAGAAAATACAGGGAAGAAAGTATTGTGGGTTTCATAAACACCGCTTAGGAGGACAAAAAAACGGTGTGAAACATTCTGTTGCGAGTTATGTTCTTGCAAGAACACATTCTGCTTACCCTTATTGTTATGGAGGATTCGTACTGAGCAGGCTTGTTGATCTTGATGGGCTGAAGTCCACCAACACCCCAAACAGCTTAATGCTCACTAGCAAGTTTTGTTTGGCGTATTTAGTAATTTTAGTGTTTTCATTTAGGTACCACATCACTGCCTGCTCTCTGAAATGACCTCGTGGTGTTCCCTTAGGTTACAGCACAACCACACGCAGACCCTGCCCCACTGGAAAGCCCACACAGGAGCCCCATCTCCCACCAGCCTGCACTCTCCTGTGCCATGGGGTACACCCCAGGCAGGTGTTAATCCAGAGGATTTACCACAGGAAAATCCTGGGCACACCCAGAGCCTCTATTACAGTTCACTACTCCCATGGTAGCTGAAGGGAATCTCTCCTCGTTAGAGAAATGGGAGGGAACCAACCCAAACAGGCAGGAGGAACACCTGAGCGCTGAGTCCGAGGGCCCAGCCAGGTGTTATTCCTGGTTTCCCATTTCTGTGAGCTGCACATCAACATTTCCATATGGGGCTGCAGTTCAGTAGGTGCAGGCTTCAAAGGGATGCTGAAGTGAGTCTGTGTATCTGCACAAGCATCTCTGATGGGCTCTTGAAGGCAATGCCCACATTTCAGCTGTGTCAGGGGCTTTTCTCAGAGCCTCTATTACAGTTCACTGGGCTAATCTGGGTACTTAATAAAAAATGTACTGTGACAGCTCCCAAATTCCTGCTCTTAGGATGATGAACTTGAAATAGTTTATCATTACTACTATTTCTGGCATCATCTCTGAGTTTCACAGACACAGAATTGGAAGGCAGGCTGGTGGAGGCCAGATTGCATCATATGTTCACACTCATGAACATACAAAGAGGTTTTTTGGTTGTTTTTCATTAAAAATCTGGCTTCTTATATAGCTGCTTCGGAGGATTATAGTTAAATGCTCAAATGCAATTAAATAGGAAATAGTGTTGAAATGCAGCTATTCAAATGACAAATCAGAGCACACAAGTCCAGTTACATTTTCCAAACCTGGAAAACCTCAAGCCTACGTATTAACACTCAAGACACTTTTGAAGGTACACCTGACATAAAAAGCGAAAGTGCCAAGCTTGGGAAAGTCATTTACTTGATCCTGACACGTGCTCCAGTGTTCAGTCACTGGCTCTGCAGAAATGTCAGGGATCAGTGATGGGACAGGGCAGCGAAGCAGTGTGATATCATCAGTGATAGCACACTGGTATCAGTGTGAGAGCAGTCAATATCCTGTGATACATGATATTGAACCTCTGTGTATTCTTTCCGTTTCCTACACAGCAATCCACTTACCTCTGTGGATACAAAAGCTTAACCAAAATCCCAGGCCAGGTGAAGTTTGGAGAGAATCTGAAATGACCTGAAAGGTTGCAGAGGACACTGCTGTTTCCAGTGGGAGGTTGTAGTGCAACCACTTCAGAATACAGAGACCTCACTGCAATCTGCCTGTCCAGGCAGAGGTTTATTTACTAGTCATGGCACATCCCTCCTAGCAGAGGCAAGCATTTGGAAGGGAGGAAATATTTAAGCCGTGGCTTGGAACAGAGGATGTCACTTCAACATGCTACACGGTGGCAGTCACTGAGGGTGATCAACCTTCTGATTTGCAGTGCTTGCTACAGCAGTGCTTGCCACCTGTGGCTGCTTTTGCATGCCCCAGCTCCTCCCTCCTTGCTTGGGACTTTATAAATCCAGTAGAACTTTTTTAATGGAAATAATAAATACTTAGTGCGAAAAGATGGTCTTGTGTGCCTTTGCAAGTAACATGAGGTCTCTTCTATTTTTCCGCTTAGACTACATTTAATAGTAATTTTTAGATTTAAAAATTGTTACAGGAAAAGAACTGTAGAGCTTTATTCACTAACCCCATTAGTTTTCTTGTTTCCTTTCCGCAGAATCACAGATTATTCTCAGTTGGAAGGGATCCACAAGGATCATCGAGTTCAACTCTTAAGTGAATAGCCTTTTATGAAACCTTTTTCCCAACCAAGATTACAACACACTGTGTCTTGAAAATTCTCCAACAGCCGAACCACCGTGAGTGCTGTTCACTTTTGTCAAGCTGAAATGAACCGCATGGTTAGAAATATCCTTTCTGCAAATCATTCCCTTAGAACCCACTCCCCTGTTGTTCAGAGGGCTGCAATGCACTGTGTGTGCTCCTCATCCCTTCATCACGTGGGTGGCAAACCCATGGACACACTAAACATCTGTGTTTGATCATCTGTACAACCCTTCAGTGTGTCTTGCACACTCCATTTCCCACCATGCTTTTAAAGATGAACACTAACTTGGGCCAAAATAACCTGAAACAAAATTATGTCACCCTCACAGAAGGTTTCATTGTTATTTACAATGAGAGAAGCCCCTGAGAGAAATAGATTTTGTTTTTCTTGGGCTTTTTTTTACTTTTTATTTTTGGTATTTGAGCTGGTAATAGAGAAGAGGAAAAAAGCTGTGGCAATATGATCAGCCCAACCTAAGGGCAATGCCTTTTTACTCATCAGGCTATATTTAGAACTGCCACTTGCTAAAAACACTGTCACCTAAAATGAATTTACAGAAGAGGCTTTGCATTATATGCATGGCCTGAAGCACTTACACTGTAACATCACAGCAACCAAAATGAAAGTGGGATTGTACAGTCCAACATTAGATAATTTGTACCAGTTTCATACAAATTTCAGCATTTAGCATTAATATGCTCTTTTGCTAAGGAGCTCCCTTTCCATTTTGTTCTTAAAAAATGTGCCTGATCTTGCTCCAAGGAGTGTCTGTACTAAAACACCACAGTCTTTTGCAGTCAGAAGGATACTAATTTCACCATATAAACAAATCAAGAATTTCTGCAATAAAACCAGTGCTCAGGCATAGGAATACTGGGCTTATTCTTTAAGTTGTCATGTAGGGAGTTTTTTTGTACAGCGGGAAGTTCAAACTGAAAAAGAAAAGGAAAAAGCACTTTTTACCCTCATACATCACACTCACATGAACACAGAGCAGACTTCATCTGCAAGTGAGTGCAGCCTTCTCTCTCCTGTTCCAGAATCATCTCTTTTCCTCCTTGAATCCTGTGGATATCTTTCTGCACATCCAAAATTCACTGAGATATTAAGGAACGAAAATGTATTAGCCACAGATAGCCCTAGGGTGGGTCCACTGCTAGCTAGAGTGAAAGGCAAAGATGACACCTCTGCAGGAACAGAATGAAGCAAAGCACGTGCCTCCAAATTTTAGGACATTAAGCCGCATGTTTGAGAAACTTTATGGCAACCCGGTCCCCAGCATGCCCAAATACGAGATCCTCACCAGCCAAACTAACTACAAGTTTCTACATTAAATGTGTCTTCCTTAATGTTTTCTTGTTAGGTTCTTGGTGTTCACTGCAGACAATGCCCTTGGGGATATTGTCAGTGAACAAGGAGATAACTGAAAAGCTTAGGAGAATGGAAAGATGTCTTCAGGAAGTGAGTTAAGTTGCTCTATCCTGCTAATGATAAATTCTCTGCAGACAAATAAGCTTACTGTGAATTAACATTTGGGATGGCAGCTTTAAAATCCAGGAGGACAAACACGATGTAGTAGCTTCAGTGGTACTGATCTTCTACCCCACAGAAATGTCTGAAGCTCAAGATGCCTCACAAGATGAAAAATGCACTCCCGATGGAACTTTACTGATACCAAAGTAAATTTGACCGCATGTTTCTGTCTAGGAGCCTCTCTATTAATAAGTGGATTAGCTGTATATCCTTGAGTCATAAAATAAAACAAAAAATTGAAATAATCGTTGTACAAATCCACAATGTTGTCCCCATGTCTCAACACCCTGAGTGCTTGCACTGCGTGACACACATTTCAGTTGCTAAAGGCCTTTGAGAGGCCATAAAACAAAAATAGCAACGTCTGTAATGTATTTCAATTAGGAACAAAAAATATTTTACATCGATAAAGACATCCCTTGAAACACAAGCTCATGGAAACAGGGGGAATTACCTCCAAAAATCACAGTTTAAATTCAGAGTGTGGTTTCCATTTCTTTCTCAAGGCAGAGGTAGCCATCTTACTAGGACAGAGGGTCTGTGGGTTTTCTTTCGGATGAAAGACAAGGACAGAATAATTAAGTGTAGCCATGTTTACTGTTTGCCAGTTGCATGTGGTGTTAGGCTTAAGAATCTAACCCTTGTTGAAAAGAAAACTTATCAACTACTGAGCTCACTGATAACTTGAAAGCACTGCATTTGTCCTGATCTTTGTGCCAACAACCTTATGCCTTCATTTTCTGGAGGAGCTGTTTGTGAAATATTTCACTTCCAAACTGAAATAATAATTCACTTCCAAACTGAAATAATTCACTTGAGATACTGCTCTTGAAGAAAAGATTATGTAGTCTGTAGCCCAGCTCTGCATGTTTTGAAACCACATGGAACAAACTCAAGAGCTTCACTAGGCCTTAATCCCATTCCTGATAAAATAATATTAGTGGCCAGTATATGAAATCAGAGCATTTCGCCATGCCCTAAAACTTTTTTTAGTCACTGCAGTGACTGCATAAATTTACTTTAACATGTAGATTACCTCCCATACAAGAAGTAGGGCAGACAACTGAAATAGCAAAGTTTGGAGCATATTAAAGTAGAAATTGAAGGATCCCCACATTTTAAGCTTTGCAACTGTGACTTGGACCATGGAAGAATTGTCCTGGGGATAAGAACTAGTCATTTATGCAAAAGACAGTAAATGCATAATGGCAAAAGTTCTATGCTCTACAGAAATATCCAAATGAGCAAACTTGACTACCAAAAGCTGGGCAGTGGAGAGGAAGCCCCCCTTCAGTTTGTATGACCCCACTAACAAAGCTCTGCCACTTCTAGTGCCCAGCTGAGCCCTTGGAGGTCTATCTTAGATAATTCAGCATATTGACTTCATTAAATAAATTAAATGACATAAATTAAACCATAACACTGTCCCAAAATAATACTCCTATGTCAGCCACATCAAGTACATTCCAGATTTTCCCCATGTCCTCCAGTACTTCAGGCCTCAGAATAATGGCCTTTCAGCATGAGCACATCACAGAGAAAGGCACAGGCAAAGACTCCTGTCACCACCTTTTGTGTAACCCAAATAGGACTACTTATCTCTTGTTTACAATGAAAATGTTTAATGAAAGAGTTCAATTTCCAACACAGAGATGAAGCAGGCAGGGATCAGTGAGAGCTTTATCTCCAGTATTTAGTACATCTGTACTGCTCACACATCCCCTTCCTCTTTCAAACAGACTAGCACACAGAGGGGTCAGCTCCCATCTGGGTCCAGTATTTTCCACAGCATACCTCACTCATGCGTTGAGCCAGCACTGCAAAAACCTCAAAACTAAATTTCTTAGGGGTGTTGTGGCCTTGTATGAGCTGCCACAATGAGGACTCTTCCCCTTTGCTTCAATGAAACCCCCTTATCCACGCTCACCACGCAGTTAAGTCGGAAGCCTGGACTGGAACAGCTTCCCCACGACTTCAGGGGGAAGCCACGAAGTAAGTCTTCAGCTTGTTCCAGAAAACATTTTTTCTCAGAGCAAACTAAACCCAGATATGAGGCTCTCCAAACCGCCAGGGCTTTTTTCTTTTTTTTTTTCCCCCCCTAGACTTTTGTATCTGGGTCACAGAGTCACGTAACATCCTTGGCTGTGATCACAGCTATTGATTCCAGCGCTGAAGGTGACAGGATAAATGGTATATAACAACAGCAGTGCATGGAACAGCAAGAGGGGTGGACCAGGTCAGCGTTTAATTGGTGAGCACATCCTTGCTGAGAGTAACAGCAAGAATTCTGCCCTACAAAAATGAAGGCTTTGTTTGCGACAAAGAAGTTTACATCTAAAAAAAGCGATCTCCTGACTGAAAAGAAAGTTATTAATAAATATTTTTGCCTTGCCTGCACAACCACACGCAAGAAATTTAGTCTAAATTAATTTCCAAAGTTATTTAAACGGTATTAAGTCCCTGTGTATACTCTTTCACTAAGGATCGAAGAAAATATTTCAAAACTAATTCAACTGATTTCAAGAGAGTCAAACCAATGCTGTAGAAGACTGCATGGCTTCTCAGCTCTTTTCAGAATATTGCTGGTCTGGGTTTGATTTTTTTAATTTTGCTCATCAGAAAGGAAAAAAATTCTTAATTGTTCCAACATTAAAGATATGCATAACCAGTGTTATTAATGGTAGAAATGGTCCTGACTCCAGTTCTCATGTGCTTTGTGCTGTTCTTCCTCCTAGAGGTCTGTAAATCCTATGGTGCTTCACAAACTGATGTTTCTCTTTGATACACTTTGATCTATTGATTGCCCTGAAAATGAGGACCAAGGATCAAAAACAGTGTTTTAGGATAAATAAGACCAAATAACTTGGGGGAAGGGCTTTATGGGCTCAGTGGCCCACATCACAGAGGCAATTTTGTCCTTAGGTGCACTTGGCAGCTGGTATGCAACTTCCATGTATTGGATGATGGTAAAAGGGCTGAAAATAACTCATTTATAGATTACAGCAATCCATGATTTTGGGTAGAGTCGAAGTTTACTGATCATCAAGAAAGATTTAGGCTCACCATTCGTACAACCACTTTCACTTCAGGTATAACACACCACACAGGTGTCATCAACCCTCAAACAAAATAACTTTGCTATTTACAAAGTCTTTTAGTTATGTGTAAAATATTGAAATAGAACTCACTACTGTGGAACATAGTGTTGATTACTTCAGAGCTTTATTATCTAAAATACAATTTCTGTCAAAATTTTAGTATCAAGAGTTGCACAGAATAGGCCGTGGCCAGAACTATACTGGTGTGGGGCATAAGTTTAATATATAATAAAGTAATCGCAGGTAAAAATTACAGTGTGACATTAAAATGTAAGATCAGCAAACATAATTCATTAAATTCCTCTAATTAAAGTAGCCTTCCTTACGGAAAAGTAGTGGAAAATGAAAGACAAGCAGCAGCTCAGGCACCTGTTAAAATTGGTTTGTTCAGGGCAGTGCTCTCATATTTCTATTAATTATGCTGCATAAACACAAGCAGCACTGATTAGAGACATTCTGCTGAACACACTGTAACAATGGCACAATGGCATTTAAATGCTTTATTTTATCTTTATTACCTCGGGGTAATGAATTGTAATGTAAAGAGCTGATGAGTAATTAAACTCATCAACCGTGGATTCAGAGATATTTTTAGTGTCATATGATGGCAAATCCTCTCAAGAGTAGCAAGGATGTATTCTCTCAGCATATATTATATTCCTTAACAGGTCCCACGAGGGAGCACTTCGAACTGTTTCTAAATGCTGAAATTAGGAAAGAGCACTGTATTGATCTCCATTTTTTATTTCTTCCCTGTGCAGGATCAAGAACATTAGATGGAACTTCTTGGTGAGCTAAAGCCATTTTCTGCTTGCTGAGGATACCAACTGGGATACAGTAGATCTGCCCAGAGATGCCACATTCCTGTCATCAGATGATGCTATTAAAATTGTCAAGGTCCATCCTAAAACTTTTTTTATTGCTCCAAAGTATTCCTTCTAATTTGCACCTTAAATTCATCCAAGACTAGTTTATATATTGTTTATGTATCAGGCTTTCAGGAAACAGTAAATTTCATTCTTTGTTCCGAACTTCTCAAAGCAATCAGACAGGGCAATCACAGGCCCTTTTGGCCTCCAATCTGCTGAAATAAAAAGTTTAGATTTCACTGAGATGAAATGCTATGGTGACCCCAGATGGACTTTTCAGTATATCCTTTTACTCAGCTCACCTATCCAACAGCATTCCAAATAAAATCTTCCTAGTGCTATTTACAACCACAGTCATCTCAGATGGAAATACCTGTTCTTAGGCATTCTGGGATTTTTTTATTACTTTTCTCTTTTTAAGCTAAAGGAGATTGTTCAGGGTCACTCAACAAGCAATTAATACACTTCTGTCCTTTTTCAACTGAGGAACTCAGAGCTTTCAAAGAAAAATCCTTATGATTAGTTCCCAAAAGCTTGCCTATGCACCATCTGCTACACTTTGTCCCAGTTCTTCCAAGAGAATTTCCTGGAGCATCCAGACCTGATATTCCAGTCTTCCTTTGCAACGACAGTCCACACTGGGGCATTACAGATACAGCTTGTTTAAGGGCCGTAAGACAAGTTTTTATTACAAACCACAAACATAGGAAATGGGAACAGTGAGCTGTAAGCAGACAACAGGAACTGGTGCAAGGAAGGATGAAGGCGTGGCTACAAAATGAGCTACAGCACCCACAAACTGCAAACAGTGATTTACCACAACGGCAAACAAAAATCAACGACAATAACCTGCCCCTTTGGCACCCTCACACCAGGCAGCAATAATAACAAAAAAAAAATAACGTAGAAACCACTTCCTACTCTCTTAAACAGGAATGTCAATGAATGCTCGGTTCTATATCCTGACCCTCCTACTGAGTGGGCATTAAGCCCAGCTGGAGCTTCACAAGCGAGCCAGGCTCATCCCTGCAGAGCAGCTCTGGCACCCAGGAACTGAGGAACAGCCAGAGCTGCCACTCAGCCCTGCCCCTGCAAGCTCGGCACCCCTCACACCTGGGAGTCACTGCAGGGCTTGTGGAGGAGGCTGAGCTTTTCTGAGTGACAAGCACAGAGCTCGGGGAGAGAGATTGAAGGGACAAGTCATCAGTCATATGGCAGCTGGCAGATCTTTTTGCTCCTTCTTGAAAATCTTCCACTTTTTTATCCAGCCTGATGCTGCCTTCACATTGCTTTGGGGACTTTTCCTTCTCTCGGTCGTATTCAGCCAAATGTCTGCCAGAAGAACTATCAGTGAGAGCTCATGCTCTTTGCTTTCTATACCTGAAATGAATGAGTGATTAATCATTTCAGACATTATCTACCTCAGGCTTGGAAATCCACCTAAAGTTCCAAACAGCCTACTAAGCACTCACTTCTTTCCTATTATGTCTGTGCTCCAGATTGCACCTCAGAGCAAAAATATGATTGCTTGGTGATTCAGCAATTCCATTCCAATCTTTATACTTTGCAAGAAACTCCACTGTACTCCACCTTTTTGGTCTATTTCTTACAGCTCTGTAAGCATCCAGGGAAAAGCAACTTCTGCCTCAGTGAGGTACTCTTGAGGAGCTGGTGACATCTCCTGACTAGTGGGTAGGACTAATAAAAAGGACATCTCCCAATACAAAGAGCTCTGTATTAGTGCTAAACAATTCGTGAACTGCAGTGTCATGTACATCCATCTTCTATTCTAATATAAAATGCACCTCACTGTACTTTTGTTACACCTTTGTCATTAATTCTGCTCTAATCTCTCACAGATGTTCTAGCTATTGTACTATTCCTAAAAGCAGTCCATCTATCTTGCTTCTTTTTTGGGATGTAGATTAGGGTTTTTTGTTGTTGTTGTTGTTGGTTGTTTGTTTGTTGGGGGGGGTTGGGGGAATTTTTTTGGTGGGTTTATGCTGGGTTTCTTTTGGGGGCTTTTTGGTTGTGTTTATTCCAGCTCAGTTTAGAACTGAATAACGAAATAAAGTATAGATCATGCCCCAGAAAATTACTAGAAATGTTCTACTGCTTGTTGATCCTGGCCAATACAAGCAGTCTCTGTTTTGAAATCACCTTACCTGGGAACAGGACCAATATTTCATAGTGTAACAGATGAATTCTTTACTGTGTGAGAATCTCACCATTTAAAGCCATTGCATGATTATTCATTCCTGAGAAATTTTTGTGATATTCTATTTAGAGAACTCTCACCAGTGAAATGGTATTTCCATCTGTAATAGCCTCACCATGGGAGAAGAATAAAACTGACCTTCTGAAGAGTGGGTCTTCCCTGATCAAAGCACTTTTCCCCTACAGAAGACACATATTTTTCAGTTCCTCAAGGAACATTCTTCACATCACACCTTTGCATGAGGCTGAAGTAATACCACTCTCTGTTACACTGAAGTGTTGAGAAATTATTAATAATTAAAAACAAAAGTATATGTTAGTGCAATTACCAAGAACTATATTGTGATTCTTCCCCTGCTACATATAAGAAGAATGTGCTAAAAAATGCCCATGGGTCACTGCATACAGTAGATGAAGCATGAGAATGGGAGCTGTGTTCCTCTTCATTCCAGTCCTAGCTTTGACAATCATCATCTTGCTTCAGGCAAATCACTTGGAACTCTTTGGATGCAGCTTCTCTATCTACAAAATAATAAAAAATATTTTGCTGTCTAAAGCTTTCACCATAAATTAAAGGCTAAGAGAACTATTACGTCTGGATTAAAAGGAGCTGAAAACCAGTTTTAAATGCAGATTCTGAGCCAAACTCAGTTCGGTGGTAACCGAATGTAATCCAGATGAAAATCACCGGGATTTCATTAAAAGCCTCACAGAGGCTTTTTTGACTGCATAAATTGACAGAGCAACACCAGGCCCAAAGGGCTCAGCTAATTAAGCAGGTTTATAGGGAAATAAGATTATAAATTGATGTGCCGGGTTACAGACTTACAGCTGAAAAGAACGTGCGTTTGTGTGTGTGAGAGATAAGAATTTAACATTGCTGGAGTTTCATCACAATAGCTCAATATTCCCTTTCTGCCACCTAGTTTTCCCCTTCTCTGCAATTTCCCCGGTTCCTCACGCGTTCCCAGACTTCTAACACCCCCTTTCAAAAGGCAGTGCTATGCATTGATGGCTCATGGAAAAGTAGAAATATATTGAGTCTGAGAGGACACTCGCTGCACCTCAGTCAGAGGAGGGACTCAACAGCACACTGACAAAGAAGTACCTGCAGACCCTGTAAGTCTGGGCTGACATATCCACAGTGCCACTGATTTTTGCTCCATTTTATTTTAGAGAGCTTCCTTCATTCCGGTTAGCATAGAAATAGATCTATTTACCTACTTTGGTTTTTAAAAGGTCACCTTTCCCTAGGATACAATTCTGAAGCTCTGTTTTATTACAAAAGCTCTCAGATGGAAAAGTGGAAGCGCTGCGCTTCTGCTCAAGTTTTATAGCTACCTATTTTTTACCTAAAAATACCTGGGCGACAAAAAAATCTAGGAATTCATGTATAAATTGTATTTTTTCTATAATATAAATTACATTTGCAGTAAAGGGTAATAAAAGCAAGAGGAAGCACTACATGGACGAGATTTCCCTAAAGACTCATAATACCTGAAATTCAGACTTTATCTCTTCTGACACAGCTTAAGTTGAAAGAAAAGAAAAAAAAATCTGAACAAGCTATTACATAAATCCAAGAGATAACTGCATGATAAAAATCTCTAACTGCAACCCACAACTATCCAAACCGCTATGAAAAACATATGTTTGACATAAAAATAACTGGCATTATGTTACCGTGCCATGAAATCTCAGTATAAGTCATAGTTAATTATACACTGAGGAAAAAAAGTGAATAATTTAACCCACATCTCAGACAAACTCGAACAAAGCGAAAAACATCCATCACCCCCTTGTATCCCTACAGGATATTTCTACATAACCACCAAAGGAATAAGCAACTGAAGGCCTTATTCTTTACTAATTGATGGATACACCAAAACTCCAGTTAAAAAGGTTCTGAACAGAGGTTGTTGCTCAAGGGTGAGATGCTGTGCTGCAACACTTTAAGGCCCAGCTAAGCTGCCACCTTAAGGCTGGGTCTGAGTTTGAGGAGCAGGGTCGTGTGGAAACGGGCAACTCCCACATAAATTGCCCAGCTATCCTTTGTACTGTAAGCAGGGAAAGCAGGGACACCACCCTGACCCAGGCTGTCCTTGCAATTCTCTCTGAGATTTTTGTAAGTATCTCCCCGATGACCGAGATTTTTAGCATCTTAGTAAATACCTTTTTTGAAAGAGCAATTCAGATACGCATTTATATGCGAGTGCCATAACTATCAGAATCCATTGAAATCACTCTCCTTTGAGACACAGGGCTGTAATTTTGCCCATCTACCCACATTTTGATTAGGGACCGAATGTTAAGTGAGTCAAAGCATTAGCGATCATTTTGGTCAATAGCATCCTTACATCAATGGCTTCTTAGATATTCCTAAAAAAAAATTTAGTATTCTGGTTTATTTAATTTCATTAGCAAGCTTCTCATTATTTATGTGATTATAAGTTAGGAGATTTCAGCGTTCTTTTGTTTATATATAGCACAGTGGCTAATTGCTTTTTGTTGCCCTGAGGAGATGAGGAAAGTCATTTTATTACCTACATTCACGATAATTTGATCAAGTCATGCAGAGGAAAGAAAAACTTTGCTTTCAACTCAAGTGGAATGTCTGGGCTATTGAAGAGGAATTTGCCTCAACTAAATCACAAACTAAAGTATTATTTCTGAGTTCCGGAAGCCAGAAAACACAGCTCAGTTCAGGGGAAACTGTAGGCCTTTGCTTCACAGGAGATCCAACTCAACAGTCCTGATGGTTTCCTTTGGCATAAAAATCTATTATTCACTTAATGTGATTATAGGATTATGGTATTGTATTTTGTATCTGAGAATTTACTTGGTTTTACAGCTTCTAATCTATGACCTAATTGAACAGAAGTCATTTCCTCTTTCCCAAATTTCACTCATACTCTCTAGTAAGACGCTCTAAAATCAGTTCTTATGCTGATCTTACCTCCGTAAAAAGATTTGAGATTATTTCCTTATAATACCTCCTCTTGTAGCGTGCAGGAATGATTAACATACAAATCATATATAATCTGGAATCTGTGCTAATAAACACAGGGATTCACATGAATGCAACAAACACCACACTAGGTATTAACATGTTGAGATAAAATATTGATACAGGATGATGAATAGACAAATAGTTTGGTTGTTCCTTTAATGTAAAAAATGTTGCAAAAAACGTTTTCCTTTCCTCCTCATCTTTTCTAACACCAGATAATATCCCTTATTGTTCTCTCATACCTTTATGCAGTGCAGCTATAATTAATGAGTCATCATCTGAGATTATATCTAAACAAGATAACTCCCAATTCTTTTTGCTCATTTGAAATATTTTAGCTTGAGCAATTCAGACGAAAAAGAGGTATAAACAAAAATTATCCAATGAACAAGCAGGGTGAAAAGACAGTCATCAAAGTGGAAAAAAGGAAGAAGGCTATTAGGAAAAAAAAAATAAAACAAACAAAAGGGGGGGGAAGCTACAATCTATTTCAGGGAAAAAAATACAGAATGGTGTATGTAGGTCAGTAGCTGCCAGGCTTTGAATGCACCTCTATTCCTAGTGGACTGTGTAGATAATGGGTTCCATTTTACATATTGATTTCATTCATAATCGCTCCTGGAAAGGGCACAAATTAAATAAATAAAATAACAAATAAGTAAAACATGGCTAAAGCTTTGCAAACCAGAACTATTTTTGCAAGCCTTCCGAAGATAGAAGTATCTTGAGATGCCAGATAGTCATAAGATGTGCTCACCCTTACTGCAAATACCAAGACTGTAGTAGCTGTTCCCTCTTCTGAAAATATAGCATTTATTTTTGGTCATCCTGCAATGCCAGCCAAGACAACAAAGCATTTTTAACACATCTGAAGAAGCACATGGATAGACACTGGCTTGAAAGATTTTATCAAAGTTCACTTAAACTAGGAGGAGATTTCCATTTGTTTCAATAGGCTCTGAATGAGGGCAGCATCACTGGGGGTTTGGCACTTCAGTATTATTGTATTTTGGCAATGCTGGATGGATTTTAGTCAGCACTTTACATAAAAGGACACTCACTACCTTCTGCAGGAAGCCAGATTAGGTGGAGATAAACAGGTAAGTTTAAAAAGACTTGCCCTCAAAGTGTGGTTGGCTTCATCTTTGCTCAGTTTGAATTACAAAATACGAAGAGTGAAGACTGAATGAAGTTTACAATACTGGGCAGTGTAAAACTAGATGCAAAGAAAAATCAAACTGCAATAGAAGAAAAAGGAACACACTAATAATGATACATACAGCAACACGTAGTATGAATGAGAGTAAGTTTCTCAAATAGCTACTCAATTTTAGGTGCTACGAGCCTCAATGTTTCGTGGTGCTCTGGATTTGCACTGTGCAGGCAAATCCAGATTTGGGTTTGCCATACCAGAAGTGTGAGCAAACAGCAGTTCTGCCGACCTGCAAAAATTCTTATTATAATCACTAAAAATCAAAATACTTCGTAACAATTCTTGAGTTGAACATTTTTCCATAATCACGAATCAAGTTACGCATCCAAATGCTGACCGACCATCTCCATATAACACGGGGTTTCCAGGATTAACAGGTTGCTCTGTTTGACAAGGACTTTCTTAATCATTCTAGGGATTAAAAATAGGCATTTTGACATAGTCCCACAAATCTGCATTGTAGTGGCATTTTAGAAGGACCTCATAAATACAGAAGAGATACTTAGGGAAAGATTTTTAAATGGCAACATTTAGTGATGGGGTAAATACATTCACTCTCACTTTCCCACTTAAACATTCACTCTCACTCTCCCATTCCATCAAATGATGATGAGAATATATATGTGACTATCCTAATGCACTTTAAACTCAGCTATTCTTAATGAAAGACATTATTAGAGTTTTTCACTTCAAATGGGAGACCTGCTCACAGAAACATCTTCTTCATTCATCCCTCTCGCGTGCACCTCTCAAACCAGCATCTCAGCCTCCTAAGCAGCATGTTAGTAGTGAAAGCATTGAACTCTCTCTTGCCCAGGACTGACATAAAGTCCTCTGATGATTTAGGTCTAGATTTACCTTTACGTTCCTAGGCTGCCTACAAAAGCCAACAGGAAGTCTGTTTACAAACTCTGCAGTGCTCGCGGGTCTCCATGACATCTCTTACCTCCTCCAAGTGTGGAAGTGCTGGCTGGATTTGCCATATGCATGGCTCAGGAGAGAGGAACGGGATTATTCAGATTTCCTAAGTGTTTCAGTCACACAGTGTTAGGAACAGTCAGACTCGAGGACAGTTGCAATACAGTAGGGAGTGCCGTGATAAAACAACCTGCAGAGTGCAGCCCTACAAGACAAGAGTAAGAACGGGGTGGGGAGAAAAGTATTTGTACAGCTTAAAACGAGTGGGTCATGTAGGACACCACCGTGGAGGAGAGAAAGGGGCTGTACTTTGGAAAAAGCAGCTTATTTTTCTGATTCTTCCCTCCAAAGTCCTCTTGTGGCAGCCCCATGTGAGCGCAAACACAAACCTTAGTACAGCCACAGAAATGATTAAATGCAGTGCAGAGGGTGAGGGGACATGGTTATAGCCTTATATATTTCATGACCTCTATTTTGGGCTGCACTGTCCTCTTCTGAGGAAGTCCTATGTTCTCCAAAGGTGACTGCTGTTACCGTAGGTAATGCTCACCTTCAAGATCTAGAAGATTCTCCCTCTCCTCTCTGCTCACCTGAAGACTCACAAGAATCTGTTCCTCAAACTTCACTGCTGAATAATTTCTTCATGAATACACCTTTCATTTAAATTATTTCATTGCTTTTCTTCCACCTAGTCATGTACAACTCTAAAATTATAATTTAAAAAATGCCTGAGGTTGGGGGTTTTTTTCTGCTACCTACTTATGCTTTTTACTTTCCCTTTGCACAAAAAAAGTGAATAAAGTACATGCCACTGTGCCAGGGAGACACATTGGGAATTATGACAAATCTAGGCTATCTGTAGTACAAGATATTTTCTTGTCACTTCACTCCAACTACATGCAATGGAGAAAATCAAGCTTTTCAGTGTTCTGCAAGGAAATTATTACAATAGCACCCTGCATTTCAGTTCAAAGTACTGTTCTGCATTTTATACTGTTGATTTGCAGAAGAAAATAGAACCCTTTGCAGAAGACTTTGTACCACCTTTCTGAATTTAAGAATGACGCTCTTTTTAGAACTTTAGGGAACAGTTCCAGGAGGGGAAAACTATAAAGGGAAAATGTTGTGCACTGCATCCTCTAAAAAGAGTAATTTTTGGAAAACTCTGCTGGAGGATATCATAAAATAAGACGATATCTGAAAAATTTCAACTGGAATACAGCTACCAGAAAAAAGGGGTGAAGAGCAGAATACTGCTCTTTTTCACTGAAGCCAGTTTAATTGTCATTTAGATTCCCTGGATCAAAAAGATGTAATTAAGCTGCCTTTCCTCTCCCATCTGTTAATGTACATGTTGTGGAGAAAACGAAGGGCATGGACAGTAACACCAGAGCACTCGTGAAAAATGTTATAGACTAGGAAGCAAAACGATCTGCGCTGCCAAGAACAGGGATGGTCCACATTAATATCTGAGATATGACATTCTGTATGTGGCATATTCCAATCCAGGATGTTTCAAACATTATATTTGCACTCTCAGTCCAAGCTGTTACTGAATTCACTGCATAAAAATGGTGTCTTTTCCTGAGGGAGTCGGTAGCAAAGCCATGTATCAGCTGCCCAGCAGGATTTTCCACTCGGTTAATGGTGATGGAACCTCATTATTCCCCACGAAGATTTGGTCTCACAGTTATTATCAGTTTTATCATGATCAGATTTCTCATTTCATCACTAAAGGATAACTCAAGTAACATTTCTTTGCTCTAAAATTGGCATTATAACATAGCTCATCTATTGCTTTCACCTTGTGTCTGGTACTTTATTACTCTTATTATTGTGGTATATTACTTTATTTTTTAAACTTGTTCTTCAGCTTAACTTTTTTCTACCTCTTCAGTATCATTTAAAACAGGGTTGCTGATGTTTAAATGAGAAGTACATAAGAGAAGAATAAGCCTTAATAACTCACTGATATAATTTTTCAGTCAAAAAATTCTCAAGGAAAACAGAAGCTACAAATCCAAATTACTTAATATATTGAATGTCAGGTATAATAGAAGACTGGTTAAAAAAAAAAAAAAAAGTATTCATCAAATAAAATTTTGATTCTTTTAGTAGTTTGTGTTTAGTTTTTCAAGTCTCTGCAAGTATGTTTGATGAGAAACATGACCAGACCATAGCATCTACAACCCAGTTTCTGTGTCCTGCTCTGCCCATGACCTTGAGATCACCACGCAATTTTTCCATTCCTCTCTTTCTAAATTCTCTCTCTTGTTGTGATAGATTTGCAGCTGCCTTGTAATAATGTATTAATACTTCATGTTGACCTGCCACAGGGAAGATGAATGGTCTGAATAAATCCAGTGAGGTCCTGTCTGGAGAAGCAGGCAGGAAGAAAATGACTGTTTCAAGACAGGCATCTCCATACACAGTGGTGTTAAGGAACACACTCAGAACTCTCATTTATAGTCAACCTACAGAACTCCTTTTCTATAAAGAGCCTCGAGACAGAAGATCCCAAAGACCTGAAGCACAGATTTAAATTTGGATGCTCTCCAACAAAGAGAAGCAGTAGTCCTTTCTGGGAATAAGATTCAGATAGAGAACCCTAATGAGACTGTTCAAAAAGCTTCACCTGTCAAAGCCATCATCTGCGCATGGCGAGATTCATGGTTAGGTAGGTTTGTAGGCCTGCTAACAAAAAGAGATTGTTCCAAGTCTTTTTTCCTCACTGAAAGCTTTGTTTCTAGTTTTAAAAGAAACATTACTTTGACAAAGAAAGACCCTTGCCACACATTTTACCAAGCTCCCTAAGCCTGTGCAGCACCCACATTTAAAATGCTCTCACAGTCTAGTCAAGATAAAACAATGTACTTTTATGGATAAAGGATTCTCCAGAGGAAAAATTTGGCTCTTGAATCATTTTGGTAGATTTCCTGAGAACATCAGAGCTTCATGGTGAAGAAGTCTGAATAAAAGCAATATATTCTATATTTTTAAAGGAGGAGAAAGGTGCGGGGGGAGAAGAAATCTAGGGGCTATTATCCAGGGCAGCTATTGACATCTCAGTTGCTGTAAAAATTCTACAGGTCATCAAATAAACTACTCTAAAGCAACTGGAAGGGAAAAAATAAAAGGAAACAATACACCTCTGTACAGGTGTAAAAGCCCACTCAGAAAGTGGTTACCTCTGGCTCCTGATCAGGAAGAAGTACTGTTTGATGTTTTCATTAGCACTTTACCTGGTTTTGTGTGGAAATCTATTGCAGTTTACTGTGAATGCAGAACACATGGGCAAAACCCAGGAGAATGGAGTAGAAAAAGGAAGCATTTCTTTCATCTCTTTACAGAACCTAAAAGGAAGGATTGCTGATGGTAAAGTCAGTTTATACTTGTAAAGAAGCCTGACAGGTATGTGGAGTCTCAGCCTTGGTTTAACAGTAGTGAAACAGTGACATTCCACCCTGGAAGTGGGGAAAAAAATGTACAATTTGCCATGAGCAAGAAGGCAGGAATAGGTAACAAAAACCTTTACACTATAATATACGTCTAAGATTTAAACCATGATAATGAAATCCTTCGGAGCAAGTACAGCTCTTCCCCCACTATTTTCTGAAAGCTGCCTTTCACAAGGAAGAGCCCATCTCATTCTAAGGCAATTCTGTAGGTGCTACAATTACATGAAGGACAAGATTACGACAACAATCTTGCTTGTTAAATTCATTGTATTTGTCTCTCAAAATTAAGATAAAATATGCAATTAAAAGTATAATTTTATTCCCGTACAGAATTTCAGTCAAGTTAGCTTTTACTTCAATGTTGAGGTGTTAATTTCTTACATTCTCTTTCCTCTCTACAAACTGCAATGTATCTAAACCATGATTTTTATTATTTTTATTTTTTTTTTTGTGCAACGAAAAGTTTAAGGTTTAAGGCAAAGATTTTTAAAATGGTGCTGCAAAAAATCTCATAAGCCAGCAAATAAAATCAACAGCATAACAGATGGCAAGATCACTAAACATGAGCTCAGACTACTATAGGAAGGACTGACTGAGTCATGGTACAGGATTTCACAAAGTGATGTTTAGTCAAAGCAGATTAATCCCAGAGCCCCAAAGGTGTTTTTTTTAATTTTTAGGGACCGAGTACCACTACTGACCACCAACACTCCCTGCTGTGGTATTCACATCAGAACTCAGAAGACAGGCTAAAAAAAATCATTCAGCCATTATCATTTTGTCAAGCATCGTGCAAGATCATGTTCTTTGAGCTGTGCCTTCATTTTCTGAGCCTCTGAGATTACAACGTAAGACCCAATGGTTGAGGAAATGTAAAAGGAGACCGTGGAAAAAAAATGTTATTACAATTACGCCTCTTCTGATAAAAACTAGCTACCTTGTCTTCATAAAAAGAAACTAGAAAGCCAAATTAAAAAAAAAAAAAACAAAAACCAAAAAATTAAAACTTCCCTACTAAGTAACAAGAAGTCTGCAAGTGAACCTAGAACTGAAAAAAATTCACAGAATTTTTTGCATCAGAAAAATACAACCAGAAGAAAAAGAACGAGAACTTTAAAGGGCATTTAAGGATAGACAGGCCAAAATTAACCAGCTCCATTGTAATATGAAACCAGTATGAGGCAGTTAGAGAGAAAAATTATGTTACTTTTGGGACATAGCTGTCAATCTTCTGGGTTTTTTCAGTTTGTATCAACACCACATAAAACCCAGAAGACATAAGCCTTTGCTGTACATAAACCCAAATGAATGAATTATAAGTCTACAAAATAACCATAAGTATAACAAAAAAGGCATTCATAATCCTGACCTAAAGTGAAGTCTTCACCCACACACAAAAGCTTCAGAGCTGTTAAATTTCATTTTCCCAAAGAGAAACTAAACCCCCGTTTCACATGTTCATAGTGCAACAGTTTTATTTAGTTCCCAGTTGAAGAATCAGCCATACTAAAATTAAATGAAAGGAACAGTTTTATTAACTATCACAGGGGTGTTTACAGTGTGACTCTAGGAGAGAATGATAGCTTTCTCCTGAAGAGGCAGATATAACAGGGTCAGGCAATTTGAAAGAAACTCAATTACCCACACTACTTGAATACCTGCATTTGTCCACATCTAGCATCTGTCACTACCTGCAGTTGGCCTGAATGTAATTTCTACAGAAATTATGTCAATTTGTACCTTAAGTACTTTTTATAGCTTCGTGTTCCATAGCAGAGTAAATCCAGGTTCTCTGCTCCAGCTTCTGTCCAGCCTGCCCTGGTCCCTTTCTCATTTCCTCTCCGAACCTTTGTTTCCATCTCCTGTGCTCATCATTCTCCATCACCAAAGCTTCCTCTCTCCCTTTTAAACTATTCTTGGACTTGAAACAATCTGCCTCTCCTCTCTGTACCTTTAGGAAACTGTACCTACCTTTTACAGATTGCCACCTGGTTTGCCACTTCATCTGCTTTTACTTAGATATCATCAAGACCTTTAGAGTAGAGAAAGTATGGGTTTTCAACGCATGGAAAAGTCCTCTGTAAATGTATAGTTGTTACTGATAACATGTATTGTTACAGTCATAATTCATACAGAATCCACTTTTCTTTCTGATCATGTTTCATATCTTCTATCATTCAGTCTATTTGCAAAATCTTCCTCTTACTGGATATTAGTGCAAAGATTTTATCATAAAAATAGAAAATATTAATGTTTGCTACTGTTATTCTTCTGTGCCAAGCAGCTGTTGCAGTTCTTGGTTCTAAACACTTAATCCCTTAGACAGGTTTATAAAATCCCTGATACATCAGCCAAGAAAAAAGAGCACTTATTTATGCATACTCTGTTCTTCATACAAAGCTTGTGAGGGACTTTCTGCACAAGCCAAAACAAAAAAAAAATCCATTCATGCTTTAACCTGCCCCATAAAAACCTGCCCCTTTTTTCAGCATATTATGTTCCTGCAAGTCCTCCAAGATTTTTGCAAGATTGAGTGTGGCAAATAACAGGCATCTTCTACAAGCAATTTTCTTCTCTATGCTTCAGCATTTCTGCAGTCTCAAACACAAAGAAATCTTTTTCCATCCAGCCCACAGAAAGCTTTCTTCTGTGAATTCTGTAGACATACCTCTTGTTATAGATGTTTTCATTCTGCCTATAGGATAATTTCTACCAGAATCTAAACTACTGCTGACATAAACAAATTTTCAGCAATTGAACTGCACATTCAGGCCACAAGTATAATAAATTACAGTATAGGAGGAGCCCATGCATTCCTTATATGTACCCACCTCCCCCTACATCCATCACTTGGGCAGTCTGAAAATTCCTGGGTAAATCTGTATTTGACTGAGTGTCAAACGTTTCTTCATCATAAATACCATACACAGAGCCACTGTCAAAAACCTCATGCATAATTTTAAACTCTTTGAGAGACAAAACCATTGAAAAGTTGAAAATGCGAAAATATTCTGTATTCATATGTTTCAGTCATTCAAGAACAGCAATTATGAACCGCAGAGGAATCCTTGAATTAACATAGCCTGAAACTGTACATTAAGAATTTAGGAGGAGATGATGATGATGATGATGATGATGATGATGATGATGATAACAATACAATGTATACCTAGAATAAAAGATAAACATTAGAAATTTAAATCCTGGATGAAAAAGTAACTGAAGCTGACAAAGATGATCCCAGTTAACAAGGCTGTATTGCACCTTCTTTGGAACTGGGGAAACTTTAATATAAATCACTGAGTAAACACAGGGATGAAGAATTAGGTAACTATGAGCCGGGGATCTTGCCAGAAATCCCTTGTATTTAAGCATGAGCTGAACAAATTACCTGGAAACACAACTGGAACATGTTGTAAGTACAGAGCCTTAGGACAGTTTGTCATTATTTCCTCCGAAACAGGACAGCAGACTAAATGATGGAAACTGCAAAAGTGTTTCGACCAGCACAGTTACTATTACACCTCAGCTAACACCATCAGTAAAATACTACTGCCTTACAAAGAAAAATAAAGAGCAAGTTAAATCAAAAAATAAAGGTCTTGAGCCAGCTCTTATAAAAGTTACTACTCTCACTGACATAAACAACTTCATTTTTGACCCATTAACTTCAATAAAATGTAACACAAAACGCTATTTATTCATTATGGAGCTATGTACTTGTTTATTACTATTTAGTTTAATTACATGCTTTAAGGCTGATATAAAATTTTTAATAGATATTATTGCAAATAATAAAAAATAATAGAATTTCTCACAGTACAGAAAAGCAAAATTAAGTAGGGAACAGCAAAAACTTAGATTTTACATGAATTACAGGCTGCCACTGGAGACACATTTCAAGTATTTAAAGTTCTACACCAATATGAAAGATTTCATAATTGTGAACAGTTTTACAGTGGAAAGAAGTTACTCTGAATCAGTCAATAAGCCAGAGGAAAGCATATATAGACATATATATAGCATGTAGTAGCTCAACCACTTTTAATTAATTCAGAGAAAATCTTCTAAGACTGAAAGCTTAATATACTGGTTTGCTTTAAAAATTATGACAAGGCAGAGCTTAAAACATGCCTACAAAGCACTGCACTGGGAGCCCCACAGCAGTAATATTATCATTTATATCATCCACGGGATATAATGCATTTCCAGCCAAGTGGAAAAGGTCAGTATCAACACTGACCTTGAAGAATTTGGTGAGGTGTCCATTTGTAACAGAAACTGTAACTACCCACTACAATTTATCTGGAGCTCTCACAGATTCTCAGTCTTCTCAGTCCCCTCCCTCTGGTGGAATGGGGAGAAGAGTCAGAAAAAGCTAAAAGCAGTGGGTTGAGAACAGTTTAACAACTCAAATACAAGAAAACCCCAATAATAATGACAGAAATGAAAAGGGAGATTACAAAGAGAGAGAGAGGAATAAAGCCAAAGGGGAAAAAATAAAAGGAGAAAAAAAAAAAAGGGCTGCAGAATAGATCACTCACCACCAGCTAAGCAATGCCCAGCCAGGCTCTAAGCAGTGATGGGCCACTCCTGGCCAATTCCCCCAGATTATATACTGGGCAGGACCTTCTGTGGCATGGAACATCCCTTTGGACACTTTAGGTCACCTGTCCTGGCCATGCTCCCTCCCAGCTCCCTGTGCTCGCTGGCAGAGCAAAAGACACTGAACAGGCTTGACTTGGGGTAAGCCTGACTTAGCACAACCAAAACAGTAGTGTGTTATCCTTATTTTCATACTAAATCCAGAACACAGCTCTGGATTTAGTAAGCTCTACCTCAACCAAAAATACAGGAAAAGAAGTCAGCATGTTTCAGTAAGTCTATAAGGAGATGCTTTTTGAAATAAGGGAAGGGAGAGCCAGTCCCTTGAGCAGCTGTTCACTGTCCAGGACCTGCTGCTTGGGTAAACGCCAGCTCTCCTGAGTGTCTGTTTGGAATTCATCATCGGTACAGAATTCCCTCCTGACAAGGAATTTCAGACTTTGAACCTACTGTGCTTTGCTCACAAGTCAGTCCCTCAATACTGTCCATAGTTTCTCCTACATTCAGTACTATGAGTATTATCCGGTTTTGAGAAAACCTTAATATTTCCTAATACAGTAAAGTAATTTAATGTCACGTAACACGCACACTCCTCATGGTTGGCAGATGATGTTATGTATGATCTGTAAAACGCCCTTGAAAGATTTGCATTCAAACTGTAAAATTTGAAAAAAAAAAAAGAAAAATATGTAACGGCACCAGCTTTGTAGCAACTGAGGCCTCTAAATTGTGCTTTCTGCTGAAGTAAAAAGAAAGCCAAATGGATCAGCATGGTCTTCCTCCTCTGCTTTCTACCCCAAAATCTGTCTTAGCTATCACAATAGGAGGATAGGAGGTGAGAAACTGCAAAACCTCCTGGGCCAAACTATGTAAGGCTTTGAGTATATTCATCAGTACTCTGACCTGCACATCAAAGTGAACAAGAAGCAAGTGCAGTGTTTCCATAATAAAATAAAACTGTAAAAATTGCTTCTTATGAAAGCCAGCATTTCAAAATCATTACTGTAGCAGAAGACTTTCTGTAGGCTCACTTTGTAAGGGGAGCAAACATAAGGTTTACTTTCACAGACCTCTCCCTGTTGACTCCTCCTCATAATTTGAAACAGTAGGAGTACGTGTCATTATCTGCTCAGAAAAATCACACATGATCTGTACAAGTATAATAATACATTACCATTTCATTGTCATCACAGGGTGATTGTAGGTGTGCTCAGAGGTGCGTTGTATAGCAACAGTTGTTTCTCTATGCAATGTTGGCATTTAGTGTAGGATGGTTTGAAGGGTAATCTCAAGAGCCAAGAGGAGTTTTCGTGCTTCACTTGAAGTGCTCAAATTTTATATTAAGTTGGATATTGGTATCAATAAATGTTAGTTAAGCCACTCTATTTCCATGGTGGTCCTGTTAAGCCTAGTACCCACAGGAAACTTTTAGAGAGGAGTTAGAGGCTTAAAGCTTTACTGATTCTAAAGATCACCCTTTAAACTACATATTATTTCTTGTCCCTTATTGCATGCATGCAACAGTTAGAGGTTTCACTGTAGTGCCAACTCTTTTCCTTCATCAGACTCTTTCCTAGGCATCAGCTCAACTCACCTTCTACCCAAGTAGGGATGAAAGCAAAGGCATTCTGCGTTTGCTGAAGAGCAGAAACGAAACCCAAATTTTTCTCTCATGAGCAGCAAAACCAAAACCTGAACATTTCTTCTTGAACTGGTGCAGAGTGTCAAATGAAGCTCAGAATCCTTCCTGAGGGATAAAGTTACTACCTGATCCCCCAGGATAGCTTAAAAAGGGAAGCAAGACACATGATTTCAATGCAACACTGTCTCCCGAAAAAGAACTGAAAGAAGCATGAAGAGCACGCTACATAAACCTATCTCTGGCTCCAAGCCATCAGGGAAACCACTTATGCATCTGCTGCTTCTGGCATTAAAAAAAAAACAAGGAACAAAAGACAGTATCAGTTGTGTGCTGCATAATTTTCTAAGTATCTATATATATATGTTGTGGTTTTGATGTTTCCATGGCATTAAAATATTTTCTCTGATCTGACTTTTCAGGTGAATTTTTGAAACATTTCACAAATGTGGTATGTTACCTCACTTTTTAGTAAAATAGTTGTATTGTAAATTAATAGCTGATCCATTTACCTTTTTTGCATTGTCCCAAATTGTGCAATAAGCTGATTTTGTTGGATTCTTATTGCAGTCTGCAGTGATGGGATGGGGAGTTTTGTTACATCAAGTCTGAACCTGTGTCCTGTACGTTTACAGAGGTCATCTTCCACCATCCAAAAAAGACTGAAAGAGACTGAGAATTAACCTTCTTAATCTGGTTCCTGTAGGCTATCACACATTAGCTCAGTCCTAATGCAGTTCAGCCTATAGAATGCAACAAAGAGGAAAAGTGATCCACTTGAGGCTTCATAAAATCTCAAAGATTTTTGTCCCTGACACGCTCCAGGATCTTCAAAACTTGACCAACTCCCCTGTTGCTGAATCCCCTTCTCTGCCTCCACAGAGCTGTTGCTGTATCTGGACAACACATACTTCATCACCTTCAGCCTTGTCTTCTACCCTGACGAGTGTCTGCTAAAAAACACCAACACATCAGTCAAAACAGACAGACCCAGTTCTGCTTCCTTCCACTCTCATCCTCCCTCACTCAGTATTACCCTTGCACAGTAAGAACTTTATCTAGCTTCCGATTAGGCAACTTACATTTCACCACCACACTGCCACATGCAAAAGCCTTCCTCTGAAAAATAAAACCTTTCATAAAATAGGGGAGTTGCTCTTTTTGTTTGGTTTGGTACATTTTCCAAAGCATTCACTTACCACAGAAAATTATCATAACATTCGAAACAAAACTGTA
Source organism: Oxyruncus cristatus (assembly GCA_013399855.1). Lineage (NCBI taxonomy): Eukaryota > Metazoa > Chordata > Aves > Passeriformes > Cotingidae > Oxyruncus > Oxyruncus cristatus. Next base: position 901,532 of record VXAY01001100.1, read on the forward strand.
AATATTCGGCTTTTCTCCTAAGGGTACAAAAACCACTAAAAAAGTTTTATAAATTATACATCCATCCTGAAGAAAATGCTGTCGAGCATATCGAGCTGGGCTGTGCTCAATAGCTGTAGGATTTACAGACACCAGTAAGAGAGCAGCTTGAGAACTTGCTCTTGGGTGCCTATGGCAACCATCAATAATACAAAAGTCCCCAAATTACCAACACTCCTGCAATTTTTTAAGTATATATGGAACTTGGCTGTTAACAAAAAGAGCTGGAGTACTGGGGGGGGGGGAACCGTACAGCAGAGAAAAAATGAAGGAAAGGAGCTAAAAACAGTCTGAGGCAAATAAATTCAGTGGCAAAAACATACATATCCCTGGAACAGGAAGGGAATTTGGCAGATGATTAACATGAAGCAGTGAGAGCATGATGCTGTGAGAGTCAAATTGCCTGTTGTTGTTAAAAACGCAATTAATTTTGTAAAACGTTGTGCTAGGCTGACAGACAATTATCAGAAAAGTTTAAGAACCGGATCAAGCACCAGAAAATGGCAGTGGAATAAGAAATGTTGAACTACACGATTTCAGATAGACAGATTGGCAGCAGAAAAACAAAAACAAGAGAGAAATGGGGAAAAAAAGAGGCGTCGGATGTGACGTGCCTTTTTGTGTGACATTTTCTGCAATGTATCTGTTTCTCAATTATTTTTTAGAAGACAAGCCCTTTCCCAAGGTCCAGTTTCAAGCAAATAAATGCCTTTTTACACATTTTGCTTATTCTCTGTCTATCTCAGAAATGGATTGTATACTAGTTCTTCTAAAGCTTTAACCTTGACTTTTCTCAGGAATACCACAGAGTCCTTATTCCAAAATAGAGTTTATTTTAAAAACATTTAGTTAACGTGTCACTTTCTAAAACCTACACAATTCATCAGTCTCTCTTACACACCTTTTAACTGTTACACTGAGAGCCTATTCCCACATCCACCATCCAAACCATCTCTAAGCACTTGGGACTAAACTTTCAGTATTTCTTAAGCATTCTCAGTAAGAAACCTGAGTAAATACAGAGCTCCTTCTCATACTTAAAAAAAATTAAATCATTGTCAAAAATGATAGTTTATTCCTTTCCATTTCACCAGAAGAAAAGATTTTTTTAATGGGAGTTTGATCTCCTTCAGTTCACTTTCAAGGAATTAAGTTTCTCCCCATCATAATGATCAGCATCTGTAAAATGATGGTCTGACCACAAGAGATTTACCCTGTACTAGCTGTGATCTGCTTCACATTTCTCCCATGATTCTGGAATACTAAAATTTACTACTATGTATTAATTTATTAAGAACTAACTCCTTAATCTTTACCATTTTACTGCACAATTCAGAGGGCAAATTCTGCAAACATTACAGTAACAAAGAGGATATTAAACTGTCATTGACTTGACATTTTTTTATTTCTGAATTGCTTAACATATTATATAAGTGTTCTTTCATTGTTGAGATCTCTTCCTTTAAAGCAGGGGTACTTCAGAAAATTCAGTGATATCGCCTTCTGACATTTTTGAGGTATGGGAAAGTGAAAAGCAAACTTTACAGAAATGTGTCTCTGAGTCCATTTTGTAGAGAAAAGCTAAGTCCGATCAGAGATTAAAGAGGATCAGGAAATGTCAATTAATTTTCCACCAATTGTTCCTGCAATTTAATTTTTACTACAACCATTTTTCTTCCTTTTCTAAAACTTAATACCAAAGCAGAGAAATGACACTTAAACCCAGTCAGTCACATACTGGACTGTAAACTGGTTTCTAAAACATTTTTTATCGAAACAAACCTCTTGTTTTCATTAGAAATAACTGTTAAACAAAGTCTGCAATGTAAAACACACTTTCAGCACAGCTGCATCACAGCTTCAGGGGTGACTAAAGACCCTTTTTTGCAAAAGACTCCATCCGTGCTCTGTGTGGCGCTTGTAGCACTGCATTCCTCCAGACCTAGGCTGGCTCTAATTCACCCACAGTTTTATGCCTTGTGAAAACCTTCCACTGTTAAAACACAAAGATACAGGGTGGTAAAAATTTCCCCCAGCTACACAGAGATGCAGAAAACGGATGCGGACGTGCAAATCCCACAGAACATACATCTGACTTAAACAATAGACCCCAAAACCTTAGCCTTTGTCTGCAGCCACTCAAGTTTAATCCCACAAGCAACTCTGTAATCTGATGGAAAGAACTGAGGGTAGAATTTAGGCCTTGAGTATAAAGAACCTCAAAGCTAATAGAAATCCTCAGACTTCCAGAAGCTACATTTCAGCCGTGCTGAATGGGCAAAGGTGTCTCACAAAATGGAACATACAGCCCCTAACCTGTTGGGTTTGGATTTTTTTCCAGAAAAGAGCTACAAACCCGTTTTCAGCCACAGTAGCTAAAACCCAGCTAAAACACAGTAGCTAAAAGGAAAACTGACTGAAATTTGAAGGCTAAGGCAGGCTGTTAACTTGTGATCATAATAATTTCTTTTCAGAAATGCACAGGAAAAAAATGTCAGAGTTTTTGCTGAACTGACCCGATCCTTAACTCAGTCACACCTTCAAAATGCACAGCCAAGAATAACACCCAGGGCAAAGGCTCTGGATAATATCAAAGAGAAGACACTTAACCAAGGATAACAATCAGCACAGAAGACTGTGTTGTGCAATTGCTCCTTGCAGAATCAAAGAACGGCTGGTGTGATTAAAATAGAAACTTATACATTAAGTGGGAACAAATACGGAAAAACTGTATTTTTCAATAAACCAGGACCGTTGAAGAGCCATGAAATATGTATCCCAGACCCTACGGACAAGAGGAGGAGGAGTGTCCTTCTGATGTCTCTGACACTGCAGAATACTGACAGCCCTTTTTTCTCAAAAATGTAATCATGAAGCATGTCACAGGGAATGCTTTATGTTGAATCCTGATTTCTTTAACACAGACATAAATCCAGAGAAAATCCATTGACTACTGCTGTGAAAAGAAACAATCTATTAAAATTCTATCTAAAAATATTAAAACTCTTAAGAAAACAAAAAAAAAAGGATAATAGCAAAATGATATAATTCAGCTGAGTATCTAGAACAAAGGGAGTTAACAGAAAAGAACAGGTAGAGAACAAAACAATCCTATATAACAATATGGGATAGTCTTTTTTCATTAAAATCCAGTTGATACTCTGAAACAAGCCTGTTGCAATGATGTGTTCATCCATGGAGCAGACAAAAAACTATAAACTGGAGTAGACCCCATTTTACATATTCAGCCTTTAACAGCATCACTGTCAGGCTGATCTAAGTGCCAACTTATGGTCTGCCAGCACCAAACTTGGTCCCTGTATTCCTACCTTTTACATCCATTCATGGATCTGAGAATGCTTTTTTCTTAATCTTAAACAACATTTTCCTTCTTTAAGATTATACCCAGGAAGGTTCCCCTTAGTTGTAGCAGAGAATTTCTGTATCTAGATTCTATTAATTCATTTTCTGGTAAATAAAAAAATGCCAAGTCACTGTACTGACAAAAAGGCAATGGTACAGAAGGTTTACAAGTGATGACTCAGGTTGTACAACACAGCACACTTGGACAGTCATGACTGAACAAAAATGTTATGGGCAGAACTTCTTACCTGCACATAATCTGTACTCATGACTTAAAGGATATTTTTAATGTTAGAAGTGTTAGAAAACCCCTGTGTGTAACCAAGACTTAAACAGACTTGGGGCAGTGATGACAGGCCACAGAAAATAAAAAGGAATGATAATCCCCAGGCAAGAAAATAACAGAATAGCACTACTATGCAAAGAATTATCCTTTACTTGAGCAGAAAACTATTTAAATTGTAAAACATAATATTCATACTCCTACACACTTGCATGAAGGATACACCAGCATTATGGAATAACAGCAGAAGCAACACATTCACAGTAAAGGCAGAACATGGATAAATATTTCCCCAAGTATATAACAAATTGCACAGTGAAAAATATTGCTTCCTCCAGAATTAGAAATAATTAGAACTAGTTATTCAATTAAGAACGTTCCAGTCTTCACCTCATGAAGCCTGTGCCCACTGCAAATCATTGACTTTGTCAGTTTAAAAAAGAGGTTTCCTCTGCAGCTCTAATAATCAGTGGCAGACAAATTAAAGAAATATATGTATTTACCATCCTACTGAGGCAGAGGAGAACACACACACATGGGAAATATGAAAGAGGAGAAAAAGAATAGAAAGGTAATTACCTTTTACCATTACACACTGAGGGAACTGCAGCACTGTATATGTTAAGAGCGACATTATGGATGTAGTTCATGTTATGTAGAACTAAAAACTGGGGGGGAACAGGTATATATTTCACAGAGTTTAAGGAACATTTATAAAAAGCACTATTTGCAGAGGCCTGTTAGAGAGTTTTGGACTGAATCAAAGGCTCTTTTCAAAGCAGAGACTGGGAAACCAGTGGAGCTCAAGGGTCGGGACTCGGGGGTCCTCACAGCTCTTACTGTTCTCAGCAACGCTAAAGGTCATTCACTAAATGATAGTTTGAATAAAATGAGGATCAAAAGACTGACATCATCACCAGAAATACAAGTTCAAAAGAACCGTCCCCTCTGAATCTGAGCTCCCCTTTGCCCACCAGCTCAACAGGACCCGCGTCTCTTCACGAGGCAGCCCCTCAGCAATGATCTGAGAACTGGAGATGTGAGGGATGGCCAACATTTCTCTGTACTCACATGGCAGTCACAGGAAATCCCACTTGTAAGGGGAGTAGAGGCTGCAACAGTTAAAGCAACAGCTGGACAGTAGAAATTCAGCAGAGAAGAGAATCACAGGAATTGTGTGAGCAAGAAAGAACAAGAGTAGTGATATTACAGGATCTCCATGCTGCTAACACAGTGTGGTTTGTGTGCACGTGTGTACAGCACGTGTAACTGAGCTGACCAACTGAATCCTTCCATTACTTTCCTTTCTTCCCCATCTTCTACTCCTTATGCTTGTGAGACTGGGTGTGGACCTAACAGAACTCTGCATTTTGGTCAGTCTTGCTTTCTGTCTTCATCCAGTTTCAAGACCCTCAGTGCAAGCTGGAACATTTTCTTATTCCACATCTCTATATGGATTATCAACATTGTTCTACTTTATACAAGTTCTGCCTCAGTGGGACTGCACAATGAAACTACGAGAAGACTCTTAACCCAGGGAGATAAGATATTCTCCAGTCATTAACCTGTGAAGCAAGGATAACAAATTCCATCATAAACAGACTTACATTGTCTTTGAATCTATAAATTAAAACACCCAAAATAACATTATTTAAAAAAAAAAAAACACAGAGCATCTTTTCTGAACAGACACCTTGTTTGCATAAACATCCTCGCTCTGTATCTAAGTTATTTAGTTCCATCCTTATCACTGTCCCATTACCTGCCATCTCACTTCATAGTGGGTCAGCGGGCACAAACAGTGGTTAAACAGGGTCTGTCCAAGGTTTAGGCTTAACAAGATGAGTAAAAAACTCATAAACAATTTTTTATTCAAGGGCATAGAAAGTAACTTTACAATAAAAATCTAGCAGCCTAAAGGAAGCGCCTCATGCTCAGCTGTTGCTACCTTTCCCTTGCATTGAATTTACTTCCAAAACTGTGTTAAACTTTTGTTTATGGTTTTGCAATACAGCCTCAAGAAATTATAGCTACTTAAGAAAAACTAAAATACTGATACAAAATAAAGGAAGAACTAAGTAAATTTTTAGACCAGGAATAAGAAAAGCATCCTTTCAGACCAGAGTGAGGTTCACTATAATTTCTTGGCATGAGTGGTTACCTTCCACCATATGCTGACAGTCTTGTCATTATACCAAGTATAACAACAACAATATTCCTCCCTTTAAAGCCATTTATGAGGCTTGTGGTCTGATAGATGGATAGAATCCTTGAATGCACAGCCTAGATCTTCTTAGTTCTCAACTTTTACCAGGTGATATGCTTTCTTTCTTAAAATTAACCTGCTGTTTATTTAAGTGAAGAACTAAATGCATTAAATGTTCTGGGCATGTCAGAAAGATCTTGCCTCCCAAGGTGGCAAAAGTAACAAATAACAATCTGCTGGCAAGCTGCTCCAAAGAGATTCCAGGCAGCTTGTCCTGTGAGGATGCTTTAACTTCAGTGGAAAGCTAAATCTCAAGGCTACATAAATCCCTTTTATTCACACAAGTAGGATTCAGTAAAAAAAGGCATCCTACATTCAAAAAAGGAGACCAACTCATTGAAGCTTCAAAGGTTGACCTCTATTCCTCCAGCACGCAGTGAGTGAAATGCATAGGAACTATATTCATGAATATGGCCAGGCACAGCAGTAAAGGTGATGCTGATTTTCACTGTTTCACATACTATTAACACTAATGACTACCAGGATTTTAACAGGAAAATTCTCTGAATTAATTTATCTGGAAAATGTATTAATGAAAACAACAAAACACCGTTCAGGGAACTGAATTAGTGTTGGTCCACTGAAATAATAGATGCACAATTTGTTTCATTCTTGCCAGCTGATCCAGAGTCGAGATCCCTCAAGCAGACAGAATCCAGAGGCACAATGGAGTTTAAATTTAAGTATGGGATTATGTTCAGTCCACTATTTGATTAACTTAATCCTGATCTTTAGAACTGGCTTCTTTCACCAAGTCATTCCAGACCACTGAGCTGCTGAGATACAGAAAGCTTCTGAAAGTGGCAGTTATAGACAGAAAAGAACATTTTTCACTCAATGAAATTCATGGGCTTCCTTAATTTATGCCTCTAACTGAACTCATTTGATTAAAGTTTTGTTCTACTTTCTTTTAATTAGCCGGGGAAGTGGAAATTAATTATGTCTTACATATGGATATAGTACCAGGATGTTCCATGCAGGCATCATGCAAATACGAAATTTAAGCAAAAAAATAAAAAAAATTAAGTCTAGAGCTTGATTAATCTAAGTTCCAAAGGAAGATGCACTGCAACGTAGAATTGATTTACCTTCACTGATAAAAACGCAATCCCCAGTCTAACACGTGGCGATTTAAAAGCTGCCATGGTCAGTGCTGCACAAACCCCCCACCCCCAAAATTGTAGTGATGCTGGGTGTTTCCATGAAGGGTAACTCTGTGCAGTCACTAGCCTGGAGCAGTCATTGCTCTCCTCCTGATTACAAGGACAGAGTCTGAACATGAACCTGGCTCAGGGACAGAGAGCCAAAAGCTTTCAGTTGTCCGCCCCCGGTGCCTATTTGCATAAAGCTAAATACAATTTAGTTACACATTTAGATATGAGCATGTTCTGAGTTACTCCATTAAACTCCACCAAGCTGTTCTCTTGTGTAAATAAAAGCAAAATCTGGTCTTAACTGTGTATGTGTTATCTCTGCTGCTAGAAAACACAGGCACGTCTCATGGACAACTGCACCGTCGAAAGTTCCTGGTGCAGCGCTCCCCATTAAAGCAGTTAAATCTGCTGACCTAATTTGTCTCTGATTGTTACATCACTTTGAGACAACTGAGGACAAATCTCACGTTCCAGTGCTACTGTTCCAAGCTGTTCAGTAGCAAGCACCAGTAGGGAACAAGCACCATGCTGCCTCCTCACAGCCAGAACTGCCCAAGAAAGAGCTGAATACCTGCTTTTAGCCAGAATAAAAATTTGCAAATGCCAAACAAACAGTGGTAAGAATTCAAAGGCTGTATTTCTTTAAGTAAAATATGTATAAGATGAGGATTTACTCTCCCTCTTGTTGTACACAGGTGAGGTATTTCTTGTTTTTAGTACCAGCCATCACTGGTTCATTTCTTTCTAACTGGTGAGTCGAAGTTCAAAGCACAGCTTTCCATTACCTCTTCCTCCAAAGCTGCTATCTTTTTTATAGGGGGAGAGTTTACTTGCTGGATACAGCAATTCTGCTTTACACTGGGGTAGTCACACCGCATTATACATCGTAGAGCACAGCTTGCTTATTTTACTGTAGCTGTTGCAGACAGCTAGCTAATATGTTCAGAAATACTGTGCCCCAAAATAAACTGCATATGAAATTGTTAGGACAGGAGCTGTATACCAGTACAGTCTAGAATTAAGCTTACATTCCACACTTGTAAATTAGTGGGAAGAAGAATCATAGCTGACTATTAAAATTTATTTCTTTTAATGCAAGAGGCTCTCTTATGTTTCTTCTTAAACACCCATACTTTGCCTTTTGGTTTGTATTGAGAGCTTGACATTCCAGACTGTGAAGTTTAAAAAAGCTGACCTTGAAAACACAGTCACATTTATTTTTGAATGTTAGTTTAGCTTCACACCCTGGAAGTGGCTTCCTGCCTTCCAGATTTTGCTGAGCATCGTATGACCAGCCATGCCTGAACTCGCTGCACAGCTCCCTCCAGGCCACACAACAACCACTGAGAACCCATCCACTGACAGTCTGAAATACAAAAAGTGTCTGTTCTAGTGACCCATGCTACAATGCCAATCACTTGCACCCTCCTTAACCACCTGCCCTCTCCTTCAGCAAAACGGGAACCTACTCACTCACAGCCCTTATCATTCTCAGGGGTTGCAGGCCAGCTCCCTGCAGCAGGATTTCTATGGGATCTTCCTCGGCGTCGGATGAAGGGCATATTTTACTCCCCCACAGACTTCATGCAGTGATTTCACACCCAGGTAGGCATTTCAAAGGGAAGACTTCTTCCCATGAGGAACCTGAAGCAGTCTTGCTGAAGGCTTTGCACGCCCTGCTCAGAGTAAGCCCAGCACATATTCCTCTCGAACTGCTGAGCTGTGAGAGTGTCTGTCCCTTACAGCAATCTGTCGGGCTGACATCGAGGGCGAAGGGGTTGCCCCGTGCCAACATCAACTTGTAACATTTCCATGAAAATTCCCTAACAACAGCAGTATACTACCTACACAGTCATTTTGACTGGCACTACAAGAAGCAAAACTATGAGAATACAGACAGTGCTCTGCAGGGAAAGGTGGGGTCACCTCGATGTTGTCAACACAGCTGGACTTGTGCAATACGTACAAGGCACCCAATTCAAACATAGAACACTGTCCTAATTCCTGAGATTTCCAGCTGGCTGCAAGCTCTCCACAGTTGAGTTTCAGATAGTTGTGAAAGAATCTACAGCACTTCACATTTTAGTTGATATTTCTCTCACACGTGACCCAATTCAGCAAGGCTGGCTCGGAAAGTATTTCTCCACCTTACAAAATCACTTATTCACCACTCAGATGGACGATCCTCTCACCTCACACATGACATTGTGTTTCACATCCAGCCTCACATTTAATCAGATTTACAACTCCAGTGTCTTTAATAGAATTGCTCCTGACATGTACTAGTGAAGTTCATAATTAGGGAATAAGCACATGACATAGCAAAATCAGGATGGTTTACCTGTTTGTGCCTGTCAGATGAGCTGTTATGACTTAATAAACATACACTCTTAGCTTATCCCAATTACGAAGTAGAAGAGGCTGTCTTTAGCCTGAATTGACAAATGAGAAGACAGAAAATAGCTGAAAAATTATTACCATTGGAGGTACTAGCCATTATCCACTGGTGCTGCAGAGGAAATTATTAAAATAAACAGCAAGAAATCCCCCAACCACCAAATTCTCAGGGAACAATTATTCCATCTCCAATGAAAAGAAAGGAAGATAACCATTAATGATCATGTTTCTGTGCCAGTCTGAAAAGAAAAAAAAACAAAAACAAAACAAAAAAAAAAAAAAACTAAAAAAAAAAAAAAAAAAAAAAAAAAAAAAAAAAAAAAAAAAAAAAAAAAAAAAAAAAAAAAAAAAAAAAAAAAAAAAAAAAAAAAAAAAANAAAAAAAAAAAAAAAAAAAAAAAAAAAAAAACAACAACAACAAAAAAAAAACCAAACAAACAAAAAAAAAAAACCTGTTGCTTCTTGAGGGATTTTCATCTGTTTTACTGCACATACTGCCAGAACACATATTGTGCAATAATACTGTTATGTCAGCCCTCTTGTAGAACCACAATTTCTTAGCCAGCTGCAGTATTTACACGGATTTATTAGATCCAGAAGTCTATATAAGCACATCACCTGAATAAGAATTAGGCATCTGAAAGTTTTACATAACCACGGCGTTCGTGGCAGGCCAGGACCAAACAGCAGCTCCTGCTGGAGTAGCCTTAGGAAAGCAAACACACTTCAGAAATGCTGAAACTGCTGGTACTGTATAGCTTAATTCTGAATAACCACAGACTGAGTCTTAAATCAGCCCCTTCTAAAGACACAAACATTAGAAATTGGGGCTTTCAGATTAATCTGTCTTTGGCCCATGATGACATACTCGGTCTTTGCTTGGTCCTCACCCCAGGTAGACTGGTATGAACTCATTTAACTCCACTCAATTCAACGGGGTATTGCAAAATTATGCCAGCTGATATTCCAGGACTGTGATCCTTTATTAAAAGGGCTCTGCTAAATATCAATTTATTTTGCTTAATCAAATGAAATGCTGTGCTACCCAGCACATTTTCACTTGTCAGAATAATGCTTTTAACTACATGGGGGTTGTAATTCTCCCTGTAAAGACAGGTTGAGAACAGCGAGATTCACAGCAGGTATGAGAGCTCAGCTCCACAGCACTGACAGCAAAACACTGCAAAATCTCAACGTGGCAAACTGCACCATACACAGGCACAGAGCCAAGGATGTATCCTTTGGAGATCTCGGGATAACGTACAGAAATATGAGAACAGCATGTTCTCGCTCATTCTGACAGCCCGGCCCAGACCCACTGTGAATGGACATTAATAACTACAACACCAAAAAGCCAGCCAATTTTTTTTAGCCATTTTACAGCTCCCCATATAAACTGCACCAGTACTGCAGACAGCCCAAAAAAAAAAAAAAAANAGCAAGGTAGATTGGTTGACAGTTTTTGTTCGAGCATGGAGTTTGTTTGGTCTCATAAGACATTTATGAGGTCAATTGGATGTCATTTAAAATATCAGGAGAGAAACATATTTAAACTACACACCATGTCCCACTAGGAACACAGAACTCTGTGAGCAAACACTAAAAAGGCATTGTGAGCGCTGCAGAGATAAGAAAGAAAAAAGCCTTGGCTGAGGGTGAAAAGAAAGGGACCTTCCCCAGAGTGATAACTGTCCCCTTTTAAAAAACCCAAAAAAAAAAAAAAAAAAAAGAAAAAAGATATTGGACTTGGTAGACAATAATAAATAACAATCAGTGGGTAGCATCAGTTATATATGATTTAATACCGGGCTGAAGGTGCTTTCAAAACCAAAAAATATTTATAGATAGCTGGCTGAAAACACTGACAACAACAGAACAGCCACAGAACAAAAAATTGTTAGAATTTTGTGCACAGGGTGGACTTTTTCTGAAGCAAATTTATAGTGTTTTACTTCAAAGCAACTGCTGAAGCTGATGTCTATAAAACTAAATACAATTGACACAAATGGAAAAACTCTGATTTCAGTTACACGGGTACAGCCTCTGTGAAGAGGAGAATTTTTGCCCAAGGGAACCTGCTGTACCTAAGCAGGAAAGGGCCTCAGAGCCAGACTTAGGCTAACTGGGCCCAACTCTGTCCTCAGCTATGCCCACTTAACTCTGCTTCAGCAACATAAAAAGTCATGGCACTTCTTAAACATAATCAAGTCAAAGAAAGGGGTATTTAAAAACAAAGTATCGGCTCTGTCAGGAAAATCAAGGGGATAAATACCATCAAAGATGCTTAGAGATTCACGTAAATAAAGATTGGTGGTGTTTTCTCCCAACTGTAGTCACGTTCTTGAGACACTCCCAAGTTCAGGGAGAAACTGCAAGGTGTTTGTAAGGGATAAATGAGAAATTTCCTCTCCCGAGATGAATTAAACTTCTGCCAGACTGTGCAATAAACAGCATCCATCTCTGCAAAACCACTGGAATACATAAAGATGTAAAAGAGGAAGCATCAAAGGCAATAGAGAGGAATAAACTGTAGGAGGGAGTCAAAGTTAAGGTGACAATTTACAATCATATTTTGTAAAATTGGAATGTCAAAGACTTCATGTCTTCCAGCTCCATCTATATTATTTGGCTCCTTCACTGCTACAACTGGCTCATATTTTGGTCCAAAATCACCAGTTCTCCAAAAGTTTTTTCTATATTTTCCTCTTGTTCATCCTTCAATACTGCACAACTTCTTTTTGTTCTCAAGTCATTCTTCAGCACTGCTCTTAGCTCTTTTCAATTAATGGAATCTTTGCTCATCAATTTTAAATGAGCTCAGGGAGCTCATATAAATAATTTTTAAAATCCATCTTTCTGTTGTAAATTAGTATTGCTAACATTCATTCATTCTTTCACTCATTCTACTACTTCACTAGTCTTCTACCCAAGAATTTCCTGAATATTTTCCGCTTTTTGAATTAAGAAGTTGATCTTTGAAACTCTTCAACATCCTATTTTTACCACCTTGAACATGAACATGAGCAGAAAGCACACAAAACTGATCTCACCTCAACTTTTACTGAGTTAGCAAGAAAAAATTCCCATTCACTTTCGGAGTAATTTCAGAATGACAATTCAACACTAACTCTCTGCAGTATTGCAGTCTACAGCTGTGATTCCTCTGAGTTTAAAAGGTTTTGCTGAATCACTAGAGTTCCTTTCTAAACACCTTTGATCTTCAAACCTGGAGGAAACTTTTAAAGTTTAATTTTTCCTCGATGCTGCAGCACTGACTGCCTTCCCTGGCTGACACAGAATATGCCAGGGCCACCTTGAATCTTTACAAACCACCGTGATGCAATGCTGAGGTAGACTGGTTGAAATAATGAATGTACATCTCACACATATTCCAGCACTGCCAAGCAACCCTCAGAGTGGCAGTTTTGAATATCAAACAAAGACGGGGCAAATTTTCATTTGAAATTACCCATAGTGCTATTGAGAGCCCTGGAAGCTGCCCAGACAAGAGCTCCCAGTGTCCTGAAAAGCCATAATTAGCCTTATTACTTAGGAAAATGATGACAAGTGGTAATCTTGCCAATTGATGGTCATTCAAACACAAAGACCTACAGACTGCCAGCACTGGATGGCCAACAAGCAGGACAAAGCACTGCTCTGGCTTAGTTTGGGAAAAACAATTTTTCATGCCAAATGGCATGAAAAGGTGCAGAAAAAAGGAAGAAGTAAAACTTCACAACTTCCTGGCACCACCCAGCCCCACGTGGAATAGTCCTCAGCATTAAGTTCTCACTCAGGGAAATGACTGACAGAGCTCAACAGTGTTTGCAATATTAACGTAAAGTGTGAGTAATTAATACAGTCCAGCTCTTGTAGTTTATGAAATAACATTTCTTACTGAAAACGTAAAGTACCAAACTGAAACCTATTGCCAAAAGATAACACAGTTCAATTTAAGAAATAATGTTTCTTTCCATTTGGCCTGTACTGCCTAGCCCAGAGTCACCAATAATTTAGGGCAGGTACCTCCATAAGACAAACTTTTAAAAGTTGTTCTTAGGCCAACCAAGAGCAACCAAGAGCCACTGTGGTCTAACAGTATTTTGAATTGCCCTGTATGTCAGCCTCTCTCATTCACACACGTTTCAGAGCACAGGTTAATCTGTGGACAACCACAGCGAACTGCTCTTCTATCACACACACACACACATATTCCTCTCACAACACTACTTAAGTAGCACTTTACAGTTAGTTCACAACAGTTTCTGAATTTCTTGCTTCTGGGGTCACTCTTCCTTATGCTGCCAGCTTCTCCCACCTACTTCCTCACACTTTTCCTGAATGACTGAAGAGCACAGCCTTTGGCATTGGAAAACATAGCAAAGGGCTGCCCTCCTCCGAGGGGGCACCTTACCCATCAGAGAGTCACTGATATTTACTGTTCTGCAAGTGTACAAAACCAAAGCCTATTGATTCCTCTTGCATTTAATATCTGCATAAAAAGATGTGCCATAAAAAAGGGGTGGAAGACAAACTACAGTCTGCATTTCCAAACATCCATGAATTAATGTTAATGCACTGGTAATTATTTTTTAAATAAACAGTCTTCTAAAGCATAGGTTACGACAGAAAGAGACTATATTAAATAATCTCTGTGACGCATGGAAATACACAAATAGAAAAACATTTCTTAAATATTATGCACTTTACATGCACAAACTAATTCAACATCCAGCATGAAGTACTGCAGCATTACTTCCATTAGATGGAAGTAATTTCCAGAGATGCAAAAAGAAGCCACAGATCTGACTGAGAAGCCACTGACCAACTATAATGATTTGTTATTATCAACCGGTCATTACTCTAACAGTTAGAACAATAACTAAATACTTCAGCTACTAAGTCAGAACTGTATTCACAAGCTAGAGCTTGATTATAAGACTTTTTTTAGAAGACTATTTTCCAGTATGAAAAATGCAGAACAGAAATTTTCTTTCATGCATCCAGAATTTTTTCCGGTATCTATCCTCCTCTAACAGTCTTTAATCACAGGTTCCATTTACACTATTCACATTTTCTGTAACTAAGTTTCATTCTAAAATATGTATTTTGTCTGTGAGCCTCTATTAATAGAAAACTCACTACCTAAGCCACAAAACACAATCTCTAATTTTAAAGAATGTAGAGGCAAATGCTAGCTCAGGATGACCAAAATCTTCTCCCATAGATGTCCCATAGGGACATCAAACACAAAGAAACTGTAATTGCAGCACATTCCCATTGTTAATGGACACACACCAAGGACGGCCTGTCCCCCAGAACTCTGTTCAAGTGTATTAAAACTTTCTGGCTGGGAGAATCGGGTACCACAATCTGTGTCCATGAAACTCATCAACTGCCAGTTCAGCAAAGCAGCATCAGCAGGTAAAAAAAAAAAAAAAAAGAAAAAGAATTATCTCAATCAGAGGACCACTCAGTGCTTTTTTATTATTGACTGGTTTGTCTTTACATTTTAGGATGTTTTAAAGTATTTAATAGAAAACAGTGGTAACAGCTATTTTTTGTATTGGCTTTCTATTTATAAAGAGCCATTACTTCTCTTTTGCAACTTATTTCAACATTTAAATTCTTATAACTAGATAAACATGGGTACAGAACACTGTTACTGTGAACATAATTTTCTATTTTGCAGCGCTGGGCAAAGCAATTCAGTAAATTTAGAAACTATCCATAACAGTAATGAACTACATGTTCATAATAAGAATGAACTACATATTTAAGCCATCTTGCATCATCATTTCCCAAGCAGAACACATTAGTGAGTGATCACACTAATCAGAATGCACTACAGCTTGATACTGTTTTTCATAATTAGAATGACTTTGTCAGTCATTTTAGGCCAAGTATTTAAGACACAAAATTAAAAATATTGTAACAACCGAAATCCCAAAACCTCATGGGATCTTTTCCTCATTTCCCACAAAAGTAATTTTTGTTGTGTATCTGCATTTCTCTGCAGTCCTCTCGAGAATGGCATCATAGCATGAGAACTAGAACAAAAAATTAATAGAAACAAAAGTAGAAAGAGGCTCCTCAGCTAGAAATCTTTAGCAGGATACTGAATTCATTTTTACATCGCCATAATTTTCCAAGTCCAATTTCAGCTATTCATTTTAGATAGCATTTTACAATTGCTCTTGAGTCTATTTATATTCTTTGACTACACATTTTGCTATGCAGTTAAGTAAAAGACACCTGAAAAAAAGATTAGTAATGACATTCTCACTGGTTTAAAGTAAAAGAAACTAAATATACCCAATGTAATTTGTTCTCTGCTAAAATTACCCTTCCATGGTTAGTTACTGAGTTTTCTTATTAGGTCACACATACTTAAGAACGCTGATATCCCACTAGCTCATTTTACTGACAACGGAACATCTCCTCTCCCTGTTCAAGGCTTTGTATAAGAATAAACCCTAACACATAGGAATGTCTCTCCCAGCGATCACCTCTCAGCTACCAAGGGCAACTTCAGTTAAAAATGCACAATGATACAGATTGAAATAGAAGCATCCCTCAAGAAACAGGGGTGGTTGTAACCAATAATCATTTTGGATCAGGAAGAGAAAGTTCTAGCTAAAGGACAAAGGGAGGATGACGCATCTAGGCTTGTCATTCATGGAGGCTGCACTTTCCTTCTTGCTTCCCTCCGAGGAAAATGCCTGGCAGTTAAATACTCAAGTCCTTTTAGGACAAATCATATTGTTCCTCTCACATTTCTGGGAAAGTTGGCTGTTATCTGACAGACAAACAAAATCCTTTATTCTCTAAAGTCACATGTAAGCAGAGGTTGCCTGTTCTCACAGTACTGCCTCTTCTACAAGTCCAGAGTCTCGGCAGAAGGAAGCGGAAAGGAGACGACTGAGTGGATTTGGGAGCAACAGGCAGAGCACGTCCAAGTAGATTTGGGATCTCTGCAGCTCCACAGCCTTCAGGGCTCCTCTGTACTCATGGAGAAACCCTGAAAATACACACCATAGAATCCCAGAATCCCAGAATGGTTTGGCTTGGGAGGGACCTTAAAGCTCACCTGCTTCCAACCCCCTGCCATGGGCAGCGAACCTTCCTCTAGACCAGGTTGCTCAAAGCCCCGTCCAGTCCATCCTTGAACACTCCCAGGGATGGAGCACCCACAGCTGCTCTGGATAATCCTTTCCAGTGCTCACCAATACATAGCAGAGCTGCTGTGCTGGCTGCAAAGAGTCCCAGAGCCTCTGCAGAAATACATGACTTCTGCCTGGTTCACTTTATCACTCATGGCTATTTTGGATCCATTAAATTTAAAAGTAGCTCCATGACCTCTTCGATGAATGTACGTAATATACACTATTCTTTATATAATAGCAGGAGAGAGAGATTATGAATGGAATCTCCTGGATATGATCTAAATCACCAATTATTTTTTAATAATTTGACATACAGTACCATTTAATATTTTATGCTGATGTCAGCCAGTCCACCGAGAGGTCTTCAGTGAGCTGCAGCACACAAAGCAGTGGTAAATACTGAAGTCTCAAAATGAAGGCTGTATATGATCAAATCACTTATTTCTAGGGAATAACACTCTAAAAACAAACTCTGCATTTATGAAATAAATGAAAAAATTCCCCATGAACTTAACAAGAGCACAAGGAATCAGAAAGTCAGATGAGGAACTCTGTGGAAAGTTAAATACAGCATTAAAAATAAGCATTTTCTTCACTTAATACAATACCTTCTTTGTAGAGGATGAAAGTATAAAATATTACTGATTATATAAACCTCGAACAGAAATAACTGTAGGTGGTTTGGAACAAGTCAGTGCTGTATTTATACAAGTACAGCATTCAGCAAGCAATATTAGTCAGCCATTGAGCAGGTTCCCTGCACTCCAGTACACTGAATACGTGCCTGCATAATTAGGACTTGTTTGCATGACAGCTGGTGGGGAAAAAAATATCCCATCTGATATGAAAGATACAGAAATATTTTCAGAAAACAAAAAATTCCAGTGGAACAGGTCTGGGATGCTGCTTTTCATAAAAAGCAGCCTCACATCAATAAAACTCAGTCATCCTGCAGCATCAACTCTCCAGAACAGAAAATAAGTATGCAATTAGACACAATTTCCCATGATTTGCAAAATTCAATTTCCTTCAGCTCCTTGTGTCCACAGAAAAGACAGAACTCAGGTAGTGTCAAATGCATGCAGATGACTGCTGTTAAGTAAATCAATTCATCATTCAAAGATCTGACCGAACAGCCTAAGGCCTTCTTTGCTTAAAGTCATTTTATATTTGGATAGTCCTAATAAATCTGCCTGTGAGTTGTGCTGTACACATTATTCTGAAGAATAATGTCTGTAGAGCAAATTCTATTCTCTCCCGAGTGTCATTGTACCAAACTTTGTTGTCTGTAACATTCTCAGCAGTAAGAAAACAAAAAGAGAATCCAAATGAAAATGAAAATTAATCTAAAGGGAGAGGGGTCTCAGGGTGTTGCACTGGACTCTAAAATAAGGTGTCTATTCACTTATATAAATCAAGAAGAATGTGATCACACAAATACCCCTCTCTGTATTCTTGGCAGGGTTGTTCCAAGTCCTGAGCAAATTTGTTCCGAACTGGCTCAAATATCAGCGCCCTGTGCCTTGTCCTGTATGAGCTGTGTCACATTAACATACCCATTGCAACCTGTGCATTACTGACCACCTCCTTCTCCCAAAAACTAAGATTACTGTATATAGCCCAAGATTCAAGTCAGTGGTATGAACAGAGATGAGGCCAAACTCAAAAGATTAAGATTCCTACATGTCTCTGGTTCTGACTTTTCAGGATCAAGTTCAGCAAAATGCTGAGGATTTTCATATCTTCATAAACAGGGACCTTAATCCTGCAGAATGTGATGCTCTTCTTGATATCTATTTCCACATAAGAATGTGTGTGTGTGTATATATAGTTACAAGATAATTTATACAGTTAAGTCATTTTTTAGATTTTTTTTTTTTTTTTTAGCATGGAGAGTCTGCTTTTCTGTATGGGATGGGGATGATAACACCATTTTGAACATTCCTGTCATAAGTATTTATTTGGGTAGTAATACCTAGTTTAAAAAAAACCATGATCCACCCCAAGTGATTTTAGGCAAGACCACTATCTGTAAATCCAGCAGAAAAAGAGAGGTGTCTGGACTTTCAAGAAAGAACAAAGTAAAGCTGCTCCACAATCTGAAACACTGTGGGTTATTGCAGAAGCAAAGTAATTCCTGTTGAGTTCTCCTTAATCCTGGGTTTTAAATGCATTCTCCCCGAGTGTGTAAAACTCATTACCAGTGTGAAAAAATACAGCCGCTGCTTCTAGTTGGATCAGCTAAAGAAATCTCCCCTCATCGTTTCCCCTTGCCCAGCGTGTGAGCAGACAGCTCACAGACCCGGAGCCATGCAACAGCAGCTTTTCTTTTGAGCTGAGCAGTTCCTTCTGCTGAGCTACAAATGGCATCACCCAGCAGCTTTTCCCGTTTACTAAAAGCAGGACTTCTGCTGGAGCCCTTCCTTCTCCTAAGGACTGTGTGCCACTGACACACAAACCACCACAGCCCTGCACAGCATGCACTTACAGGACCTAAGCTGCCTAGTTACAAAGAAAGCAGCTCCAAATCAGGGAAAAGGCTTTTAATCCTTTACAATGTGATATACCAGTCATTAGAAACGGGGAGGTTCAAGATACAACAATTCAAAGGCTGGAGATGACTGGAGCAGCTGTAAACCCATCTAATTATCATAAGTTTCTCAAAGGCACTTACTGAAAAACAACAACTTTGCTCACTGAATGTGTGCGGTTTCCTGTCCTTCTGGACTCAGTTCCTAAATCTGCTTGGACTTGTTAACACTAGAAAGTGATAAAAACTAAGTGCTCATCACAGAAAAAGGGGTCCAGGGAATGCTCACAGCACTGCACCAAAACTGGGTGCTCAGAAGATGAAGGCAGGCATTGCAATACGTGGATTGCATTGTCTGTTTAAGGCTTTTAATCCACATAATTTGGGATGGTTGTTCTCCTTCCACTTCATATTTTCATTGTTCCTCCCCGATATTGCCAGTGGGCTGGAGAGGTGATGAGGGTGGCTGAGGGCTCTGTGAAGAGGCAAGCCTTAGGATAAGAGATGGAGTTTTCCTTTGTGATCCTCATAACTTAAACCTTGGTGTTTGGTCTGACAGGTGCTCTGGAATTTCCTGGCGTATTTGAGTCTTCAGGCATGGATAGTCCCATGAAAACTGCTTGCATGCTCTGCTTCTCAAATATGTGCAGTTTCCCATCTGTGTGCATAAACATGGGGAAAAAAACACTGTGGCTTTCCTTGAAACTGTGACATTCCAAATCCAATCACTATTTTAACAAGCAGTCATATTCTATACTTAGAACTTAAGTAGAAGGCCCACAGCTCACCTCCCTCCTTTGGCAAACAGAAAAATGAAGAGCATCACCTCAGCATTTTTTCATTAAATAAGTTCATATCAGGCTAGAGGATTTGTTTCCTCCTATTTATAGGACTCAAAGAAAAACTGGATTGGGAATAAAAAATACTTATTTTTAGACACCTTGTCAAGTATTTCAACCATTCTCATAAAATGATAGTACCAGAGCTAAAATACCTTGTAATACAAAGACACATTTCTAGATA
This sequence comes from Oxyruncus cristatus, assembly GCA_013399855.1. Lineage (NCBI taxonomy): Eukaryota > Metazoa > Chordata > Aves > Passeriformes > Cotingidae > Oxyruncus > Oxyruncus cristatus. The sequence continues at coordinate 921,752 of VXAY01001100.1, forward strand.
TTCAGTCATATGCTATGACTGAGCGTGTTTACCTAATACCAACACCTGTTACAGTTCCAACACCAACACTTGGGTACAGCAAGCACAGTAAAAAAAAAATAATTGTCTCAATGAAAAGATTAAGAAATAATACTACACATCATGCTCTAACACCTTTCGAGATGCCTGTCCAAATCAGAACATCATTAGTTATTTCCCAGCTTCCAAACAATGAGGAGACTGAGGGGAGACCTCACTGCAGTTACAACTTCCTCACGAGGGGCAGAGGAGGGGCAGGCACTCACCTCTTCTCTGTAGTTACCAGTGACAGGACCTGAGGGAATGGCCTGAAGTTGTGTCAGAGCAGGCACAGGTTAAATATTAGAAGGAAGTTTCTTCCCCCAGAGGGTGGTTGGGCACTGAACAGGCTCCCCAGGGCAGTGGTCACAGCACCAAGGCTGACAGAGTTCAAGCAGCATTTGGATGATGCTCTCAGGTACACGGTGTGACTCGTGGGGCTTGTCCTGTGCAGGGCCAGGAGTTGGACTCGATGGTCCTTGTGGGTACCTTCCAACTCAGCATATTCTGTGATTCTGTGAAATGACAGCATCTTTGGGACCCATTCATTCAACAGCTGAAAAACAGCTTTGCTTTTGAAAAGGCATGAAAATGTTCTGGCCTATCAGCACAAGTAAGGTGTCTAAAAAAAGCATGTGGTAACACAGTTTAGGAGAAATAATTGTAGATGTACTGGCAGCAGCAAAACCAGCAGTAAAACACACCAAAGAAATAAGACCTGGGGATGCTTAAGAGCCAAAAATCAAGAGGTGAGGCCCCAGCCCCAAAGTCTGTGTGATCAAGCTCAGCTCCTGGCTGCCCCAGCCCCTGCAAAGGAGCCAACCCTGGCTGCTCCCTAACACCTATCTTTTAGCACCTCAAATTGCCATTCATGTAATGTGTTGGTCTGGTATCAGGGGAACCTTTTAAAGCACAGAACATAGGTCAAGAGTATTAGGAGCATTTCTTTAGAAAATCCTATAATGTAAAGTGCCTGACTATTAAGTGAACCTTCTAAATGGTGAATATTATTTCATGTGGCAGCACAACTGAGACTGTGCATTGGGGATTCTCTGGTTGCTTCTATCAGGTGTAATTCAAAACTACAGAAAATCACAGAAATCAAAAAAGCTGAAATGTAACTTGTTCTCTCAAAAGAAACAAATGAGTCAAGCCATCAGGGTAGAAATTTCCAGAAACAGGTAGTGGTCTGAAATTCCTTATTTCTGGGTGCCCAAAAATGAGACACTTTTTCTGCATTGATTCAAAAGTAAACATCTTTAGAGTCACTCCATTTCACTTAAGAATTGAGTTGTCCAGTATCACTAATCAATTCTGGAAATATTTTCTTGTAAGACAGGATAAAGAGCAGCAAATTAGTACAATTTTTACTTACTACAGTCTTTTCACAATTTCTAAAATATTTCAAAGCTAAAAAAAAAATGCTAATCCTCCTCCATTAAGCTGTAACAAAAAAAATGTTCTACTAGTCAGAGAAAACAATTTTATCTTCTAACCTATGCATTCATGATATCATTTATCAGAGTATATGTTCATAAATTAAATGGCACCAAAATAACAATTTCTTCTTGCAGATTCTCGGAAGCATTAAATCTTGTTCCTCTCATTTACTGAAATCCTTATAGCAATTTTGTCTTTGATTTTGAAATCTGTAAGTCCTGAAAAATAAAAGTGTTTACAAGTAGCGAGTAGAAATAAACATATACAGAACTAAATGCTGGAGTAGAAATTACTATAATATTCCTCTACTGTATTTTCTGCAGTAAGATAGATTCTTGCTAAAATAAGATGTCTGAGTTTGTCATCTGGAACACCGTAAAATACAATGATGCCCTTTCAACATTGAATCAAAAATCTCTTCTACCCCTTCCTGTAATGAAACCAAATTTTTCTTCAGTATGTGTATCCACAGTTAATATTTAAGAAAGACTTTGATCGAAAATGTACTATTCCTTAGCTTCTTAACCTGAAAAAAATGTAAGATTTCTGCTTTATAATGCTGCCTTGCCATTTCTTAATGCAAAGAGGGATCATCTTCCTTCATGCTCGAGACCTGAAAAATAGCCAATGTCTTAAATTCCCAAGGAATTCAGGGCAAATTGAGGGCATCTTTAAAGTGCAAACCAACTAATGAAACCAAACGTATTTAACCTGAAGTTTACAGTCTGTGGAATGTGTAACTTGTAGTACAAATGTATCTTTGGATAGGAAAAGGTATCTTGATTTCCTATGAACAGTCCTCTGCAGCTTTCTGTGTTCAGGCTCACTGCGCTATTCAGGCTCCTCTGTGCAAGGAGAAACTGTCACTGAATGACACCCTGAATTCATTACAAAGCTGTGCCAGCAGGGAGACAACAAAAGGCAGAAATTCAAGTTCATTCACATAGTGGATGATCCACATCAAGGACAGAGATCACGGGCTCTGACTGAAAACAAACCTCCGCTGATCTACATGGAACAGAAGCAAGAAACTTGGTTCAATCTACAGGGCAGAGCAAACCCCACAGAGCATCAAGCAGGCCTTGTCCTTCCACTGCAGAAGGCAGAGGAGAAAAGGGAATGCTGTCTCCCTGTTCTGCAACTGGATTTCTTCCCAAAGCATATCATGGGGTGTTGCTCCTCTAGCAACGAAGATAAACACACAGCGAAGCACCCTGGAACATCCCTCCTCTACAGCAGAATTCTGCATCAAAATCATACCAACATAAATACAAACAAGGAAAACCCATTTTCTCCTTGGTTGTCCTACACTGCAGCGCTACACACGGTCTAGTATTGACACCGGGAACTTTGGGAGGCTTCAGTGCAAGAGCGTTGGACCCAAAGCCAGCACACTAATAACCAATTCAAAGGTCAGGGGTGATACTGAACATGTCTCACTTGATTTTCTGAATTGAAAGCTGCCATTCGTGTCCAGGGTGGTAGTTTTAGAGTCAGTGTATGTTCTACTCCTGAAATGGCTTTTATAAGAAGTGTTAGGACTAAGTAGCTAATAATAAAAAAAAAACAAACCTTAGCTTGTTCTGACTGCTAAGAACAGGAAAAGGAAGTATGTATCTAAATTTAAAGATGCCTTTGACATGCCTCACTGAATCCATCCATCCTCCTCTGTACTCTGAACACAAATGCCCCAGGAACATTTGAACAAGAGACCAAAATCTCTCTTCAATATGTGCTGTCACTTCCTACACTCCCTAAGTGTAACACCTGGGAAACCTGTTCCACCACAGTCTTCCTTTTAACCTTAAGGAAACTGCTTGCTCCTAGATTCAGGAAGCATTTTACAACCCAATTGCTGAAGAAATGAACGCAATTCAGGTGCTGAAAAGTACATTTTGCGAATGCAGACCTGGGTCCCTCTATAGCTCAGGAACTGGCAGACTGGACTCTTTGAGACCTCCCCGTCTAAACGGGTTGCTCGGCATTGCCAAGGAAATAATTGAACAACTTTTGCACTCGGGATATTTGTGGCTGGAGCAGGGATTTACCAGATAGGCTAAAAACTTCACTGCACCCTCTCCCACTCCACTTGGCACTGCCTGATGCTCACAAGATCCCAGAGGACCTGGGAGAGACACAATCCATGAAGTACCACTGCTTGCAGTTGCCTATCAGTTCAGCCTATTTGTTCCCAATTTGCTTTCAACAGCAATACCATAAATGCACAAGTGAAAGGGGAAAAAAAAAAAAAAAAGTTTTTACTTACCTACTTTCCCTGCATCAGGATATTTTATCAGATTTTTACATGTCATTTTAGATTTCTCTTCTTTCCTTCTTAAATACTTATGTATTTGTTTTCCAAAGGGCCTGATGCAGAAAAAGGTCTCAAAGCACATCTTAATTTTACAGAAAAGGATTAAAAACAAAAATTAATTCAACCATCTCAGTACATAATGCTTTAATGAGTTTTCCTTCAGAACTAATGTCAGCAGAATTCTGAACACACAGAAAGCATGGCAGTAATATATAGAGTACCTGAGTGTCAGGTGCAAAACATTTATGCACTTTAACCCAGAATTAATCTGTCAATCACTTTTCCCACATTAGATGATCTCTGTGGAAATGAAGGAATGTTCAATTTTACAAAACTGACAAATATTCTACAAGCATTTCTTTCAAACAGAGGTGCAAAAATATGGTAGATCTGCCAACTGGGTCTTATTCACTGCAAAATCAGAAGCACTTGATCATTCACTTATAGCAACAGGAAAGTGCACACCCTGCCCCATGTTACTCTGTCATTTAGATTTATTTAATTATAAGAAAAATATTTAACTGAAATGCTTCATAATATAGATTTTATTTTTTTAATATTTGTTTTTATTTCTTAGTCTCCTGTCAAAAAACTAAAATTAAAAAACATAATCCTGTATTTATAACTGGATGCAATGGCAGTAAGAAGTAATAAGGTACCAGTAAAAAACAGAGGAAGCCAGCTACATGGTCTAAAGTACCATGGATAGATTATATTTAATTTGAGGATTATCTATAAACTGTAAAGATTATGCTAAAAATTAATTGATATTCAGAATTAGTTTTACAAGTCAGGGTCACCAGAAAGACACATTTTATTTTTCAGTGCTATGCAAGAAAGGCTTTTCAGGAACTACCCACCCACAGACTAGACTTTCTTATATTTTGCTGGTTTTCCATAGTGCATTTATCCTACATTTATCCAAATATGAAGAGGAAGTACCTCATATTCTTGGGCAGTGTAGCACTGGATTTTCAGATCCCTAGTCAAATGACTCCCAACATCTGAACTCCCACTTGACAGGAATCTTCTGTGTCAGGAGCTACACCATAAGATCCTTTATTCAAGGTTATGACCTGATCCCAAACTCTCTGCACAGCAGTACCAGGCAAAATCATTTTCATATTCCAAAGCTATATGAAAAAGTTTTACTGACTGAAGAGACACTCAAGTCCCATTTTTATGACCACAAGAATGCCCAAACACCAAGAACACTACTGTCATGAATAAGATGTAATCATGATAGCAGGGGGCCTTTCCATCCCCTAGATGTCCCAAATTTATTCTGCATTACATGAACATCACAGAAATGGATTCAACACAAGAAAACATAGGTATTTTCCTCCAAATACAAACAAACAAATTAGACTTTCCATCAAATGGAATTGGCCTCTTGTGGAATCATTCCAGAAAGCTTAACTGAACACTAAAAGCCTTCACCAAGTACTCACTAACTGGGTTACACAACACTTCTTTCGGTATAAACCACTTCTTTTTGGTTCACCATCCAGGCTGATATTTTCAAGGAATCAGTGTAACATCACAAATGTAATAAAGAAAAAAATTATGGATCTCTGAAGTCAGGCATTAAATCCAACACTTCAGCTGGCAAAACTCTCTCCTTATGAATCTGGCCTTGGCACTTAAGATTACTATAAAAATACTTAGGAATTTCTTTAAATAAATGCCAGCACACAGTTAAGTATCAGACTATATTTGAAAACTGATTTGGTGCTGCTGTGATTCCATGAATTCTAATGGAACTCCTCCAAATCTTTTCACCACTGCAAGTGAACCTGAAATATCTCATTTTGCATTATTTTTAGCTGAAATGTATGTCAATGTGAAATCATTTGAACTACATTAGTAGAACTAAAATGATCCCCAGTGTAGCTCCATTCACATCAGCTACATCAGGAGTGCATTTCACCACCATAATTTAAAATGTAAAATGTCCAAGTCATAATAAAACTATTTTTCTGAGCATTGTCAGTATCCAGTAACACTGGGCAAGGTCTGAAGGTCTGACAGAAGCAGTATTAGTAATCTGGAGCCACAACAGCTCAATTAGAGGCTTTCTCTGGCACACAATGTCAACTAAAGTAATACTTAATAGAAATTTCTGTTTCCTGTTAAGCACTTGGGATCTTTGGGGTTTAGCATTTAGTGGTAGGACTTTGGCATTTCAAAACCGTGTTGTCAGGGACTGGCCCAGTGGATAGTTGAACAATCACATTATAAGCCCCAGAAGAGGTGTTTGCTTCCATTCTGGAACGCACAACTCTTTCTGTGATTCAGAACCACCTAAGACTGAGCTAGAGTAGCTCTTATTTATAATGGTAAAGTACAGATGTTTGTGCACTGCAGGAGGCAGAGTAGGCTCCACTGTCACCTCAGGATTTACCTCCCCAGTACTGCAGTATGTAGCGCTGACGCACCAAGCATGTTGCTCTGCCAACTGCTACAAGGCCCTACAGTAAGACCTTTTCCTTCCAAGAGTAAGGTACTGTATGATCCCAGCATAGCACACACATCACCACGCTTGTTTTCAATTAAAAGGTTGTGTTCTGGTAGCAGAATGGCTGAACGACTTGCTGGAGGAGTCACCTCATGCTGAGCTCCGTGTCTACAGTGTGAATATATTATAAAAGTGATTCAAAGAATTTCCTTATTTCCATTAGAGATCTAAAATTCCACCTCTTACGAACCACCTCCCCTCTCAACCAGTCGATACTGCAAACATGCACTACTTATTTTCTCTATTATCTTTATTTACCTCGTTAGAGTTCCTTTCACTCCTGCATCCTTGCCATGGTCCCAGGTATTACATGTTCTCTGGTATCAGGCAGAACTACTAGCAAGCTCCTTTAGGAAGAGAACCCTTGTGCCCTTCAGGCAATTAACTACCAGCTGTGAAAGAAATACTTTTAGTTATGGATTTTTACGGGATTTTGCAGAATGCTCATCCTCACTGCTGATATTGCCCCTGTAAAAAAGGTATTTAGCACATTTAACTCAGGTGAGCTACAATGAAATGCAATATTAAATTTTGGCAAATTAATGAGTCGTCTCATTCCAAACACAGTTGGAGTTAATATCACCTCAGTAAAAAGGAGCTTTAATGCCTCACATCAAAAACATAGCGAAGTCTTGCCCCATGTTTTTAAATTAGGAATCAGACATTTAACCACACATTTTTGAACCAGAGCTCACCACAACACAGTCTTTTGTGTGTGTCTCGGTTTTTATTATTTCTTCTGCAATGCAAAAGAGGACAAGCAGAGAAACTTTTCGAAGAAGAGATTCACAGAAAATCCACGACGGCAAAACCCAACCCCCTCATTGAGAAGCCCACATCTACAGCTCTGCTCAGTGCCACTGGATGCCACACACAGCAAACCACACTTCTCTGACAGGTTGTGCAGAATGTCGGGGATGCCCAATTCGGACTGGTTTGCTTTAGTATCACAGAATATCTCGAGTTGTAAGGGACCCACGAGGATCATCGTGTTCAACTTCCTGCTCCTCACAGGACTATCTGGTTGTTGCTTTTCAGCTCCAGAACTGTAAGTCAGTCACTAACGAGTTCTCCCCCCTGCAAAAGTCCTCCACTCGGCTTTAACTGAATATTGCTAAACTGCTGCAATTCAGGGGAGTTGGTAAGGCCTTTTTCTTCTCCCTTAATGGCCTGTCCCAGACCTTAAAGTGCATATGCCAATTTGGTTCAAGTTTTGTAGTCTGGAATGTTGCACAGTGCCTCTTCAAAAACAGTTCCAGTTTAATTGTGCCTTCCCTAGGCAATGATAAGTCTGAAAAAAATACTTGCTCTGAATCTATTATTTATGTTACATGCAGCAGTATCTCACCTATTTCATTCTGGAGTCTGAAACACACTGTAGGCTGGATAATCTTTACCTACCTTAATGTCCTAGGAAGGGCAATGGAAGTTTTTGACACATAGTAAAACACAGCTGGCCTAAGAATCAGTCAAAAGAAACCATGGAATGTTCTCACAAGGACTCCATGGGACCCAACGTGTTCGTTTTGAAGCCCAGAAATGCCTATTTTGGATCTTAAATGTTGCTTCAAATATACATGGGTGAAAGCTGTAATCAAGCAGCACCAATAATAGCACATTAAAAGTCAGCAATTCCCAATTGTCAGTACTGTAACAACTGAATATCTTATTACTTCTACCTTCTCCTCCCATACACTGAATTTCTTCAATACTGACAAAAAGCATGTACTAATCATAGACTCAGGGTTAAATTAAGCAGGAAAAAGATATAAATTAGGTTGGTACTTCTTGAGGGCATCAGTAGAAAACACCGATTTCAAATAATTTTGATTATAAAATTTTACTTCACAATCCTTTTCCAGATCACAGATATTCATAATCAAAAAGAGTATGGAATTCATGTAATGTTAGCTATTTTGCCATCAGCATCACAAAGAAAAAAAGAAACAATAAAATATGATGCAGAATTCACTCTTCCAATGATTGTCATTGAACTATTACATTAGTAAACATTCACAGTATGAAGTCTCTTTCAATATATCTCCAGCATATAAAGTAGTGCAAAAAAGCATTCCAGTCATTTTGCCTTTGCAGTCAGACCAGGTTAAACGATTCTCTTACTTCATTTCTTTCATTATTAGACAACAAATGCTGCAATGCCTCCAAAGAGAGTTATAAAAATAAACAATTTCTGGAGGGTCAACAGCCTTTTCAAAGTAAATTTCCAGTTAAAAACAAGCATTATAGATTTCAAGAAAAAAAAAAATTAGATCTATCTTCTGTAGAATATCTTTTTACAATAAATTTACCATTTGAAAAACAATGACTATGGTATCCAATGATTTATGGTAGCTGCTATTAAAGCACTGATAAATAGATAAATGACTACCAAACTTCATTGTTTCTTACATAGTAAATACCTCTGAATGCCAACTTTTACCACAGAGCTGTTATTAGTGATGTCGACAGTTCATGCACCCACTTTAAAACTGACTTGGTTTTAATAAATTTTTCAGCCTCATGTGCAAAACACTTGCATTCTAATAAAAATATAAAGTCTGAAAATGTATCAGATCTAGCAACCCTTTTCCTCAAGTCGTACCACTTACTTGATATGTAATACATTTTTAGCAATGCTTTTTATTTGTATTTAACCATTAAATGGCATACTACTGTATGCTGCAGACTCTTGTTTGCATATTTCATTATTTTCACTGCACTCTTTAATGCATAAATATGTTTGGAAACGTTCAAAATTACACATCGGTTTCCACGGAATTTGAATTTACACAGTTTTTCTTCTCTGACTCACTGCTATTCCCCGTGTCCTGACTTTTGTTCTCCTTTACACAAAGAGACTCTTTAACTCCTTCTTCCATCTCCAGATACTCTGATTTATCCTCTGTGGATGCAGAAGACGCGCTTCTAAATTTCTTCAGTAAATTTGCTGGGAGGTAAGGGCAACTGACTGCATTTTGCATCATCTGCGTTTGTTCCTCATTCTCAGTTTCTCTATGGTAGAAATAGTTGAAATTGGAGACAATCACTGGCACTGGTAAAGCAATGGTTAACACTCCCGCAATGGCACACAGGGACCCGACTATTTTCCCGCCCACAGTTATGGGTTTCATGTCCCCATAACCAACTGTAGTCATGGTCACTACGGCCCACCAAAAGGCATCTGGGATGCTTTGAAAATGGGTGGCAGGCTCATCAGCTTCTGCGAAGTAAACAGCACTGGAAAACAAAATGACTCCAATAAAAAGAAAAAAGATGAGGAGGCCAAGTTCCCTCATGCTGGCCCTGAGCGTGTGACCCAGGATCTGCAAACCCTTGGAGTGCCTGGAGAGCTTGAAGATGCGAAACACCCTGACCAGACGGATGATCCGCAGGATGGCAAAGGACATGGCCTGTTGACTGCCCTGCTCCTGCGCCAAGTCAGTGCCCAGAGTAATGAAGTAAGGCAAGATGGAGACAATGTCTATGATGTTCATGACGTTCTTGAAGAAGTGTGCTTTGCTCGGACATGCAAAGCAGCGCACTGTAAACTCAAAGGAGAACCAAATGATGCACACTGTCTCTACAATGAAAAAAGGGTCATTGAAGATGGTGTGCTCCCCAGCGTTCAGGTGAAGGGACTCATTGGAAAGCCCCTTCCCTAAGCTCAGGGACATGACGAATTCTTTGTCATCTCTGAACTCTGGTAAAGTCTCCAGACAAAAGATGACGATGGAGATTAAGATGACTAAGACAGAGACAATGGCAATGCCTCTGGCTGGAGTGGAGCTCTCCGGGTACTCAAACAGCAGCCAGACCTGCCTCTTAAACTCATTCTCCGGCAAAACTTTGTCCTCTTCCTCTTTGACAAACCCTTCATCCTCCCTGAACTTGAGCATGGCCTCCTCCCCAAGTTGGTAGAACTTCACCTCCTCGGAGAAGATGTCAAAGGGTACATTGACTGGTCTCTTCAGCCGACCGCCACTCTGGTAGTAGTACAGGATGGCATCAAAGCTGGGTCGGTTTCTATCAAAGAAGTACTCATTCCTGAGAGGATCAAAGTATCTCCCTCGCTTCGCCGGATCGCCCAGCAGCGTCTCCGGGAACTGAGCTAACGTCTTCAGCTGGGTCTCGAACCGCAGTCCCGACACGTTGATCACCACACGCTCACAACACTCGTACTCGCTGTAGCGAACAGAGCTGTAACCCCCAGGGCCTCCACCATCATCAGGTGGCTGGTCCGAGTAGGAAAAATCATCCTCCCCATAGTCATCACTGTAGTAGAGCTTTCCTTCTTCCTCGTCATCTTCGTCCTCATCTTCATCCTCCTCTTCCTCCTCACTCACGTCCTTCAGTATCCTCTCCTCAGAACCACTGAGCGGCAGCAGCTCCGAGCAGGGGAAGGAGGCCCCACACTCCCTGCTCCCCAGGTGGTGGCTCCTCTTTTTCCCTTTCTTCCTCCTCTTCCCGCTCTGGCGGTGGGGCAGGCTGCTGCGTGACGCGCTCCCACCGTGAGAGGAGGACGCCCCTCGGCTCTGCTCCTGATGGTAGTGGTGATAAGGTCCTCCCCCGCCTGCTGCCCCACCTTCCACTGCTGCCGTTGCTGCTGCTACGGCCGCGGCTGCGGCGGCCCGGGACTGTGCCAGCCGCTCCCTCTCCCGCGCCCGCGCTTGGGCCGCGTATCCATAGGGCATGTGGGTGTTGCACCCAGAGCTATCTGCACTCACCATCGCCACCTCCATTTTGCAACTGCTTTTTTTTTTTTTTTGATCACTCACTGCAACAAGGCTTTGTTCTATTTACAGTGTAACCTTAACTTTCACCGGAAAGTTCAAAGCCGTTTGCATCTGGAGGGCAGTCCCCTGGACGTGGAGCATGGCAGCGTGGTTGTAACACTGAATCTATGTTTTGGGAAAGCACAGGTCTGCATTTTCTCCTTCTCCGGAATGTTTGACACAAACTCCTGTTCTGCTAATAAGAAAAGATGGGATTCTCAGATTGAACCAGGGAACAGCTGAGACCTTGTTCTTTCATCCACCAAACCCCTTTATTTTCATTTATCTCCTGCAGGTATCACAGATCTGATCAGAATCATGTGTCTACATCGCAGGCTATAAAGGCTGCATTTCGTCAGGAAAAAAAGTGCAAATCAAATGGTACCTGTTCTCCACAGATGGTTTTAGTTCATCATTGCAACCAAATGCAAATAGTCTCTTTCCTCATTATTTGCTCCTGGTAACACTTTGGCCTAGCAAACTTACTGTTTAATATCATTACTCGGGGAGTTGAAGTTAATTCCAGCCATCACTTGATTTACACAGTGAGGAGGTCTTTGCAAATCCTTTCTTCAGCCTGTCAACAATGTCTCAAACCTGGGAGCAGCACCCAGGGCATCAGCAGCAGTGGTAAGAGGAGGAGGAGGAGGTGGAGGAGGAGGAGGAGATGAAGACTGAGAAACTGGCTCTGAGGTCCCCATAGGACATAAGGGAGTGGATGGGTCACCCTTTGGTTATGGTCATGCAGAAGAAGCACTTAACCTGAGGCACATGCACAAACACACAAAAATAAACAAAACAAAAAGGGAAGAGATTGGATTGTTTTCCTAAAAGGTCACACTGATCAAATGAAACTGTGTCATCTATTACCACGGCATTCAAATCTTCTCCTGCCCACACTATTCACACTTCTACATTACACACACACCCACATCACATGCACAGAGATTTTGAACGACTCTGTGGGTAAGGATGTGGGTGGGTATGTCATATATATATAGACAGATACAAAATCCCCACCCATATAAGCACTTGCATCCATACACAAACATATGCATGCTTCTGAAACACCAACACACATAAACACCAATAAAAATACTGCAACACACAAGGCATTCAGGTCTCTGAGCACATATGTAATAGGTACACCTACATATATCTACATGAACCATTAAAGAATAAATGTATCTACACAAAGAGCTTTTGTTATATTTGTAAGAAACACATCAGATGCAGGAATGCTAAATTTAAATCTACAGCAGAATTGTGTTTCAATCACAATCAACATCTCGCTGGATTTAATTTGGAAACAGGCACGTACAATGCTCACCCAAGTGAAAATACCGTGATATGTCAAGAAAACAACTGCAGGTGTACTGAAGCAACATCTACATGCAAGCACACACACAAAAATACACAACCCCCCACGCCCCCCTTTGAAACAGAAGCCTCGTTTATAGCCACATCTATTAATACATGACAGAAGGTGAACACGAACTATTAAATGACGCTATTTTTAAAATCGTACCTATGTGCCATGCAGAAAACGGTCTCAAAAGCCGCTCTTATACTTACGGATCCTAGGCAGAGAAATAGCAACGCTGTTCCCGGCGGTGCACGGGCGCGGTGGCAGCGGTCCCGAGGGGGCTGTGCCGGCTGATCCACACTCGCAGGTGTCTGTGGTCAGTGCGCACCACAGGTTGGCGAGCGATTCCCGTCCCTCCTTCCCGGGAGCAGCGCGGGCGGCGGGAGCGAGCGGGGCAGGGGCACCGCGCGGAGCCACAGCCCTGCCGCTCGCCCAGGCATCGGCGGAAAGGCAACGAGCGAGGGTCTCGTTGCCAGAGGGACTCGAAGGCGGCGTGTGTGTGTGCGTGTGCGTGTGCGAGGCGGGATGAGCGGGCAGGCGCGATCACCAGCCTCCCCGAGCGCGGCTCTGCCGGCGCATTTTGTGAATCAGCGCCGGGTAACCCGCGCACCGTGCCGGCTGCCCGCGGCGGGGGGACGCGGGGTCGCTCCGCGCGGTCCCTCCCCCCGAAACACGTCCAGGGGGCAGCGGCTCA
>VXAY01001100.1:944275-955370 GCA_013399855.1 Oxyruncus cristatus
TTGTATTTTTTTGTTTTTTAGAAAAAAAAATTAAACCCAAAAAAAAAAAAAAAAAAAAAAAAGCATTACTTTGCATCGAAAATTCATGGAGACAACACGACGATACCTACTTTTTATTTTATATTTAGCACCAAAATATGTCATTCAGCTGCAATCTTCTGTTTTCTGCAGCTTTTGCTAAGAAACTTATTTATTAAGCCTTGTTTTTAAACTATGAACTTTTGCCACTTCTTTTGAAAAGACATTTTTCTGATTTTCAGCAACTTTCCTCATTTCAAGGAACTTCTCTTTGGATCTTTAGTACCTTCCTTCCTATGTTTTTCCAGGGTAACATAAAGAAACAAAAATATGGAAAATGTATCATACCAAATAAATGTCACACACACAAAAAAAACCAGTAAAAAACACAAGATAATTCTCAGTCTTTACATTACCCAAATACCCTGACTATTCTGGCAGAAATGAGAAGTATTTCCCAGGCTGGAGTCTACTCACTGGAAGGTCTGTAGAAATAAAGTCTGTGAATCTCATGGTAGAACAATGGCAAACACAGCCCAAAAGGCAGGTTTGAGAAACAGCATCTTCCAAATAAGGTGCTGAATGCAAACACACTTTTAAGAACATGTATCAGAAAGTCCTGGGGAGAAATCTTACCTTAATACATGTGGTGAGTTTTTCTCCTTTCAAGTAGCGAAAGCAGCTCCTGTTTTGCATAATTATACAGTTCTTTTAGTCAGTACATGGGTTTTTTTCTTTTCTAAATAAACTATTTGCTTGGTTTCCATAATTAAGCTCTCTTTTCATCTCTCTGGCAAAATGTAATTCCCTATGCATATAAATCATGGAAGGGTTGGACTCTTTCCCCTCTTACCTGTCATCCTAAATTATTACTTGGTTACAAGCAAGTCTTCCTCCCTGTAGGTCAGCCTTCTTCTAATGGGAAATCTCAATTTCATATTACCCATAACCAGAATTATACTAATGGTTTCTTTGACACGTAGGAGATGCTGGAAATCTCCAGTTTGACTCCTACAGCCTCTTTGATGTATTATTTCTGCAATGTGTTGACAAGTAATGACAAGCACAGGTAAAATTTAACTGGTTTATTAAAGTCAAAGATGTTATTACCCTCCAAGTGATGTAATAATCAAGGCTGTGGTACAATAGTCAAGTATGACGTCCAAGCAAAGAGTAACACCAAATCAATTTTCATTTTTTAAAAAGTGTTTATAAGTTAACTTATATAGAATAAGTCATGAAGAGATGTTTCACACACCTTTGACATTCCAATGGACCTCAATGAAAAGTAACTACAAATAGCAATCTCCATACTAACAAAGCAGATGAAGACAGTTGAAACCTTTATCTGATAAAGTTCATCCTTACCCAAAGGATACTCTTGTGATCTGTTCTATTTGCAAAATACAGTTATTGCACAGGACAGAAAATCATGAGGAAGAAAAATACAGCTGTACAGAAAAACAAAACGACTAAAATGCCACAGTGAAGATAGACCAAAGCTTCAAAACTTTTCCCAAGAAAATGTATTATACTTCTTTGAAACCAGCATGGCAAGGTAACAGAACCAGCAATAGAAACCAGCATGTGCTGACAGAAATTCTGGATTTCTCCTCTTACATGGATCACATTTTAAAACACAATGCAAGTTGCTTACATGGCAAGTGAGAATGCCAGTGACAATGCCTTTGAAACCTCTTAATGAAGAATAAGAAGTGGAATCGTAACTGCAAAAATCTCAAGAATAAGAGACTGTGAATGCACGACAAGGCCCCACATTTGCAACAGATTTGGAAGTGGATGAGTCTTAAGGCTATCACTGAATAGGACTGTGAGGAATGATAAGTGCATGTTTTTTGTTTACAGAATGGATATTATTTTCATGAAGTTAAAGAACAGATACACTTCAAGTGAGGCACATTAAGCTGCACTAGGGTTGCTTTATCATGAACTTTGGTTGGAGCAGTGGAAGTCACTCCTACCTGGAAAGGTGAGTACTACCAATGGAAACAGCAGATTGCTTACCTGAAAGGCGCCTAAAAAAAGGAATCTCTCCAAGTATTCATAGTAAGTATCAGCATAATTCCTGAATTAAGGAGATACTTTGTTTTGCTCTTGCACTCAACATTGTGAGTTTGTCCTCTGTGACTAACGTTTTGGCTTCACTTTGAGTAATGAGCGACTGGTATCACTGCTACCAGCACTGTTAAAAATGCTCAAAGACTGACATTCCTGGGGCTTCATTTCTCAAAGGACTCACAGATTTGCCTTCCTTAGCTACGAAGTTAAGTTGCTCAAAGATAGCACTTTTGACAGATATGTTTTAGTATGTTTTTTTCATGGTGACTCACTTAAAAATAAACAGCCTTGGCTTCACAGCACAGTTCATTCATGGCAAAAACCAGCTCCCACCTGCTTGTTCTGCCCTCAACAGAAAGAGACAACCATAAAACCACACACCGTTTGTGGGACCCACATTGCATCTGATACAGAGGCAGAACTTGTAGGGCACAGTAAGTTTGGCTTTTGTTCTACATTAACCTGCAAGTTCACATCAATGGAGGGTGCAGCCCTTTTCCTGGTGCCAACTTTGTTGACAAAATATACAAAGAGCGATTCATCCCCAGTACAACCCACCAAGTGCATATAGTCTGTCACCTCTTTCTTTAACCCTGGAGTTGATTCTCTTCACATCTGTTAGCTGAAATACATTTACTATTCCAAATATTAGAGATTTCTCACATGCCAACAATATTCTGTTGTGTTGTCTGCCACAGCATTTGTGTGGTGGTCTAAGAATCTCAGTAAGGCAAGATTTATATTTGTGAGGTAGTACCAGATAAAATAATTGAATCATGTCTAGAAGAAAATGGGAAGTTTTAAAAAAACATGTGCCTGTGAAAGACTTTATGTGTCTCTGCCTGGTTTTTCAAGCATTTCCTGACCTAATAAAATACATTAATTGTCCCTGCAAATTTTAATGTACAAACTGTATTTTGTACATTGGAGTTGATGTTTTTCTGTTTCAGCCCCTATCACATTGTATCCACAATGATACTTCCCTGCTTTGGTGCTTTATTTTCCTTTTCTAGCTTGGGGCTGTGTTGTCCTCTTCTAGTTCACATTCCATTTATGAGACTGTATAATTCACAGATAGAGATCATAAAAACATGTATGTGTTGAGATACAATCCGAAGAGTAAAAGAAGGACCAAAAAGAGAGCATTTTTTGTACTATTTTAGAAGAGTAAGATGCAGTGTTATTTAAAGTCTTGAAGGAAATGTCACATGATCCTTCAGCATTTAGTATTGTAGAGAAACATACAGTGAGAGAAGCAGAACAATTACGTGGTGAATATTTTAAAAAAATCATGGATCAAGATGCCACAGAAGGCAATTGTGACCGTGGTCATGAGCACAAGGAGTGAAATTACTGGTTGGCTGTGGAGCATGAACCAGCAAAAAAAGGAGAGAGAGCAGTGCTTCCAAAGATGTTGGAATGAAATAGTTACCTCTGTATCCAGAAATTCAGCTGGGAGAGGGGAAGTTGCCATGGACAGCTCTGTATGCACGAAATGAGAAGTGTCTGGGCCAAATATGACTGGAGAAAAAAAAGAAAAAAAAGGAGATAATCAGAAATTTTGAGCCTGAGCCAAGCACAACAGTAAATTAACAGAAATCTGTTTTTTAGGGATGCACTTAGTACAACCTGGCAGCAATTGGCAATACAATTATGATCAATAGAAGCACTATCAGAAGGCACCATTATGACTTAGCTGGGGCTCCAAGAAGCACATCTAACCAACACATCCAAGGATAATTGTTCCAACAATATTAATAGCAGATTTTCCAAAATTCCTATTTATTTTAGCCTTCAAAAGATCAGGACTTAGGCAGCATAACACAGACAGAAACAGGTTCAAAAGACATATTGTAGCTTCCTTATGTAGTGACATAAGGACAAGGAGTATTATTTTTATCCAGACTCTCATTCTGATTTTACAAAGCTTGTGAAAGCATCAAGTTCTAGTTCTGAAGTCTTTGCATCACAGAAACTCCCACTGTCATCTGAAGGACTTTTAGCAGATCACAAACACAAGACTCAGACTGAAACCAAGCAGTTTTAAGAAGAAAATTATTCCGTGAAATAATTATTACATAAATCCTTCTTCACTATATTTCTGATTACCTAGAATACTGTGCTATAATGAAAAAAATCATACAAATGCACAAAATTTAGAAGAATATAATTTCTAAAAATGAAATGCCTCTTACTAGAGGCATTTTTCATTATCAAAGTAGCTTTTCACTGTAAAGGCTCCCTACTGATATTTCTTAAGAGCTCAGTTGTCAAAATGCAGCCGTGTATCATACTGATACCTCCTCATTTTAGTTCATTTGCCTGGAAGTTTGAATTAGGACCTAAGTGAAACTGTATTAACTGTAGGCTTTCAGTTGTGTCTTTGTGGTGTATACAGCCCCTTGTTCTCCTGTTACCTACTGCCTTCCTCCTCAATTTACACTGTTTGCTTGATGAAGCCACTCCTTGCAGCTGAACTGAGGTGAAGGCACAGAGAAAACGTTGTGTGTGAGTGGGCGGGTAGTTTGCTCACAAAATACAAAACTATTCCTTACCTCTCACAGGATGTTCACCAGGCAAGCACAGACAACAGGAGACTCTAGACAATGAAGCTGAATAGTTTCCCATTGAGAATTAAAATTACTTCGAACACAAGAACTGTTGGCAGAAAAAGACTGTAGTGGAACAGCATCGGTAGGGTGACTCTTTGAGTTACTCACACGGGATCTGCTGCTGTAATATGTCGTAACCCCAAAAATCTGAAAATATTTGTCTTTACAACATTCCTCGGAGGTTAAGATACTCTACTGAACCTCACCTAACTGGGAGGAAATTCCCCTTCAGAGAAGTCAAGTGGCTTTCTGTAGCCCTGCAGGAAGTTGCACCAACGTTGACCTGTGTCTCAAGCAGAATGTTTATCTTTCACATGGTAGGGCAGTACCCCAACCATGGGGCCGTTCACCTGCTTCAGTTACTGGTGACAAGGAGCACAAAATGTGAAGTACAGCAGGAAGATGAACAGGACTTGGACTCCAACCCAGTCGTAATTTATGACTGTGAGGACATAGAGCGACATGAGATTAAGAGCTCCCCTTAACTTCTAACCTCGCAAAAATAAGCTGCCAACACCTGAATGCACTGAGCATTTTCTGTGAAATAAAGAGCAAACTGAGCTCTGAAGGCATTTATAGCGTAATTAAAATTAAAAATTCAGCCTCTGGGTGCTGGTTTTTAAAGACTGTAGATCAAGCCATTTTTGTGTATCTGTGATGTGCCCCATATGGGATAATCCAACGTAGTACAAACTATTTAAAGGACAATAGCCTCTTTTTTTTTTTTTTCCAAAGAAAGAAAACTTGAAGAAACCACCTGGGGTAGAGTGAGCAGACTGCAGTGATTTTCTCAAATCATTGCACTGTTCAAACATTTATTCATCTTTGAAGAAGAGCTGTCTTCCTTTCAAAATTACTTTCTCTGGTCTTGTAATCAGTTGCTTACAGACAGTAATGGAAGAACAGAATCTATATTGAGAACATATAAGGAGCCATATTTTCTCTCTCCCTGTGTGAAATGAGACTTGAAGGTGGTCTGAATCCCACTCCTTCATGTGTACCACACAAATCAGATATGGTAGGTAAGCAGATGGTATGTAATTAACCACTTCACTGCTCTCTTAACCTTGTTCGGTGATTAGTTTGGCACTACCTGCAGATTGCAGGAATACAGTTCATAATTTATGTAGCAAATGATCTGTCAGGGTTCAAACCTCAATTCTAGCCAACCTTCCTCTTTGCATTGTATTCAGCAGTTATAATATCTGCTACTCAAACCCCAAACCCAACAGCCAGAATTCCCGTGGGGAGTAAGTATCCTGAGTTTTCAGAACGCCCTGCCTATCAACAAAGTTGTCTATCCATGTGTATTTTCATTTTTAGAAGAAAAATAAAAGTAAGAGTCTCTTTTAATGGTACAGATCAAAAAAAACCCCAAGTGCTTACTATCCATGTATTTTTTGTAGTAACACTAATAGTTTTTCCAGAGTAGGGCAAGCACAGGCCTACACTGACATATGTAATTCCCCCTCTCCAACAGCTGCGCTTTTTGCAGCGAAGGCTGGAGTTTATTGGAAATCTGCAATATGTTGGGCATGAGTTTCACCTTCCATACTTTCTGAATTTTCACCTTCAAAGCACATACTCAGGTAGGAGTTCAAACAAAACACAGAGAAAGAGAAACAACGTATCGTGACATGAATATCTTACTATCACTGACTAGTTGGTTAAGCGACTGATTTTTCATTTGATTCCTCCTCCTTTTTGTCTTGATCTTAAGTTGCCACAAAGCTACCACTCTGCTTACCATCATCAATGGTAATATGCACAATCCAAGAGCAGTAACCTAAGACCATGCATCGCCTTATATAACATCAAAAAAAGGCTTACGTTCTTGTTCAGAAGCAGAATCCCAGAGAAACAAATGAGGGTACAAATATATGTGTCCCAGAGGTCGAGTGCCAAGTGCATGAGTGCAAGAATAAGGCATCACCAGCCTCAGTTTCTGCCAGGGCAACACAGAATCAGACCTTGAGTGGAAGGATAACAAGGGACTGCTCGTCCATCAATAACTGTGAAACAGTCTCAGACCAAAACTGACAGGGTACCTTTAGCAGCAACGTGAATCTTTGCTGCATTCGGAATAAGAGAACATTTTGGATTCAGAGGGAACTTTACCCTCACACGAAAGGAGGATATATATGTTTCACATATTCCCTAACACTCAAGATATGGGTCCTAAGAGAGCAAAAATATGCTAAATTGTTCTTTGAGAAAGAAATGTTTCCATTTAGGCAAAAACGCTTTGTGAAGGTTCTTACTATGGGAAAATGTTACCCTCTCCAATAAGACATCTCTCTCGTGTGTACATTTTCATGCTTTTCCTGCCATCTTGTGATAGTCCAGGCAGTTTCCATATAGCCCACTAGACACTGTAAATCTCGTAGAGGACTGGTTTTTAGGACACATTTGTTTCTAGACTAATACCAGTGTCTGGTCTGATCCCCCTCCAGGCCCGATGCAATATACATGAATCGAGATGATAGGACACGTGAGCTTTATACAAATCAGGAGTTCTCATGCAATAAAAACAGTAACAAAATAAAACATTTTATGTGACACAAGCACCTCGAAACCTACTTTGACTATCAGGCACTGAAAGTGAAATGAAAAATGATGGATGATGCCACAAAGGGCTCACAAGGGCAATATAATTGCAAAAACAACGCCATGCGGATGGAACAGATCTGGAAGAGAAAAAGGACATGCCAGACAACAGGAAGACAACAATTAATTTGAAACATTAAAGTAGACAAGCTGCCCGGTCATTATCAGCTTTTCCTATTAGCCTGAGAATAGTAAATTTTATTAAAGCATATTAAATGCTATTTTGTTTCATCAGTTGCAGATTATGTAACACCCTTCTAGGATGTTGCAAAAGGCAACAACAAACCTTTTTATGACAAAAGAACTGGGCTCGTAGCCACCTCGGAAAAGCCATATATTAGAGATTAATTTGGAAACCTGTAGATGTGTATAACAGTTGTTAAAGCTGACACATTGAATGGAGTCACATAAATCTGTATTTCTAATACTAAATTCTAAGTAATGTTATTTTGTAAAAGGTTTGACTTCATTACATGTTATTGTTACAGTGATGCTGAATTCACTTTCATATGCATATCATGAAAGGAATGCAATTTACTTTGTGTTCACAAGTCAATTTTTGCTGTGTTTTCTAGCTATAGATTAATTACTCCCCAATCAATGTTAGACAATATGTTTTTGTAGTAGAGCATGCATCGTTACAAGACACAAATGGAAGCAAACGTGCAAGATAGAGGTTTAAATTGTAATTCAAAATATACTCTTTTTTTCTGTGAGTGGAATACCAATTTAGGTTATTCTCAAGGTTAGATTGTTATGTGTCCTCAGCAAATCAATAAAGATAAAATCTGACTTCTACATCACATTAGTAAGTTTAGCACAAAGTCAAATGTTGCAGAAAGCGTTTATTTCTGTTTACAGCTACAGCTTACTGTTGAGCTCTAGTCCTTTTTTTCAGAAAGTTTGTGACACAAACTTGAGAAGCTTTTTGTAACATCCAGCGTCTCAGTCATCTTGGGAAACAGGAAATAATGATGTCTACAAGAACCTGAGGAAGGGACCCTGTAAAGGCAAAGATGCCAGCACAGCACACTCAGGAAAACGTGTGACCGTTTCCATCAGCCTGAAAACCAGTGACAAAGTGAGATCAGTGCAACAAGGCTCTTTCCAAAGGACTAACCGAAACATTCCATTTGAACTCTCACTTAGAGACAGACCTATCTGAGAGCTAACCAGTAAAAACGGTCAAACAAACTGGTAAATAACATCAAGATATTTATTCAGCAGTCGTAACACTGGTAAGGCATAAATTCAGGAAGCAGAAGCAAAAAACTAATTAGATTAGCACTCAACACATCCAAAATGGGCACGGAACTCAAGCTTTTGACTCTGTCTCCTGAGATGAACTGAAGACCGATTAGTTTCCACAGTAAAGCCAATGTAAAAAAAAATTTAAAAATTCAGCAGAGAGGTAGGTAGCAGGGACAAATCCTTAATAAAAACCAGCATTTAATCTTCTTTTGAAATAGAAATTCTTTACTTATTACTTAAAAATTGCTTGCTTACTTTGTATTGTTGCATTACAAAGTACTGAATAAATCAAAGATGTCTCTCTTATGCTGCCTCTATTTGTCTACACCTTAATCCTTTAAACTCAGCCTGTCAGATGTCACATATTCTTTAAGCTCAGAAAACTTCATTTTGGGGGGTTCTGTTTCGATAGGTGCTGATATCACATAAATGCAGAGCCACAGTTTCCTTTTTTTCCTGTCACAGTGCCTGAGTGTTTAAAACAAAACAAAACCCAACCAAGTTATGAGAAAATGCTACTACGAAAGAATCAAATATATTGACTGTGATATCCACTGAAGTTTTCCGGGGAGACATGCACAAATTCTTTTTGGCTTTTCTCTCTAAGAGATTCACACAGTTAAGTTTTACTGACACGAATCTTCAAGAAAATTGAGTTTCAACATCACGGGGGTGCATAATTGCCAGGTATTTGCATTTATTCACATAAATAAGTTACAATAGAAATGATTTCTCCTATACTTAGGTATCTGTGAACTAATCAGAGCTAGAAGATGACTTGTATGTTATGAAATTTACCTCAAGAATCAATGTCAGCACAAGGCCTAAATAGCTCAAACTCCACTACTGCCTATATAAGGACAAATTCTTATGTAAGGTAAAACTATTTTTGTCCTATATTGCCATTTAACATGAAGGACAACCTAAGTGAAAACTAAAGCTCTAACTGAAAAAAAAGTAATTTTAAAGATAAAGGACTTTTATATCGTGGAAGTGTATGATATATAAGCAACTGGTAGAATCTAAAAATTATACTATTCTTAATTTTTTCTCAAAAAGCACTGGATTCTTCAGGTTGTGTATGGGCTGATCTACTTTCAAGGTAGGTTCTGTCAATCAAACCTTTTTCCAATTCACTGGTAACCTGCATGGATTCCAGTAATATTAGCTTTAAAATAAAAATCCTTTAATAAAAATAAATATTTTACAAAGGTTTTGAGGTGTCTGTTTATATCCAATCATTTATACTCAAGCTACTTCCTGTTTGAACTCCAACCACATAACGAAACATTCCATATTCATCTGATTTATTCTCAGATTGTTGCTGAACTAAATGTAAGCAAGAAGTAACAAGTGCTGAACCCATAGCTTATAACCCTGATGATTTATTTCATAGACTCTGAGTCAGATGTAAATGCAAGCCTCCAAGCATTTTCAAATTCTATTTGTGCTGCATAGCAGTGATGTGGATTCAGAATTCCGAAGTACTTACAGGTCTTGTTCAGTACTAACTTTAATAATTCACTTGACTTACAATTCCCTTTCACCAATGTAGATGCTGTGACAGACAAAGTATTTATATTTACAAGACGAAGATTTTCCTTCTTGGGAAGGAGAATCCTGCTACTTCCCTCGTAACTACTTTAATTTGGCTCAATAGCTGCAGAACTGGCAAAATTTGTGATTTACTCTCTGGTTACTTACAGGAACTTTTGAAATTATGCAACACGGTGGATTTTTTTTTTTTTTTTTGGAGATGATTTGGAGATGTTTTCTGCTTCCCCCTCAGTTCTGCAGTGCTGTTTTTTCATACCAAAATTATTCAACGCTATGTGGAACATTCAGCTATTGAAAAGCAATGCTCAGTAACAGCATAATAAATTCAGCTCGTGGGTTCATTAATGAAAGCTTTCTCCACCCTTCCTCTCATGTTGTTTTTGTGGTAAACCGAAAACTACTAGTAAATATGTCTAATGTTTCCACTTTGGCATTGGGCACGAGCTTCTGAAGAATAAGACTTGGTTTCAAATCTTCTAACATCAAATATTGATTTATCACTAAAAAATGACAATCATAAGTAATGGAAAGGTTTTCTTCGGAGGAAAAATGATGGCATTGTTTTTAAATGAGCTGTTGTAATCCTATATGGTCAAGTAATCAGCTTTCTTTAGAATTCTTGTGTGTTTCAGAATAACAGAGGTTGCCACAGTTTATAAAGATTAATAGCATATCCATTAAAATAAAACCATCTAGGGAATTTTCATCATTGCCAGAAAGATAAAAATGAATTCCGTAATAGAACTTTAAACTCACATATATTACCACTATAACCACAGAGAATGAAACAGGAGTCATAGAATGAAATAGGAATCATAGTCAACAGAAACATAGTTTCTGCATAAGAACACAATTCAAAGGGCTTATCTAAGAATGGTGTGCACAAAAATTTTAAGAAGTTGCTAGCACTCTGGAAAGGTGATTTTGCAAATGTAGACTTCTCTCTAACCAAAAAAAAAAAAAAAAAAAAA
>VXAY01001100.1:960262-1047062 GCA_013399855.1 Oxyruncus cristatus
AATAATATTATTATTATAAATATAACATAATTATTTATATAGCATATATTTATACAACATATATTATATATTATAAAATTATGAATATAAATATCATAAAATATTATTGTTTAGTTTGAGTGACAGATCACAACTAAAGACTAAGAGTTTTCTCATTACACATTACCCTGCCTCTTATCACCATTCCTACTTATATTACAACATCAGTAGCTGTGAAGAAAGGAAATATATCTTTAAATCTGGACAAAAATGAGGATCCTGGCAAAACCCTGTCTTAAATAATTTCCCTGTGATTAGCAAGACAAAAAGACAGATAGTAGAAAGATGGGCTTCTGAAAGGAACTGCCACAAACATTTTCCATCAGATAATGGGGAGGGTTTATCTCACAGCATCCATTCTGGGAACATTCCTTTTTCCATTATGTTATAAAGAACACCCCAGGAGCGTTGCTGCTCCTGGAGCAGCAGAGCAGCCAAGAGGCAAATGTGGGCTTTGCCATCACCAGGTTGCTGGTTTTATGTTTACATGCCTCAGAGCTCAGTGCACTCACATTCCCCTGGCCAGTTTCTTTGGGTTTATTAATTCTTTCTCCATTAATATTTTCGACTCGTTTTAATGAGAGAAAAGCATCCCTGAGCCTGCAGGTAAAACTGAATGAATTTTTTTTTTTTTTAAATGTCAGAGCTCTGATAAAGGCCTGGTTCTTTAGCAGCCATTAAATAATTAAGAGGTTGCAGCAGCAGTTTAAAATGGCCCTTGTCAATGCTTGATAACTTATTTTCACGTCAAAACCATAAATCATGGGCAACTTGCATTCCTAGTGATGTTTCAGGACAGACTGTGAAGTTCTAAGGCCATTTCGAGGAAGACAAAGAAAATTCATTGCATTAATAAAGGAGAAAAAGGAAAAATCTTTCTAGATTAGAATTTGATTCTACAGCTGTAGTTTATTTCCATTTCATGCATCTTCCTTTACCTTTGCCCACTACAATGAAAATCAAACTACTTTCTTCACATCAGACATGAATAGACAGAGGCTGAAGGAACAGCATGTTTTGGTTTATCACCCCCTATTCTTTCGAGTCTTTTCTAAGGTACTGCAGCCCAAAGCAGCCCAATTCCTGTGAAGCTGGTGAATTTTACCCTTGGTAAGGGAAGGGCGATGGATCATTTTGATACGTCTCTGTAGGCTCTGTGAGGCAATAAGATGTGAGCCAGCAGAGGAGCAAGAACACCATTTACAAATTCAAGAACACACAACTCTCTGAGAATAATGGGAACCATAAAGCTCTTTGGGGAAATGAATCCTTTCCCGCTCTGGTCTCTAAAAAAATTCTCAGTGTTCTGGTGTTTTCTCAGTTCAGAGACTGAGAACAGCTTCTCCCTGGCTACAAACCACTACCTTCATGCGTGCATGTCGTCAAGATAACAGCACATCCACCGAGCCATGGCATTCTCCGCGTCTTGTCTTGTGTATTTGTAAGGTGGCAGCTCTGCAGGAAGCCAGGAAAGCCCCACCAAGGTCACAGACATCAGCAGGGGATCCTTCTTCTGGTTGATGGCTGCACCCAGTGCTCCTGTGCCACTGTTCACCAATTCAGGTCAATGCAGACAGCCTCCTTCCCTTTTGGGAGTACACTGAATTTCAAACAGTACTCTGGGGCTCCCAGAAACCCAACAGCAATTTTTTTAAAAAAAACGAACAAACAAACAAACAAAACCAAACATAATTATGTCACCTACTTTACATTAGTAGCCTTATGGCACTAGGAATGGCAAAGACCTTTCAGAAGCTCCACTTTTTTTGTTCACAAAACAGGACTTTCCTTCAGCTTTTGAGAATTTTGAACCAAAAGTGTCCAGCTTCCCATCAGCTTTACACTAAACCACAATTAGAGGAGGAACAGGTTCAATAGTTTTCATTCTTGAACCACTGATGATATTTTTAGATGTGAAAAATAGACCCACAATCATCCAAATTTTAATCAGATTTTTGGTTATTCTGAGATAAGATTTGTTTGTAAAGAAAACCAACTCTGACACAACTCTGCTTTTTCAATTTGCTTTAGCTACAGAGGCCTAAATAATTTTTGTAGTAATCTTAAGAAGTGCCAGAAAGAAAGATTCAAAACAGAGCAAAGCCTTTTTGTCTTTTTTGTTTGCTTCTCCCTAAGAACATGGTTAAAGATTCCTTGGCAAATGACAGTAAAGCCTCAGTTCAGGCAGAATTCAAGTAGGGACATACAAGCTCTGGAAACTGAAGTCGCTTGCTAAGAACCACCATGAAGCAACTGCCCCTTCTTCTTTTCACCCTTAAGTAAGCACAAAAAAATCAGGGTCAGACCCTCAGGACCAAATGTTCAGCTGCTGACAGCCAGCAATTCCCTACCCGAACACGGGCACGCTGGCTACCACAGATACATCACTCCAAAGCTGGGGAAGTGTGGAGGCTGAGAAACCTTCAGAGCAAGCAATTAAGAAAAAAAGCGTTGAGTGACATTGTGCAAGTGACATTGTTGCCTCCTAGCTGGCTAAATTGTTTTGTGCCCTTGCAGTGCTTTGAATTCAAGCCTTCTCAATTGAAAAGAAGCCCTAGTGGATTACTACTAGTTATCATAAGAGTACAAGCTGTACACTACCCACAAACACAGGACGTTCTGGTGCTAGAGGAAAATACTGCTGCAGTGAGATGGAAATATGCACAATTTACCATGAAGAACTTGTAAGAAAACTAATTACCAGTTTTTCCTCTGAGCCAAAGCAGGTTTCACGGGGTATCAGAGTTGTACATAGATCAGGACAGCAACAAGTGCAATTTTAGTTCTGCAATTGAAAGAGGAGCAAGTCATTGCTAGCAGGACAGGTCTGAGTTAAATTCATACCATGCCCTCTCTATGCTCAAAACAAGTTTTAATGGGAGAACCCAATGCATCTCCAACAGGGAAAATGCCTTTCTGATATGAAAGACATGTGTTATCTTCTTTTTCATTGTCTCATTTTTTTTTTACTCATAAAAATGAGGCAATGTGAACCAAACACCTCATTTCAGAGAGAAAGAAAAAAATGTGTGTTACACAATTTCCGGATGTGTTCATCACTAAAGGGCTTATCAGAATTTCTTCAGAGGAAAACTGTGACAGTGAAGGCAGATCCCACACCAAATTAAAAAAAAAAAAAAAAATCTCAAAATAGAATTAAGTTTAGGTGGCAATTATGATGAAAGGACAAGATGAGGAGGTTGGAGACAAAGGAAAATAAATGATGAGTGGTCTGCAGACTTAACACAGGGGAATTCAAGGGAACAGCACAAGATATCACCGTTAGAAGGCAGAAGCAATAAATGGATGCAGGACGATCATCAGAAATACATTAGAAGCAAAATATTCCAGAAATAACTGAAAGACTTCTCTTTATAGCCTTGTGCACACAACCTCAGTGAAAGAAGTGCATTCACTGAAATTGCTGAAACAATAAATACATTTCTGATCAAAAGACTGCAATGTGTAAAATCCCTGCAAACAAAGTGGAAGGCACTTGAACTACAGTAAGAAATACAAACACCAAATCTACAACATTCCTTAACTATTAGTCTTCCCACATATAAAAGAAAGTGATGGCTATTCACAAGTTACTTTGTTTTGAGTCAGAGGAAATATTCCATTACAAAAAAATAATCTACATGACCTCCCTTTAAGGCAAAGAAAATTACTTCATTGTAAGCATTATAGTAAAAACAAACTACCAAATAATAAAATTAATGTGACTGGGGGACTGCCACTCTGCTGCCATTTTGCAGCTGCAATTGAAGATATGAGACTGAAGGGACAGAGAGCACTGCTGTGGAAGTCTCCCAGCTACAGGGATTATTCCTCCCACTGTTCGAAAGCCGCACACGGGAACATGACCCAAAGCCCAAAAAGACACCAGCAGACACATCGTGGTACAATATCACCCTAACTAACAAATGTCTCATGCTGCCTCCTAAAGCCCAATGTGATTTCCAGGCTAAACTCATTCATTAGCAGGTTTAGAGCTTAATTCAAGCATTTAGCCGTCCTGATATGTGTGTTCCACTGCATTTACAGAGAGAAGGTGCATCTCTTTCAATCTTACTTCTCTGGAAAGCAATTTTCTTGGCCAGTGTCTAAACTGTCACATTATTCAGTGTTCAAGACCAGCAGTGCACAAGCCAGCCCCAGCCCTACATCTGTGAGCACATTACCCTGCCCATGCCAGTGAACTCCAGGCTAAGTTCTCCATTTCCCACGCTCACCTGGGCATTGCACGTGCTCCGGTTTCCCTTCAGCTGACCTGTACCAAACACACAGTCTCCACCCCAGGAGTTCTTATCAGTACAAAAGCATTACTAATTACCTGAGCATCGTGCTTACCATTTTCTCTGCCGTATCACTGCTGAAACGTAATTATCTTGCAGCTGATTAATATACTCATGCGTTGCTTCTTGCTCATTGATAGCAGAAATTTTTGCAATTAGTCTCTAACCACACGACCTTGCAATTTCATCCTGTTTCTATTAGGACACTTCAAATTCACTTAGCTGGTGTCATCCCATCTTTGACTGCAATTGTGTTTTCCAGATTTAAAATATGAATGAATTTACTTACTATTTACAACAGGGTAAAAATGAAAATAGATGCATAAGATTGATGCCTACACTATTCTGGGGTCTCTCTTTCAGGCCACTAGATCTGATATCATTAGAATTTTCATCAGTGCACGGGATTTTTCCTCACTTCACAATTTACCTGCTACACTGCTGCATGCCACCTTTTCCAGATAAACAACACTTCACGTAACACCAAGCACATTCCTGAAAGCCTTATAAGCAAGATATGCTGTAATCACATCGCTCATGAGAGTCAAGATGAGCAAGGTTATCATGCTGATCTACCACAATCTGTCTTATTCAGCTTGTTGTTGTTCCTTTATTATAGTCTTTGTGGTTTTATTTACCTTTTCAGTTGATAAGCTCACAATCCTGGCATACCATTAATTCAGACTCATGGGAACACCGTTGCACTTTTAGGCCTTGTTTTGTGGTTGGTTTCTTTAACATCTATGTTATGT
Organism: Oxyruncus cristatus; assembly: GCA_013399855.1. NCBI lineage: Eukaryota > Metazoa > Chordata > Aves > Passeriformes > Cotingidae > Oxyruncus > Oxyruncus cristatus. The sequence continues at coordinate 965,352 of VXAY01001100.1, forward strand.
ACAGTGTTCTCCCATTTTTATATGCCACTCTATTTTTAGTAGACCAAGTACAGGATCCTTGCTAGTAGTAATTTCACATGCTTTTTTTTTTCCACTGTAACAGAGTGAAGCATAAGCCTGTTGAGCATAACCACTTTAAAGGTGTGTTAGAAAATTCTATCATAAAGCTTTTTCCTCCCCCCAAAGATTATATAAAGTTATATTAAAATTGTCATTTACGGAAAGGGGAGATCTGTCCAGTTAATTGTTGAGGTATTGCTTCGTTAGCTGAGAGATCATTCTTAACTTTGTTGAGATGTGACATTTTGTCTCGCACAAAAACATGGCAAGCTTGTGGGAAAAGTTCCTGAAGCACAGGAAAGATTTCCATTTTCACTCACACATACATAGATACAGATAAATACAGAAAGAAAAATGTAAAAAAGCATAAATTTGATTCAATGACAGTGACTCCATTTACTTGTGGTTTACTACACTTCATTGCAGAGCAATAGGTACAATAAACTTTTCCACCTAAAGCTTGCAGCCATTTTTCTCACATAATTTATTTCATTATGATATAAAGTCTGTAATTTGCTTGAGAAGTAGAATCCAATTACTCTCTAATTAAGAAAATTCAAGTCCTTTGTTTAACTGGAAGGGATCCAGCCTCAAACAGTTGAACATTCTTTTTTGTCACCATTAACTAAAAAGAGTTCTTTATGTTTTCAGGAAATAGCATCAATTATTTCTTCTGGATTTAATTCCTGGAAGATGGCTCTTATCTCAGGCCTGGATAGTCTGAGTATCAGGTACAGTTTTACAACATTGTACTAGTCTCAAACTATAGTCTCTATACCTCATAAGTATTACAATTTGCATAGATATTACAGTTGCATGTACAATTTGCATATGAATTTTAAAAATTGCACTTTTTAAAATAAAGTGTTGCAGAGAGATCCTGGAACATCACATGAAGGCCAGACTCACAGATGTCTGCAAAAATTTAACCTGATCTCAGTGTGGGCTGGGAGTTATGCCTTGATATTAAAATTCTGATCTCCATATGCACACTGGAAAACAGATATATCCTGTCATTTGCACGTCAAAGTTCATGTATGCCTTTGAAATTCTCTGAGTCTCAGCTGCTGCTTGTTGGGAATGCACAATCTCTTTCCAAAGCTTGTTTCCATCCCTGTGGATTGGTACTTGAGAATACCTGGTAGACATTATTAATTATAAGGCTGAAAAGCGAGGACTCCTCCTTTCCCCAGTCTTTTAGTAGCCATGATAGCTTTGACTTCAATTTCCTTAAAAAGGCTTCACAGATTATTTAGGGATCAACGTCTTACAAAAACTATGTAATAATCTTTCACAATTTCTGTTTTATGCTAAAACGGGGTGGGAGGGAAGAAATTCAGCAGATAAAGGAAGGGGGGAAAAAAAAGCACCGTTCAAAATTCAGAACAGCTAAATAGGTCATTCAAGTCTTATAATAATCTCCAGTATCCAGGAGCAGGTGATGACATTGGTAGTCAGGAACAGAAATTCAGAATACTGACATTTTTTTCAGAGCTTATAGGTCTCAAACACTGGATTGTCTCTAGCACACATGATGTTCTGTGGGGCAACCCTTAAATGCATTATCAAGTGTACGAAGGCAAAAATATACATGAGAATATGCAGAACAGCTCTACAGTCTTAAAATATCTGCATTTTAAGCCATTCAAATACAGTGGCTTAAATACTGCTTAGAATCCTTTAAATAGTACTGGAGGTAATGACTAGTCCCCTCACTGTGGCAACAACCCTTTCCCTGAACTCACTTTGCATTAGCCAGTACTGGCTAATGAGTCATGGGCTCTTCAGTTCACCGGCCCAGGAACTCATTAAAAACCTTCCTCTCTTACAGGCTGCAGAAGTAAACTATCAGTTGATTTCACTGAGCAGAGTAAAGCTGCCATAGAGGTCCCTGTGACCTCAACCAAAGCCATAAAAAGGTTGTCTATAATGGGAGAATGGTTGTGGACATGAGATGGAACTGTTCAGAGCTGATTCCAAAAGTACCTACTGAGCCTTCTGGGTTTTCCCATCCAAACAGATTGATACCCAAGGCCTGAGATTCAATCCCTTTACCTTTCCTGCACCCAGACCCTTGTGCAGATCCGAGTGTTCACAGACACTGAAAGATCTGCCTTAAGGGTTTTACAGGTCTGCCAAAGTACAGCAGGATTCCGTGGGCTGCAGTGGACACACCCGTCCTCAGCTCTTCTTCCAGGACTGCCTCTGTGGCACTATCACATAACAGCCTTTCCAGGTTATTTATGGCAGAAGTAACTCTTTTCCTTACGGTCCTTTTCTTATCAGCTCTCTTCTGAAGATTTTACGTCCCCTGCCTGTGGAAACTGAGATGTGATGCAAAGACCTCTCTTTGGAGCTACTCAATAACGTGGGTCCAGCAGCTGTGAGATTCAGAGGATTACAGACACTCAGAAATTTTATCAGAGAGATGGATATATTGACAGTTTCCTCCAGGACTATCATTATGTAAAAGTCATTCAACTAGAAATTAGAATCCAAGAAGAGACATATGACAAACATTTTTCTGAAAATGCTTCTGGATGCAATAAAAAGTGACAAAACGTAACTGCAAAAGAGAATGGCAAATAGTGGACAACACTAACGAAACAGGAGGCTGCAAAATGATAACCATTTTCACACTACTGAAAGCTTCCTAGTTTTTGAGGATTGAAAGCAAAAATAAAGCCTACTAAAAAGCAGACTTCCATTAGAAGCCTGCTGAAAGCATTACGTTGGAACACAAGGAGCACCAGTTGGAACAAACATTATTCTTTTTCAAGGTTGAGAGAATAGCAAGATGAACAAGGACATAGAAATACCTCTTGAAGTTAGGAGGAATGCCCCTCAGTGTTAAAGCTCTGTAAGAGCAGGTGGAAATGAGATAGAGAGGACTTCTATATATACTTTTCTGTAAACCTTCTTTCCTTATCCCAAACAAGGCACATTAGAAGCAGAACTGCACTCTCCCTCTCCACTTTCAGAGCAATTCTGTGCTTCACACCATGATTATGCTTAAGGTTCCAGGGTTTAGAAAGAAAGGAAATAAGGCATGTTTTCTTGAGCACAGTTCTCCATGCCTCTCAAATACAGGGACAAGGAAAATGGCCTGACACAATTAATATCATTGCATTTCAGGGTTGCTGTATTATCACCACTCTTGCAGTGAGATTTCTGAAACTTCTTTTTGCCCAAAGGCTTTACTAGAGCTGGAAAGGACTGAGCAGGGCAGGAATCTGGCCAATAGCCAGGAGCCTAAAATTGCTGTTTCAGTTCCAAATCCTTGCATCTTAGTTTTGCTTGCCGCAATGCTGTAAAATCTGCTTTAGCTGGGAAGTAACTTTCAGCAAAGTGGGAACTTTTACTCAAGAACCACGAGATGGCACCACAACAAGCCAGAAAACCTGCTTAATTATCAACAACTCTGATCTTGCTCGTTTATATAATTAATAAAGCAATTGAGTAGGGCTGTTTCCTTTTCAGGCAGTACTACAGGGATTACAAATGGATCTGTGCTCAGTGACTTTTCAATTCCTCTAAAGCTGAGCAGCCAGTGTTTAGACTGATCCATTTCAAACAGCTGTTTAATGCTGTGCCGAAACAGACACAACATAAATCAATATTTAAAAAGGTGATCAGTGCCCACAGGTATCCGATTTCAAGGTGATTCTAATCACATTTTGGAACACACGTTTCACAGGCTGGCTCATTCAGCTTGTCCTGCACGATGCCTGCCCTGGTTTTAACACCCACGCCACCATTTAACTCACCTGCCCACCCCAGTGTCTGGAATCCTGCGCTCCCCCATTCCCGCATGGAACTGCCTCCCAAGACAAGTTTCCCTGCCTGACACCTGCCATGGAGGTAGGAGGAGAGGGTCCCAGTCTCCTAATGAGAGAGAGAAAAAATGAGTTTCTAGGGTCCTTGGCAAGATAAGAAAAACTCCAGGATCCCAAAGAGAACGATGACCAGTATTGTCTGACGTCAATATTGGCCAAGACCCTGGCTCGAGGTTCCAGCCATCAAACAGCTTTCCTTTTCTGCAATAAGGAAGTTTTCCATTTGCTGACATCATGGCAGGTACAGGAGTATTTATCTGACAGGCTGAGCAGCCCACACGTCCCACCACAGCACAGCCCAGTGCAGTGCAGGCTCTCAGACACACAAGGCTCGTCCCATCTATCAGACCCTCCCAGGTATTTTTTTATGCCCTTAAGTAATGGAGTGCTTCTGGTCACTACAATTCACATCCCTTAGATTATAATGGTGTAAACCTTCCCTGCTTCCTATCTAGGTTTTCCCTGTGCATTGGAGAAGGCATGAAAAGATATTATGGCATGGCACAAACTTCTTTGTTCACTTCTCTACTCAGCCTTCAGTGATCACCAAGGAAACAACATCAGATCCAGAACCCTTTAATATAATACCTTGATTAACACACTTCCAAATAAGCTTTCTAAACATGTATTTATCTGAACAAATATTGTACCCGTGCATTGTTCCCTAAAATATGTTAAGCCCTCAGACAGCAAAAAGTTCCCAATACTCTGAATTAAATGAAATTGATCCTCTGACTGCTATCACGTTCTAGGTGGGTTTTTAGTAATTCAGGAATATTAAGGTGATGAGATATTTATTTTTCAATAGTTCATCATTTGGGGATTTTTTTTTTCTGTAATAAAATGACCACATGGCAATGCCAGGTCAAGTCTTCTAGAAGCATGAGCAAAACTGAATTGTGGTGTTCAGAACTGGGATGCTGGAGTCTCAGATCTCCTACCAGAAAAACAAAGAAACCCTGGGGTCATGGTCTGACTAATGCCAGGAAAATGTCTGGAGGGATGAGAGATGCTTGTTTCTTCCACCAGAGGAATAACCCTAAACTCATCACACACACTTCGAGCCCTGTCATGAGCAGAAGGAGCACCTGGGCTATAGTTCTCTTCCCCTCCCTGGAATTCTGCTCGCCTGACAGAGCTTAGCTTGCTTAAGAAGTAAGAACAGTGGCATTCCCACAGCATTGTTAGTGAGCAGAGTGTGTCGGATGAACAGAACAGAGGGAGGGAAAAGAAAGAGCTGCATCTTTCCCTCAGAACAGTAAACAGAGATCCTGCTGACCACATTGTTGATTTGCTTCAACAGTGTTATACAAATAACCAAAATTAGACTTCAGCTTAAGCTTGAACCTGCCAAGTTTCTACGGACTTTATTTAAGAATAAAGCCTCTGGCTTCAATTATTATAATTGTCTTAAAAAATAAACCTTCGGGAATTCAACCAAATACGATACTTGTTTTCTTATTTCATCATTCTGCTAATACAACTTAATGAATAAGATTTGATTTTTATATTAAGCTGCAAACTGGGCTGATACCAGAAAAGTTTTTTCTTAGAGCTTCCAATCTGTTTCCTCAGTAAAACTCTGCAGTAGTTTCCTGAAACCTCTTTGCAAATTTACAATCTGATCACAATCAAACTCCTGCAGCTCACAATGCAATTCCTTCACCCCCTATTCTGCACAAAAATGGCTCCGTGCCCCAGAATAAAGGCTCCAAAGGACTGCTGAGAAAAAGTAAGTTGTTTAGAATCCCTAAAAGCGGTTAATGTTTTAGCTGAGATTGGTCAGATAAAATGTTAAAATTACAGCTGGAGGTGGCTATGGCTGTATGCATTCTTTTCGACCTATTTTTCTTAAGCAGTTTGACCTAAAATTACTGCACTTGCAAAAAGAATATGGGTCAGACATCTTCTGCCTAAGACTTTATTTAGAAACCCAAAGAAGATGGGCTTTTCGTCCGTTCTCCTCGTGTGCTGAATCGTTCTGCATCCACTTTATTGTGTTATCAATGCAGACTCTCAGCAAGATTCAGATAAGCCTTATGCTGCATATTACAGTTGTGGTTTGAAAACAATTAGCAGCTCTGAATAAGGCTCAGTCCTGCCACATTTACTGTTTTAGAAGAAACGAACACTTTTTCTGAAGTCCTTCATAAAATCCATCACGGACAAATGCTTGCCCAGCTTCCTGGTTACAGAACATAACAGAAATACTGATGAAATATTAAAGGGTCTGAAACACTGTCTTTTTTTTTGAATTTCCAGGTTTAACAAAATATAAACATGACAGTTCAGAGAAACAACCCATCTAGAAAATAAATGCAAACATTCTCGACACAAACTACTAATGGCAGCCTCTATTCTTCACACTCCAGTCATTCTTTAATATTTGGGTCTTGGAGTATTCTTTACATAAAAGTCCTTTTAAAAAATAATTGTTGATACAATCTTGTCAGTGAACACTGACAAGAAAGAAAACCAGGACTCCTAGTTCAGAAGTTTCCAGGTTTTCTACTCAGCAAGTTGTATCAATGAAGGTAAATAATTGTTTTCTCTCAAGCACTTACTTTTAGGAAGCACATGCAGTACCAAAACACTCAAATGAACTCAAATTTGGTTTGAATTTTCAAGTGAGTATTTAGATATGTTTATTTGATTTTCTTTTTGGTTATCTTTCTGCTGTTATCAACAGCATAATGACAATTCCATACAGCCCCAAGAACTGCTCTCGTAACAAAAAGGAAACCCTAGCTAATTATGTATCAGTGAACTATATAACCTTACATATTGTCCATCAGGTCTTTCCCTTGTTTTGTTGACTCTTCTCTAATATGACTATTCTATTTTAAATCCATTACGATGCTTTCCTGTTGAAAAACACTAGTCATACTCAGAAAGCTTAAAATAAAACAGTGGCACTCAAGGGCAGTCACAGAATCAAAACTACTTGTTCACACACAGAGAAGCTACTCCTAGGAAACAAAAAATATTTTTCGTGACAAAAATTAAAACATTCAGAAACTAAGTGATATGTTAAAATGAAAGGATGACCAAAAAAAAAGAGAAAAGAAAAAAAATTTCTAGCAAACATATAATTTTTAACCTTGATTTAATCTTGAACAGAATCTTAATGCTCATTTCCTAACAGATACCACCACTGGAGTTATGAAATAAGGAGCCAAGACCACACTGCGATGTAGTTTTGCAACAGCAAACAGATTAAGGTTGCGTACAAAAAGCATAAGAAAGTGCTTTTAGAAACGTGATATAAAAATGAGGCATGAATGAACTGATGTGAGACAAAAACTGCGAGAAAGATAACTGAATGACAACAAGTGTTCCTTGCACTGCTCTGTGTTTATTAAACACTTTTCAGAATCGTTAGTTTCTGCTGCTGTTGACTGCAGGCAGTATTTCCACAAGACTTAGAAGGACTAACAGCTGGTGTAGGTGTTTGAAAACACAGGATGTGTATTCTTTGCTCCAAGTAATGGAAACTTGAATCTCAACAGCTTTCTAAAATCCTGTGCTACTAAATACATACTAAATACATAGTCAACGCATTCTAGCATTTTTGTTATTCTCTTGAGGGTCAAGTGTTCTGCTTGCATAAGGGTGCATATACAGATTCTTCATTAATAATTGAGTCTTTAGCTGACACTAATTAGTTTCAACTCTCTAACTATGTGCTCAGCAGGCCTGACCTACTTCGCAGTTCTGCATCATTAGTGCTGGGAAATTAAAACAACATCAGTAAAAATTATATTGACCAATAGTGACCAACCACTCCATGCAGTTACCACTAAAGCCAATGAGGGTCTCCCCACCGACCTCAGTAAAAATATCAGTAAGTCCCAGAGGCATAGAGAGAGGTAATGCAATGACAAAAGTCATCTCCCACCAGTAGTGAGCAGCAAAAACAACACCAACAAAAGGGAAAAACAAAACTCCAGTTAATTTGCTTAGCACAGGCCTCTGCTGCTCTGCTGTGAAATACCAACCCCACACAGGGAGCACAGACTTAAGCACAGACTCAGAAGCAATTTGCAAGCTGTGTACTTCAAGGATATCAATTTAACCAGTCACCTGGGAGCAGCAATATGCCTCAGGTTAAATTTGGACCTGTGCAGAAAAACATTTGGACAAGTACAAAAAAGAGGAGAGGGAGAGTGCTCAGTGAAGGCGGGCTGAGAGCAAAAGAAACCTGACACATCACACATACTCAGCGTGATGGCACTAAAGTGCCCAACTCCAACTCTTCACTCAGTTCTAGCACATAGAATATTAATTAAACCATAGGTTTAAGCACCTTGACATGCCTTGAGACATACTTTCAATGCAAACCAGCTTTCCTACGCAGAAGCTCGGATATGTTCCTTGGGAACATATCAATTTAACAAGACCTAAAACTTGTAACCACAACCAAATCTCAAACCATGTCCCTTGACATCTTTAAGTTCAAGAATATATAAGAAATATTTAAGAATATATTATAAGCTGAAGCTAGTGTGCAGCTGGAAGAGTTTACAGGTAAGACCTATCTTTATATCAGACATGTTTTTTCCCCACTAGAAGGTTCAATACATCTTCTATCAGCACTGAGTCAGATTTATCACTCGTGGTGGATGAGTGGCACACATATAGCCAGGTTTTCCAATAGCTTTTTGGTAGATGCTGAAGTCCCCTGGAAGACCTAAACTACCTTCTTTTAAGCAAGGCAGACTTACAACTTGCAATAACAGAATTGTTAGTCTTAGCACCATCCCACTTAAAGAAAGAAATGGCATTTGTTTAGAACATATAAGGAACATAAAGCTTTCGGCTGTGCATTAGATATGTTTGCAAGGGGAAAAAAAAACAAAACAAAACAAAAAAAACCCCAGTAAACACACACACAAACCCACAAAAAACCAAACCAACCACCCAACAGAAGAAAAAGCAGAAAGAAGCAGCAGAAGAGCAGAAGAAAAAGAGTAATTACTGCTAGAAAGGAAACAAGAACATAATGTGTCACAGCACTTCTGGTTGAAGTGATTAGAAATAGCAAAGCGAGTGCTCCCTTGTGACAGTGATGATAACAATGGCTTGTTGGTTACAGCAGCAAACGGCCCAAGGGAAATAGCCACAGAACACAAAAAACATAGCAATAGGAGAAGCCTCTTATTTCCCCAAGGTGCCACTAAGGCATTACCATGTGAATCTGACGTCCACTGTTACCTGCACAAAAGTTGGTGAGTCTTCACCTACAGGAATACCTGAACTTGGATGAACTTGCTCGTGTGAAGATATTCCATTACAGCGTTTGCCAGATTTCTACACTCACTCCAGTAGGAGAAGAGCAATCTCCCTTGACAGAGGTCCTGACCATTAAGGGCTCCCTTAGGACCCTCCCATTCCCAATTATAATGTAATTACAGGATCCTGTGGCAACTTGTGCCCTCTCACGGGTCTTGCTATAACTTGGATTCTGCACAATGGACCCACTAATAGGTTAATTCTGGAGAGGTGTAGAAAGAGCATTAAGGCTGCTTTGCTAAGGCCACTTGCAGAGACATTCCAGAGCTGTGAATTGCAGAGCAGGTGCAGATCTGTCTGAATCTTTCTGTATAGACATACCACAATATTTTTTTATTTTCCTAGGCTGCACACATAAAGCACCAGAGAATTCCAGGAGTATGGCTACAATAATTCTTCTCTGACAGTCTGGGCAACAGCTAGCATCCAGCCTAGAAGCATAAGGACAGATGCTAAATACTGCTTGAGAATTGGGTGGATAAAACCACTACTTTGCATTTAAAAGTTGCTGTAGTATGTGAAGAGAAAGTGTTCCTTCTTCTGACATTATTCCCTAAATTGAAATATAAACCATTTAAAATGGAAAGCATTACTGTTTCTCAAATAGATACAAAATTCAGTAACACAGAACCAACACATAATGTTCACATATATGTGAAAATTATTGTTTTCTGGATAAATAATTTTGCTATTCCCTCCAAAACTAGCATAACCTTTTTAATCTAATGGGGATATAAACTTGAAGGAGTAAGACACAATTAGCATATAAACATTTCCCAGAGGTATGAATTAATAATCTTAGAAAACCATGTACTTACTTAGCATCTTACCCTTCAGGAGAAGTAGTTCCTTTGGTGTATCTTTCAGGCAAAAGGTGTGGGATCAAAATCAAAGTTAAGCAAGTGATAACTCACCAAATTACTACTCCTCAAATGGCAGACTGGGGGGTTAGTTGACTTCAATCTGCAGTTTCCTGTTACCCCAAAAATCCATATTCATATACTCTCACAGTGAATGTAACAGAGCTGATAGCTGGAGAGTCAACCTAGAACTGTTGATTACAAAAAAAAAAAAATGCCCTTGAATTCAGTGCAGGACAAAATCTTCCTGTTAAACAATTTGTATTGTGGCTTCATGGACATGTGTAAACCATTTTCTGTTAACCTCAACCTTCACTCACACTCCCCAGCCAACCCCATCACTTACACTGCTACAGCTGTTCCTCCCATTGTGGAACAAACTGATATGGATGAACAACAATGCTGTAGAAGACAGCTGGGTTGGTTTTGGTTTTCTACTTTTATTAGAATGATTTCCCTAATTTGTGTTTTCAAAAATGAGGAGGCTGAGTGAGCCAAAACAAGGAACTAGGGGAGGGAAGAATCAGCACGGCAGGGGCTGAACTTGCACTCTCTGCTCGTGAAACTATGCTTTTAGTGGATGTGTAGGACTTCTTCAAGTCAGGAAACAGATCATTGCAACTGAGAGATTGGATATTTTCTGTATTGCCCTTTGCAAATTAAATTTATTTAGTTTCATTTAATTTGCATAAATTACTTAGAACAAGTACAAATTCCTTAGAAAAGACCAGATCCTCAATAGGGTTATAACAAATTGTAATCAGCTTTTGTCTGGCATTTCTGGAATTAGTGATTTACACCAACTGAGAATCTTCTCTAAAAAGACAGACTGTGTTTACACTACATGACACAAAAGACCCTGATCAAACAATCACAGAGTTTATATTAACACAGAGGAAGTTGTCTTATTTCTTGTCTCCTTTATACATTTAACTGAACTGTCTTCTCATTCAAACAAAGTCATTATTACAGGAGACGTCCAGGGAAAATTTGCAGCTTACTTTCTAACTTTGGTGTGGTATGAAATTCATTAAGGAATGAAGGTATTGCAGACTGCATGGAAACTGGAACAGATGGCCAGTCTGCAGGACCACAGGAAGGTATGACACACTTAAAGGGCTCATTTGTAAAAGCCACTTAGAAAAGTATCCCATCTGCTGGAAACTAATAGGCCAGTGAGAATTTCTTTTCATGATAAAATGCTTTTAACTGTATGTCCTTGTCTAGTTTTCTTCTGTGGATGGATTTCTGTGAAAGTCAGACTGACCATAACAGAACAGTCAAAACAAAGCAAGACTGGCTGTTCTGGGCAGGTGATGGTAAATACAGGGCTGCTGTGAGTCATTTTCCCCAGAAGTGATATGTGAAACTCAAGAAAGTTCTTTCTCTGTCATTATTCTGGGGAAGAGGCACAGATCACAGACTTGTGAGTGCAGAAAAGGGCAGTAAGCGGGGGAACACTATCCACAGAATCTTTTATTATCATGACAAACTAGGGAATACATTTAAATTGAGTTTCCATCGCTGTCAGTTAAAAATATTAGCAGTTTTGCAGTAACATGACAATATTTTAGCTGAGATCACTGACATAAAAACACAGATCTGGAGCCTCATTATGACATCCTTATTGCCCCTTTCCACCATACAAATATCCCTTGCATAAGTTAACAAAATGTGACCAGGCAGCAGACAGGAACCAGCACTGCACATACTGGGATAGAAAAACCACAGTGGTACTAGGAACGGCAGGGAAAAGTGTAATTCTTCATGGTTTAGCAAAATTCACAGTACTAGCTTTTTTGGACCACAGATCAATAAAAAAAGTACATATGCAGCTCAGTGGGTAAGACCTAACTCAGAGAAAAGCAATTAAGATTGATACCCTGAAGGCCCCAAGAACATGTTCATTAGGTAAGAAACACTATAATAACATCTCCTCTATGAAGGGTCTTCCACTACCAGAGGACTAGATTGCACCCCAAACCCCAGTTTGAGGGCTGACATAGAACACAGTGAAAACACCTGAACTTTTCTTTTCCAAAAGCAGGCTTTGCAACCTCTTTTCAAATTGTGGAGTGGCTCAGCTATTTCTAAATGCCACTGAATCCAATCCAGTGAAACTTCTGGAGAGACACTGTGACAGTAACCTTCACCATCTCTTCCTGAGTGTGTTTGGCTTTTCTTTTTTCCCCTTAACAAGGCTTAATCTCACTGTCTGGGTGAACACTAATCCGCTTTCACCAGGTCCCAAACTAATGCCTGCTGCATTAATACACTGCAAATCCTCGAGGTATAAATTACACACAATTCAGTATAAAAGGGAAGCACAGGGCTTTCTTCTCACTACAGCTATTACTACGAGGAAGGCAAGTAGAATACAGGTAAGTTTTCATCAGATCCTGATCTAGAAATCTTTTTTTGAATTACAAACACTTTATGTAATTAATTGCTACTGAAAAATACGTTATCCTTTAGACTTTCTCTCCCTTGCTTCTTTTTCTTTCTCCTAAAGACAGGACACATTCTCTGTACAAAAACTTAGATAAAAGTATTTCATTGAAACTGGTATGGTATTCTGCTATTATTAAACTGCAAAGATTGCTGGCATTCCATTTCAGTTCTTAGGAAAATCAAACTCCTTTAACAATAAACATAAGGATAGACCTATTTAATATCTCTGTTTTCACTGATGTTTCCAAAAGCTTGCTATTATAGAACTACTTGAGGATAATGCCAAGACTCAATTTCCCCCTGTTTCTACAAACATTTCCTGTTGAAAAAAACGTGTTTCTCTGATATACATTCATTTTTTGCCTTTTACACAGGATGAAGACAGTTAATTGTTACGTGCTGTTATTCTGCTGGAGAGCAATTTGTTGCAATAGCTGCCAGCTCACCAATATTACCATAGCAGTGGAAAGAGAAGAATGTGAATTCTGCATTACAGTGAATGCCACGTGGTGCTCTGGATACTGCTTCACAAGGGTGAGGCTCCTAATTTTAATTCCAGGCACCAGAATTAAATATTCCAAGTGATGTATGAATAACCCACTTCCCCAGTCCGTAGCAAACACATCAGCAGGATGAGCCTTGTGAAAGAACAGGTTGAGTAACTTGCTGTGCTCTTTGACAGGAAAGTGGATACACAGCCAATCTGAAGAAGGGGGAGGGTGAAAAGACATGAGTAAAACTCAGTTCTTTAACTGGTTGCTTATATTATGTTTACATTGTATAATTTGAGTTAAAAGTATTACAGTGTAAATTTCTGCCTTGTGTTCACTTTGTGGTCGCAAGCAGACACGATAAACCAGCCATTACTGTGTAGACTCCTACTTTTTTCAACTAATTTGAAGAATCAAGCAATTGACCTGAAGGATTGTCTGGCGAGGGTATGACACAGGTTCGTCATATCAGTCCTGAAAGGCAAAATTTAAGGATCTAACTGAAATGAGAAGAGTCAGATCCAAATGCTTTCAACCTCAGTGGGACTTTCCTATTTTATAACAATTTGGAATTCTACCCCATAGCAGATTTCAAAATGGTTATTTCCTTCTTCTACTTTCAGGATCCAGTATACAAATATCCACCAGTATCATCTGTTCAGCAAACATGTACCTTCAAGGAGGTGGTGTACGAAACAGTGAAGATCCCTGGCTGTGGTGACCACCCTGAATCTTACTATTCATACCCAGTAGCTACAGAATGTCACTGTGAGACCTGTGACACTGACACCACTGACTGCACCGTGAGGGGACTGGGGCCATCCTACTGCTCCTTCAGTCAGAATGGAAGTAACCAGTGAAGGGTGCTTGAGATGGCAGTTTGGCTTTAAATGTTCCCTTCTGAATAAAGGTACTGATCAGGCTTAAGTGGAAGACAAAAAGCAAGGCTATTTAGAATGCCAAGATTTAAGCAAAGATTTTTAAGGCCAAAATGGAGAGCTACTAACTAAGCTCTTCCTCAGGCCTACCCTACTTATCCCATCAGTTGCCTTAAAATGATTTTCATACATCTATAGAATGCTGCTTCTGATTTCTTCTGCCCTTGCCTCCTCTTCATCACAACTTCTTTATTTACAGTCCTGTATTACCACTGCCTGGTTCACTTAGATTATTCTATGCTATTCTATGCTTTCAAAAAGTTCCCAAGTTTCAAGTCTTTATTACCCCCAGCTTTCCATCTCTCCTCAGAATGCACTTACTTTAAAAAGCTTTGCTGCTCTGGTTTTACTACAACCAATGTCTGTGCCTTAACTTTCTATTAGTTGGATTGTCAACCTCTCTCAGCTGAGATCCTGACTGGGTTTTTTTGCAAAATACTTCATATAGTTGTTTTGCTCTGTAAATAATAACAGCATGTTTATTTAAGAGCCAAAGTCTATGTTCAAAGGTTGAATATCACTTGAATCCTTGTACTTTCTCTGTAAGGCTTGTTAGCTCAGCCTCAGTGCCACAATAGCACAGGTAACAGGCACTGCACTTCATACCTGGCTAACTTGAAAAAATAATCATCAGCTCTCTATTTTCACCTGGGTACAGAATGTAATAATGAGAGTTCTTTAGCATTATTTGACACAGCAGTCTCACAAATTATTTAGGGGTGAATCTAGAGGCAGCTGACCCCGGTAGTGCAAACACGGTGTAATAACGTGCCTCGAAAGCAGGTCGCAGGAGTCCCTTCTGAGAATGGAAATTCATAGAGCTCTGCAGCAATTTTGCCAAGGCCAACAGGAAGTTGGAGTGGTCTGGAAGCAAGCTGGACGACTGATTGAATCAGAGTGGAAAATTGCCTTGCGTTATTGAGAATACTGACTGAAGTCTATGGAATGAAATCCTATCAGGAAAATGAAAATACACTCTTCTTCATCAGAAAAAAATCACCCACGCAGGCACAGAATGGAAAGCAACTGATTCAGCAGCAGTTTGGCAATGAAGACTTGGAGGTTATACGAGAGAAGGAAGAGTCAACAGTATGACAGTGCTGGAGAAAAGTGGGAATGGAAGGAGCAGAGCCTTCAGGACACAACCTACCTCTGCCACTCAGTTTAACGTGACACGGGCCTCAGCTGAGTGGTTATTTCTGGCTTTGAACAGAGAACTTCAGTGTATTGAAAGACTGGAGAAAACCCACAGAAGAGTAACAAGAAGGGAGAGAGGCCTAAAAAACACCTTAGGAGAAAAAGATTTAAATAAATGTGGTTGGTTTGGTTACGGGAGGTAACGCTTGAGTGGGGGGGGGGGGGGAATATTAGTGGAACTTCTTACGTGCTTGAAGACTGTTACACAGGACAGGAACAGTCAGTTCTCCATGTTCAAAGAGAACAGAACAACCAAAGAAAGATTCAGAGTCGTCACTAGCAAATCTTCTGAAAGGCACAGACAACTAGACAGTGAACTGAACTGTCAGGGGGTTGGAGAAAGAGGGAAGGAAGGAAGGAAGGGTGTGGGGTCTGTGGAGTAGTGACCACTACAGGCCATCAAGAACACATTGAACCTGTTCAGAATGACAGAGACAAAGCTAATTCACCCTGAGGCAAGGGAGTGAGGTAGGAATCTAGCATGTCTGCTTTTAAGACCCTTACAGACCTGCTTATTTAAAGGGAATCTGTGTGTTACTCTGAATCTCTCTTATAATAGATATTTTAAATTATTTCATTTGTAGCTTTTTTACTAAAAGATATTAGTTCTTTTGATTGTATTTATAAGATTTATATGCATGGACATTTTCTTTGGTCTAGTGAAGCTTTAAAAGTGGTAAAGTAATAGGTAAATCAAACTGGGTCTCACTCATTTCTGTCTAAACATGAGTTAACTTCAGTTAAAACCAAGCATATTATTCATATCAGCAATTATTCCATTCTAAATGAGAGGATTTTGAATTAAAATTGCAAAACAGAATAGCTTGTATTAAAAAAGTATGCAAAACTGTTTTCAACATAGATCTGTATTGTCTGTTGTGTGTTTTGGAATAATAAAAATAATTTTATTGCACTTCCGTTATGTGTCTTAATAAGCCAATTAAAAAACTCAAGAGTCCACCTGCTGCCTTTACTATTCTTTAAATCACATGTTTTCTTCCCCTCGTCTTACTTTTTTTTCCATGGAACTAGTACACCCACTTGAACCATATCTACATTATATGACCAAATCAAAACAAACAAGACCAGTATATTTTAGCCTGGTTCAATAACATGATGATGAAATATTACACAGTTGTAACACAACGGAACTGTACATCAGAATAAAGATTATTATTAATATTTGATTTAAACTATAAGGATTAGAACCTGTCCAGAGCTGTGTTCACGTGTCACAAATTAGCTGCGTGTGGAAACAAAAATCATGCAGCTGTCGTTTTATCCATCAGACAAATGCAGCACTCATTTTCACTTTGCAAACAAATCGATTCAGAACCTCGAATCTAAAACTGTAACTAATGCAGGCAAAAGACTATTGAGGTTAATATCGGAATGCTGGACAAAAAAATCCTTATCATGCCTCACTACAAGCTTCCAGAATCTGACTTTATGTTTCTCACACATCTTAGGTACCAATGCTGAGGTAAATACCAGATCCTAGAGACTCCAAACTGAAAAGAGAAGGATGCCCTCCGTTTAAGCACACACCCTTGCCAAGCCGATTTCCACCTTTGGGAATACCTCTCAATCTCCGTCCACTACCTAAAAATCAGTTTACCTGAATCTCTTTGATAAAGCTGGGCTTTGAAAAAAATTGGTATTTCATGCATCAGAAGCTTTCTGTTGTTCAAAAGTCCAATAGGGAGCAGCAAACCAATGACTGAATTTAGCTTCTTTTTCTAATCATAAGTGATCACACATGGAGCTCAGGAAACATCTAAGTCTCACATGAAGCCTTGCTGTTAACATAAGCTTTGAATACGTGCCTCCCTTTATATATAAAGTTAACTTTGGTATTCTACTCTGAAGTAAAATCCATTCCAAATCATGTCAACAATTACTTGTTGTTCTACAGACTGATGGCAAATATTTCACTCTCAGTACTTTCAGTGACAGAAATTCAGAAATTCTTAGAGGAGACTGCCCTGACTTGAAGGTATCATCTTCTACATTTGATAGCTTGTAAGAGACACTTTACCTTTTTCAAGTTCCATTTCCCTTCAATGCCCTATTATTTAACTAAAGTTACTGTGGAGGCACATGCAAGTCACGAATATCAGTGAGTTCCAAATTTGCTTATTATTTAAGAAACATATTTAAGAAGTAGTTTGTATGCTCTTTGTCTGGGTCTGTCATGATGAGTAAATGGGAACTCTGTCAAAAGGTGAAAGTCTCAGTATGACGTGCTATTCTAAATAGTAAATTGGTGGGTAAGCTTTTAGAAACATTCCTAATACAGTCAGAAATGGATTTTCAAGAATACCTACCATGGGCCTAACACTTTCCATGGAAATCAATAGCTAAAACACTTTTCAACTTTAACAGAACTATCTGCTAGCAGTGAACTTTTCAAGAACTGCATAATAATTCTATTTTTGATGTCAGGTTCTGCAAAAAGACCTTACAATATGCCAGACTTTAGCCACCAGCCTACAGAAACTAACTTCAGAGGTAGTAAAAACTTAACCAAACTCAACTATTTGTTTACTTCCATTTAAGTAAAACTCTCTTTTTTCTTGCACGAGCCTGAAGGCAGCAAACCTGGAAAACTATAATTTATAACCCCCTGGTGAAGACACACAGCACGGGGGCAATACATGGTGCTGAACTGTCCCTTCCAGACCTCTGAGAGGGACACGATGCAGGATTCACTTTGTTGTAATGAATTAAGTCTTTGAAATCCCAGATGTATAGATAAACTGCACAGAGATTATTCTTCTTCACTGCCACATCTGTGGGCAAATTAATACTCTCTATCATTTGTTATGCAGACAGTTTGACCTTGATCTTCTGAGTGTCTGTGCCAGTCGTACTTGGAGCTCTCCCCACACCAAGGCGGGAACACGACGTGCAGCAGCAGTGTTCGTAGTCCTACTGATTGAAATGACCACTTAATCCCACTGCATCTTCAGGTGGAAACACACCCTGATTTTAGACATTCCTCACCTTGAAACCATTCAAAAAAGCATCAACATATTAGCATCACCCCACTGTTGTCAAAGCTCAGCTATTATTTCCAGCCCAAGTAAATCATTCCTCCTGGCTTAAAACAGGTTTAAAATTGCCTTTTAAATGTTGCCGTAGAACTGGGTTCATGGTATTTTTAACAAGAAATGTAAATGTCCTCTCCCTATATTAACCCAACTGGTGAATAGGAACTTACTCACAAATCCTCAGACGAATCTGGCCTGAACAGAGGTAATTACAACTGGTGGAAAACAAGAATGCCATCAGTCTGGCTTGCACGTGTCAACTTGAGACTGCCCTTAATTTGTGCCACTTTAATGGGAAGGGGAAAGGCAGTAGAGGATGGCGTTAATATGCCACACTCCTCTTTCACCCTCCCAACTATGCAATATTTAGCCACATGCTTTATTTTCATTTGAAAAAAAACCAACTATCACCTTAGTCAAAACTACCAAAAAAAGACAGTAAAAAAAAAGGAAAAAAAAAAAAAAAGAGCTAAGCAGCTAATCAGAAAAATTCATTTGGAGATGGCAGCCTTGAGATTAGCGGCTCCCCTCTGCTCAGGCCACGGGATCTATAAAATTTTTCTGTGTCTCTCATGTTTCTCTTCAATTTATGTTATTAACATTAGCTATGAGAGCCTTGGTCTTTCAGCGTGACTTATACTGATAGACATTACAGCAGCTCACAAGGCTGCAGTCTCTGGGAAACAGAGAAAACGAGACAGGAGCAGGGTTAGAGAAAGGACATACTTTGAAGAAATCAAATGTCAGTGTTTCATTACGTGTAGGCGGGGAAGGGAAAGAATTAACCAGCTGTGCTTCACAGTAATTAACCATTAGACATCTTAATTCACGGAAAAAAATATGAGAAACTGTTCAGACATATTTCTTGTGTCGTATTATCCTGTGTGAAAGAGATAACATATAGATAACATATAGATATTATTCTGTGTGAAAAAGTAAGTTAAATCATGAATCTAATATGTTTGGATTCCATTCAGCTATAGTTACAAGCATTAAATAATAAATATTTTTTCAATCAGGATATGAGTCTATCCCTGAAAATACGTTCTTCTTAAAATGACAATATTCAAGACATAGAAGGTACTCTAGCATTATCCAATGGCTTGTAGAAAAATTTTTGAAAAACTAAAGGAATCCAATTTTCCTCTTCTGTCACATGTTTACATTTAAAGTTTCATTCAAAAACAATCTTAGGTTTTATGATCTCCTTTTCTCATTATACAGTATTGGCAAATATCTTGGTGCTTTTTTGAATGCTGTGGAAATTCCCAGACAAAATAACATGATCGTGAAGAAAAATCTTCATTAGAAGTTAGAAAGAACTTTTGGTTCAGACACTGATGACATTTATGTCACAGTGAGGCAAAGGGTTATGAGTCAGGTCTATGCCATGGTAATACTTGCCTTTTCAAACAGGCACTTAGAGTCATTAACAGCTAGGTAACACAAAATTGGGGTGTGCACTTCGGTGAGCCCAGAGACTGAGAAATAATGCACACAGCTGGAAATTAATTCTGCTCCCACTTCCAAAGTGTACCAAAGACAGCTCTGCCAAGCAATGTATCATTTCTTTCCTGTATGATTTCTCCTTTTAGAGAAATACCTTAGTCTTCATTAAAATTCTAAAAAAGAGCTAATGCTTTAGATGTGAGACTGATTTACACCGTTGGCGTGAACGAATGCAAACTCCACCACACTGTTTACACAGTCAAGCCTTAAGACAGGTAGATCCTGATCCACAAGTGTCTAGATGTGTTCATGGATTATTATGTCTGGAACTCAAAACCACCATAGGCTGTGACGCTTAGTTCAGGGACAACATAAAACCAAATCAGTTACTGCCTATGCACAGCCTGGTTATTCAATATTTGTTATTCAATGAGTACAACACATGGAGGACTGCCATTTTATTAAGCATTTCCCTAAGCAGAGTGCAGGAACTACCCTGTCAAATTCCAATATCCAGCTGATAGATTCATTAGAGACAATGAAGCTGTAGCAGCCTGACAAATATTCAGTTCACCCCAATACAAGCCCCAACCATCACCTCTAAGCACAAGCACTGTAATTAATGGAAAGTAATTGTCTCAAATGGTCTTATAGACTCATGAGAACCAGTCATGAGTCTTATTACCGTGAACATAAATGTGCTGCTAAAAGCACTGGAGACTGGAAATCTCTGGAGATTTCTTTACTGGAGTTAAGTCAAGTAGCATCACTGTAGCACAGAGTAAAAGACCCTCAACCATTGCAAAAGAATGTAGCAAGAAACCAATCACAAAATCAAGAATGTTACTGGCAGGAATTAACCCCATGATACTCTCTAGTCAAGCGTTCCCGCCGTGGCATCCTGGTTTGCCATGTTTCCTTCTACAGGGAAAGAATATTTATTTTCACCTATTTAACACTATAATATTTTAGAATATTTATTTTAAGATTAGAATAGCTAGTGGTATTAGAAGTATTCTGATACAGCATCCATTTAATTTTGCTTGTACTGCAACCAGTGCTGTTTTAATAATAAAATAAATTTTAAAAAATAGCACGAGAGCAAGCCTGGGAATAAACAATGTTACATCAGGATGACTAACTCCAAAATGTGAATTTCAGTGCTTCAGGGGTTAAATATTCAAGGGCTTGTGATGCCCTTAAATAATCCAGTCTACATCTTTTCAGTAGATGTCTGATCCATTAAATATTCACAAACACTTTGAAGACTGGAATAGTGTCAGCTCCCAAATTAGAAAATCTCCCTTTAATGTCACTCTTATGTTAATTTCTGCCATGTTGTTTCAGGTTATTTGCCACATCTCAAGATAGGTAAGATTGACAACACAAAAAAGAATCTTCCTGTTCATGATAACTCAGAATGTCTTGGGAAAGAAACCTCTGCTTTTGACATACACAGCCCCATGGACTCCAAAATGGGAAAAGCGACCTGTCCAAGAGTATGGCAATTGATAAGGAAGACTTCAGGGCCTCCCAACCTCTCACTCAAGAAAATCAACATGAAAATAAAATTTGAAGCATTGTGAAATTGGTAATATTACTATACTACACAAGTTTATTAAAAATGTATCCTTGTAACCGATCTGAAAATAAAATAAAGCTTGTTGCCCATGACAGAAGGAAGAACAGGGGATGAGTGTCAAATTGTAACTCTACTGATACATGGAAAGAGCCTAATGTAGACCTGCCAGGGTTTCAAAACAGGGAACTGAACTGGGAAATCCCTTCAGTTTCAGCATGACATCGCTATATACCCCTATTATGTGATATGGTTCCAAAACCATTATGCAAACAGCTGTGCAAAAAGCACTGAAATCAGATCTTTCACACATCAGAAACTCTGTGTCGTAATGGGACTCTCCTGCTTGAACTACATTACACTCTTTCAGTGAACATGCCTGTGTCAGTGTCGGGACGGCCGAAAGAAGAAAAAAATCAACGAAGTGGTGCCGTGATAAAGAAGAAGGACTTTATTCCCAAGCAGGTAACAATATTAATACAGAGTGAACCGCGTGCCACTTGCTGAGTGGATACTTATTACATAAGGCAAACTAACACTTTCTTCATTGCTGCATTCTGTCTAACAAAGATTTGCATTTCATGAGTGTTCAACAGATAGTACTGTAGTAACGTATTGCAATCTACATCCAGAGATAGAATAAACACAATTACCATTGAAAAACCACATATCTTTGTGATAACTAACTACATACCTTCTCTGTTCCCATGGACATGGTCTCAAATCTTCAAGGACAATATACACCCTTGCTGCATGTCTTGCCTGTTCTGATGGATTAGGCCTAGGACCTGAAACCTCCCCTATTAGGGGCAGTCCGGAACTGCTGCTTAAGCCCACAGTGAGTCAATCTTGGCACCCCAGGCACACACAGAGCTTCCTGTGCTGGCACCTGTTGTCGGGGAGGAATCTTCATTTGTATTCAATTTTGGGACTCAGACAGGCAGCTGTAGAGCAGGGCTTCTCAAACAAAACAAATGCATTTCCACCCAGGAAAAAAAGCCCTTACCCTGCATGTCTCCTGTGCTTTTTGTCACTCCATGCACACCTAGAGCTTCCTGTGCTAACATCTTTGGTCTGGGAGGAATCTTCGTCCATATTCATTTCTGGGACACAGACTGGCAACTCCAGCGCAAAGCTTCTGAAACAAAACAAATGCATTTCCACCCAGGAAAAAAAGCCCTTACCCTCCATCTCTGCTATGCAGTTGGTGGGCCACTCTTGGCACTCCATGCACACCTAGAGCTTCCTGTGCGGGCCAGTGCAGGGCTTGAGGATTCTTTATCCGTATCCTGCTTTGGGACTCAGACTGGACACTGCAGTGCAGGGCTTCTGACACAAAACAAAGGCATTTCCACCCACCAAAAAAAGCCCTTACCCTCCATCTCTCCTGTGCTTTTAGTGGGATATTCTTGACATTCCATGCACACCTAGAGCTTCCTGTGCTGGCACCTTTTGTCTGAGAAGAAACCTTGTCCGTATTCAGTTTTGGGACTCAGACTGGACACTGCAGTGCAGGGCTTCTGACACCAAACAAATATATTTTCACCCAGGAAAAAAAGCCCTTACCCTCCATCTCTCCTATATAGTTAGTGGGTAACTCTTGGCACTCCATGCACACAGAGAGCTTCCTGTGCTGGCAGCTTTTGTCTGGGAGGAATTCTCATCTGTAAACAATTTTCAGACAGACTGGACACTGCAGTGCTGGGTTTCCAAAACCAAACAAATGCATTTTCACCCAGGGAAAAAAGCCCTTACCCTCCATCTCTCCTGTGCTTTTAGTGGGACCGTCTAAGGACTCAATGCACATGTACAGCTTTCCGTGCTGGCACATTTTCTCTGGGAGGAATCTTCGTCCGTGTTCAATATTGAGACTCAGACTGGACACTCCTGTGAATGGCTTCTGACACCAAACAAATGCATTTCCACCCAGGGAAAAAAGCTCTTACCCTCCATCTCTCCTGTGCTTTCAGTGGGACATTCTTGGCACTCCATGCGCACATAGAGATGTCTGTTCTGGCACCTTTAGTCTGGGAGGAATCTTCATCCGTATTCATTTTGGGACTCAGACTGGACACTGCGGGGAGGGGTTCTGACACCAAACAAATGCATTTCCACCCAGGAAAGAAAAGCCATTACCTGATCCCCAAAAAGGTTCAATGCAACCGTTTAGAGACAGAATTTAGCCTTTATACAGCAAAGGTGTTTATTGCATCCAACGTTCCAGAGTCTCCTGTCGGCACCAGACAAAGAAGCTCTGAAAAATCCAGCGAGAAATTCATGATTATATACATTTTCTTTGAGGGGTTACAACATCTTCACATGCATATTCATTACATTTCAACATCATATTCCTGTCCTATCTTTATTTGTGTAGGCATTTTATCTATCCTTTAACACAACAGAACTGGACTCTCTATCTCTGTCATATTTCTACGTAAGTATTATCTTTGGTGCATGGTACCATGCCTCACTTAGCTAATTCCTAAAACCTGGTTTCTGTCTCTAGATAAACATTACATTCCTCAGAGCAAGGTACCAGGATCTTTCCCAGCAGGATTCCAGAATTCTGAGTTAACTCTTTAGGCCCTTGCTCCATTTCACCCCACGTGATATTGTGCTACAGTGACATATTTGACAGAAGGAAAAAGTAAAGATGCAGAATATTTATTTATCAGTGATTATGTTAACACCAAATAGTGAAATAGATGGACAAGTAAAAGTTTTTTGCACTTTCTATAGAATATCGATTTATAAAGAATGCTGCTGCATAAATTATGAGCCTTGCTTGCTAATCCAACTATATCATTTGTCTTTGCAACCTTCATCTGACCATCCCTTCTCTATGGCAATAACCATAAGGCGTTGCCATCCCTTTCAAAGCTCATTGTGACTGATCCTTCCTACCCATCATCTCTCATCAAGTATTTAGAGGCCTCCAATCAAGCTATAGTGACAGGTCCCATCATCTTCTTGTTAATTTTTTGGACAAGCATCTTCTGTCAAGAGTAAATATATCCAGAAAGGCACTTTCTGGCTTTCCTTTGTATCTTCCCTTAAAATGTTCCTTTGCTATAATACCAACAGGAAGAATATTGTGTTGTATGAAAAAAAGATACTTAACATGTTGATCAAGAATATTAAACTGTCTGCCTCACAACCTGCCTGATAACCTTTGTGTTATCCTGAACCCATGAATTATTTACCCCTCTTGATAAAGCTTTAGAGCTCTGCGGTTTATTCTGTCTATTGTGACAGGAAAAATGTGCTGGTCTCCCTCTGAGGAAAAGGGAAAGCACCTGCCAAACCCACAGAACGTGTTCCTCATTTTAATCTAGATTAATATAACACAGCTCCACCAGAGGGCATTACACTACACCCAGGTGAGGAATAGGAGGCACTGGCACACACTCCTTCTCTTGCCTGGTTATATCTGGGAGGATTCAGTGCTCACCGAATCATCCCTAAAAAACCAGCATGCAGGAAACTGATAACCCTGTCTCTGTTCTTGAAAGTCACATGAGAAAACACTCACAGGCAATGAAAATGCAGAGCATTAAAAACTGCAATTTTTCCTTTTAGAAAATACGGATTACTCACTTCACAGATGACATCCTATAGAGAAACAAACTACATGTGAGCAATGTCCAGGCTCACTGTCAGTGCAGAACCAGTTCAGTTCCATCCTGACCGCTGCTGCTCATTCAATTCCCACCAAATACAATTCTCCAGCTAAAGCAATGTTTTTCATGCAAGTTCACTTGGCCCATAAGAGGTGTGGGGGGTCATTTAAATATAGTGAAAATTAGCAAAGCACCGAAATGGGGACCCAGCCTCTCTGTGCAATTAACAAATGTTTGTGGTTAGCTAAAAAAAACCACAAACCTGCAGTGAAGTTTGTGTTGTCCTGCCAGTCACATAAATACCTCGTTGATTATTGCCAGTGCAGCTGATGCATAGTAGCCCTGCAGTAAAACCACGGCATTATGAAATTTCGGGGCCTATTGCAGATAAGCCAGGATCACACCAAGATGAAGACACTATCTGCTCAGGGGCTTTGGCAGGAAAGCACTCTTGAAGGATTCATGCAGAAGCTGAGACAGGATTCTCTGGTAGGAGGCAGGTCGCTGAACTGTAACATGTCGGAGGCTGAGCAGGATAATCTAGGCAGCCAGAGCTGTTCCAGGCCTCTAAGTCCACGTGCACTATTTCCAGATAAAATAGATTTGTATCAAAGCTGTCACTTGTCACTTTAGTCATTGTCCTCTTCAGTGGTACATAGAGTCATGGAATCAGCAGTAAACTCCCAGTGCCAGGAAATCTCTTATCTCCCAATTTAAAAAAGCACTAAAAAAAAACCCCCCCTAACTAACGTGTTCTACCTCTTTCCTGGAGATTAAGTGATGGGAGATCCTGTTAAAACAAATACCCGCGGCAGTTTCTGCTTTATTGTCTCACTGAAACGCTGCAGGCCAGACCTGACTCAAAGCCACCTGCTGATTTCAACGGGCTCTGCAACAACACTCAGCCGAGGAAGACTTTTCAATTATCTCTTTAACAAGGCACTCAGTTGATTAACAGCCCTCCACCTGCTACTCTAATGGGAATGCTTTTATTTTTATGCTGCTCAGGGCAGCAGAAACGCTTGTACAATCATCAGCCAGCAACCTTCAAGGAAAATCTGCTCCTCGGTGCATTTACACTGTTTAGCTGTTACAGAAGATCCCATAACTTCACTGCAGACAGATCCTCATTTCAGGATCAAGCTACCATTGAAACAACTGAAATGCTGATTCCAAGAGAATAGCTGATTTTTTAGAGTATGTCTTTCTGAGCATCAAAAAATTACTGATGGTAAAAAAAAAATAAAAATAAAAAAATGAAATAAAAAAAATAAAAATAAAATAAAATTTTAAAAAAATGAAAAATAGTGTGAAAAAGCAATATCTCTGAAGACTTCCTGAACTGAACAGAGGTGAGGGAATCTTGATAAAGAGATCACAGAATTTCCATAAACTGCAGGTACAATATGAGCTCACTGTTCAGAAGATATTTGCTGGATTATAAAACACTGAGAAGGATATTAAGGGGTAATTGGTTAGGAAGAAGTAAAACACTGTGAAAAGGACAAACTAAAGCTGAATACAACAGCACTATACTCCCCACCAGGTAGAGCAGAATTTTAATCTGATCCTTCTTTTTTTATGCCCCCATTCAACTCCACAATTTCTGTTTTTCTTTTTTTTCATTTTTTCTTTTTTTTTCCTACAAAAAGACTGTACTAGTCCCTATTAATTTATTTCTATATCTAAAGTGCACCGATAGTCAGACCTGTATGATGACACCTAATTTTTTTTTTTTTCCGAATTTTAAACATGCTCAGTTTAAAATCTATCATCGCCTCACATAAAATTAAACGTTCAGCTGCAAACCAGAAACCTGCTACGTCACTGCTCATGCTTCGGTTTTGCAATGTGACACCACACGGAGTTTTAGAGTGTCACTGAGCAGAACTGAATGGAAGAAGCTCTGTCAAACATGCACAGCGAAGAGCTCATTGTGCTGCTCCGTCAGCTTCCAGCCAAGACTGAGCGTGCTGCTCTGGGACACCACAAGGCAACACCTCACACTGAGGGAACACCCGACTGCGGCTGCTGACACGCCTCTGATTTGTTCACTGAAGGACAAAGTCAGCCTACAAACAAGACATGACATCAAGGCAGCGCTCCCACCGCTTTCATCCCTGTAATGGGTCTTGCGCAGTGCACCCCAAGAGCATTTGAGCTGACTTCTCTTTTTTGTGAGCTTTAGTGACATTTCTGAAGACCAGAAGAGAGGGGGATAAAGAAAAGCTTGGCATAATGAATCATAATTCAGTGTAAGTGAATACAGCTTTACTCAAAGATCCCTGCACATAGAGAAGTTATTCATCTATAGTAACTGCTGTCAACAACTGCTTTTCAGTGCAAGAAAGAGCCACTGCATTCTACTCAAGGGTAAACAGATCCCTGTAGGGAGACTTATCTAAAGCATGATGTGCTTTTTGAAATCATTTGAGATGAAGGCTGATAGTACAGTCAGAAAAATTTCTCTTCTGTTTGAATTACCATGTTTTAGTAGCACATACCTTGTTCTTGAGTCTTCTTATCCTAATTTCTTCATAGCCAAAACGTTAACTTTTGGGTGAAAAGTGGATCCAGACTTTAGAAATGCAATTCTTAGGTTATGAGTGTGGAACATTTCAATATGAATAAGGTATTGTATAATTTTGTTTCCAAATTCCATTAACTACTGTGAAAAGCTCAATAAAAGCCACAGCCCGAGCCTCTGTTTCCTCTGATACAATGGTAGTGTGATTTATACCCAACCCCCAGTTCTGGGCATGCATTACTATTACATGTAATTTTAAACAATTTAAACTTTTTTTTGCTTCAGTATGTGAGCCCAACCAAAGTTGGTAAGTGTATTCTTCAAGCAGTCTCTCTGAGTGGGTTATCTCCAGACTGTTTTCTACTTGCTACCTTGTGTTTTCCTGAGGCAGTTGTTTTAACAAAGTAACAAGAGTATTGACAGAGTTTGATACAACCACTGGTCTTGCCTGATGCTTAAAGTCTTACATGTCCGTATTCTGAGCTCTCAGTGCTCATAAAATTGACCAAAAACACAGAAAAAAAAAAGTACACAGTTGGTGTCCAGGAGAGTATTTGGCACCACCAACTTGACAAATAACTTGTCATTTGTAAACTGAAGGGAAAACAGTCACTGTACTGGATTTTCTCGTACCTGGTTCCCTCAGTTAAAACACATCACCTTCCTACTGTTTTCCCTATTTTGAGAAGCAAGTGTACCTTGACTGCCAGAAGGATCAAAGCCAGATTTCTCATACATGATAATTTTATCAAGTGAAATTAACTGGAGGGAAAAAAATTGCAGTAACTTCAGAGCTCTGGACAAACATGCTACTGCTATTTATTTTGCTTATGCCTTTTTTGCTGTTTACATACCTCTTTCAATCCTTTCTTTCCCAGTCTTTAAGTCTTACTAACTTGCCTTCTCAGTTTGTCTCTAATTTAGGTTCTCAGTCAGTCTTCAATGTTCCTTTATTTATTCTGACCTAGTCCAGCCTAGTCTCTCAGTTTGTGTTTTCCTCCAGCACCTTTTCCCCTTCTGTTCATCTTACTAAGTTCTGGCATAAATTCCTTCTGCTTTGACATCTGCTTTAGCTTCTCAGAGCAAAACATTTTGCAAAGCTCCAGAGCTTTTCCCACAGGGTTGCACTGTACAGGCATCATCCTGCTTGTGTTTCTGCCTAAAAAATTGTAGTTCAGACATCATTTGGTGCTTGGGGAGACAAGAGTCTGAAAAGAACTGGATAGTTATACACTTTTTCCATGCAAATGGCTATAACACAGCACATTACCTCTTTCCTGTTAGTCATGGTGCTATCTGGAGAGTAAAGACAAGTCAAAACAAGTAACACCCATCCCATTTGGCAGCACAAAAAATCCATTCCCAAACACAAAATCTTTCTTTTACTTTTTTATATGCTTGCCATTATCTTCTGATGCTTTCAACCCTTACAAAACAAACAAACAAAAAACCTACCAGTGCTGGGGCACAAAACCACACTGAACACCAACTGTTGAATACAAGTCTGACCTAACTCCGGAATACCCCTCCTGATCCAAGCACCGTCCACGCTGACCATATTTCACTTCACAAAATTAGCTCCCCCCTCCTTCAGCAAAGAATGTACCACTGTGTAGAGTACAAGTTACCTCATGGGAACAAACCCAGAACAAAGCAGATGCTTCTGCGCACTTTGCTGCGTTAGACCACTGCAAAGAGTTCATGGCTACTAAAAGAAAAAGCACTTACATTCAGAGACATCTGATAAATGTACAAAAACATTAATTTATGGGAAGATAGTTTCCAGAGACAGAAAACTCTGGCTCTTTTTCATGTCCCTTGCTTGAGAAGCCACTAATCTTAGGATATGCGTGCACACTAAGGTCTTTCAATTGTCTGCGTTTTGTAAAGATTCAGATTAAAATCCAGGTTTCAAACATCTCTCCAGTCAGACCAATACACAACAATATTATAACATTTCCAGCTGAGGAATTCTAAGGGGCTATAAAATATTAACAATATGAAGTAGCCCTCTCAGGGAGAAATTTTCTCAGCCTATGTCACTCAGAATCTATTTGCTGAACTGTTTTCTGGGCAGGTTTCTTAATACCTTGACACACAGAATTTGTAGCCCATAAAAAATTGTACATCTGACGTACACTTTCACTTACAATTTGACACCTCTACAAAGTGAAGGAATTTGGATATGCAAAGGACTTTTTCAAGGACTTCCTAATATTTAAAAATCCACTGGAAAGTTAGTGCATGTTTATCATTTAGAGTAAGAGTCATAGAAACTTCTAAAATCCTTCCACTCGTTATAGAGCAGTACCACAAAGAGGCTGGATGAACATGATATGCATAAGCTTCAAAACAAAGGAAAAGAAAACAATATAACCCACTGTAAACATTGAGATTACAGAAAAGAAAAGGAAATTACACAGAGGGAAAGCAACATATTGGTCACAGTCCATTAAAGTGAATAAATAAGGAACTGTTCCAGTGGTATGCTTATATACTTTAAATGAGATGAATTCAAGACAAAAATGGCCCAAATGTTTGTCTCCTGTAGCTGGAATGTAATAAAGAGAGGAAAACAAAGCAAAAAAAAACGTGTTCTGGAAGGAGAATATTCATTTCAAACATCTGAAATACCAGTGTCACTACACAATTATTAATATTTTTTAACCAAAACTGATGTACGTAACTCAGTCCTACCCTGCTCTTCAGAGTTTACAGAGAAACAAAAACCCTGGACCAACAGCCCATGCCAAAAAATTCTGAAGTACAATTTGAGAGCAAACATTCACCAAAGATCTGATTCTGTGGTGGCATTCTGACAGCACATCAGTTCTGCACAAACAGCAAATATGTGATAAAGTAACAGGTAAAAAGTTAGCAAAAGATTTACCTCATCAAATACCACAGTTGAAAAAGGAAAATAAGTCAGATTTCAACTGTGTAAGAGGAAAAGGCACTTTCTCCTTTGAAAATAAAAACTGGGAAAGTGCCAGGGGATTTGTTCCAAGCAATTGTCTTACAATTGGAAACCTGAAATGATGTATAGATGACTAGACACAAGCTGGACAAGCAGATAAAGGGAATCCTCATTCCTGCTAAGGAATGAGAATCTGGAGTCTTGATACAATGGTATCACTCCCAAAATCAGAACTGTTCTTTGCGCTTCAGAATTGCACGAAGAAAATTTCAGAATTAACCACATGACATCCTGAAACCATAATTTCTTTAGGATTTCAGTCACCACTGAGCACATTTTTATCAACTCTGAAAAAACACGTGACACTTCCTAACACAACCAGATTTGGAGGAGGCTGGATGGCTCAGTAGCTAAAAAACCATCTCAGTGAATGGCAAAAAAAAAGTCCCCATCATCAAAAAGAAGAGATTAAATATGTTGCTGCTGACTACAAATAAGACTATAAATAAGGGCATATTCTATCCTTAATCACACGGCAACATTGATAATCCTACATAAACAGAGCATCAATACAGTGCCCTGATAATGAAAAACTGGCACTAATAATCAAAGTATGAATAAATAAGGAGGTACAAAGCAATTTAATTGTCTGAGAATGACACAGAGCTGATCCAAAGTAAGAAATAGAAGCAAAAAGTCCTAAATTATTTGCTAACTATCAAAGTTCAGGAAAACTGTGGACTTGCCAAACATAAATTGATTTAAATGATGAATAATTTATTCTTCCACAGTAAGTGTGGTTATAGGTCACAGTAAATTCACATTATTGACACAAGAAATAAAACCTTTGAACAACAAAGATTTCTTAAAAATTAAGGAATGCTTGTATCAGAAAAAGTATTGGGCAAAAGCAGGACTTTGTCAAAATCCAACCAGCAGATTTGCGTGCTGCAACTGCCTCTGAGACAGACATGAGAAAACCATCACAGATAAAACGGTAGCACACCACTGTTGTGAAGCTGGTATTCAACTTACCCAGGGAAAAACTTAAAAAGGGCATTTTTTTTGAAGTTGGCAACGAAAAGAGAAGAATATTAAGACATGAATAACTAAACATAGCTCATGGTCTGAGCTGCCTTAACAAGCTACTTGAGGAGATTCTAGAGGAAGGTCTTCAGATATAGTGAAAAAAAGACCCTGGAATCTCAAAGCAGCTCACTGGGGGTCTAAAGCAGACTTCAACTGATGCCAGGAACCAGGGATTAGATACACACATGGAGTCTTCTCCCAGCCCTTTGCAGGCACTTGGTGACACACTTTGAGCCCCTAATGACCAGGACATTCCCCTTCCCCTCAGCTACCATGTTGGCACTGGAATGACCCTAAAAAACCTAGAGAAACAAGCAGTCTCAATGAAGTATACAATGGCACTCCCTCCACAAAAAGAATTTTAACTGCATGTTGTATGGTATCACCCTCTTTCTTGTTCTTTAGCTTTCAATAAAGGCATAAGATGAACATTTCTAATCTGAAAAATCAAAGCTTATAATTACTGTCAAAACTAAGAAACCTTTTCTAGGTTTTCTTTAGAATAGTTACACTTTTCAGTTTGGTAACAGCTTTGTTTTGTCAGCTGCTGGTATTAACTCATATTCAATACCTCTGGAAGCTGAGGTGTCCTCTTACGTTACTTGGATTCAACAAAAGCTATAAAGAAAACTGTTACTGTAAATTATAAACTACTGTAGAGCTCTCCTGACAAACTCTAGACTGACTGACTCATAAATTGTTTTGTTCCAGCATAAGTTGTAGCATTGTTTTGGCTTTGGCACTGAAGTACATCAACAAGTGATCTTAGGCTGAACATGTTAAAAACTGCTATGTTTAGACTCTGACTATTTGCAGTACTTGCTGGTACCTGCTAACAGATCTATCAGCTGCAGAAAAATGGACCATTTTCTCTCCAAATACATAATGAGGCATGAAATCCAGAGGGCAAATAGTGTGTTTTTAGGTCAGCAATTTGTCACCAGGCTATAAAACTGATGGACAATGTCAACTGTCTCCCACGCCTTAAGAAAAAAAAAAAAATCACTCTCTAATGTAAAAATAGAAAAGATATAAATAAACTTGATTTCAGCAAAGGTTTCATGGGATAACTGTCTTATTTCTATGAGGATTTCAAGGAACCATGGTAATTCCCATAGCTACAGCAGACAGAAAAGTCTGATGCACATGAGTCATGGAGCAGAAAGCTGCAGAACTGAAGAATTACCCCTACAGAATTTTGTGCAGTGCCCAACCCCTGCAACAGAGGAGGATTGAGAAAAAAACACCTAAGCTCACAGATACATTTCTTATTTGGTTTATGCATACACCCAGCTGCTGTGACCACTTTATGTTTGATAAGAAGCTGTGCAACACTCGTGATAGCCAAACGTAAGAGTCAGTTGCTGACATCCCTTGTCACAAACATTTCAGGACTTGCTGTTCCATGAGTGTAAGCGAGGAAATGTGGTAGAAGTGATGTGTTAGGAATAGAAAGCTTAGCAAGTAAAGATACTCTTGCAGCAGGGCCTCACTAAAGCAGCAAGCTGTACTGAAATATGTTTCCCATATAAATTATACCAGTACAACTGCACCAACAAAACCTTGCGCAGGTGCCCTCGAGGCCATAAGTCTGCACTGAGACTTGTGAGGTGCTATTCTTACTTTGCTGCTGATCTGCTTCAGGATTTCAGCAAGCCATTCCACTTCTCTAAGTGATATTATTTAGCACCTTCTCATTGAGATAACAAATTGATGAGTGTTAAGATAGATGTGATTTGCCCTGGAAAATATCCTTTTAAAATGTGGTATGTATCAGCTACCCACAGTAGCTGATACCCACATAGACTTTTATGCCACTATGACCATGTCAACAGAATAAATGATTTGCTTGAATAAAAATACCACAGCAAATTTCTCCCATTACAGACAATATCATACACAAGAGTTTTTAGAATATGGCTAATAATCACTGCTATCTATTTGTGCTGGATAGGTTTTCCAAAACTAGGACTTCACTAGAGTGCTTTTCACTAACTGGTGGCTGCTGTAGAACCAACACTTCTAGACCTAAATGCTGTTCATTTCTTCTCCTCAGCTTTAGTGTTCAGTTAAAGGCAGCCTTGCAGAATGACTATGAATCAAGCCCTACTATTCAATAGGCAAAAATCAAGGGAGGCTTCCTAGAATGGTGCATGACCCATAAACCCACACCTGCATTCCAACATAATGCCTACGCACAGACACGTATCCATTATTCAAACCCTTTGCTTCCTTGGACATAAGGGTGCATCGGGAAGAAGTAACAGATAAATAGATAAATTGGTCAGCATACACCAGCAAACGGGAGTTTTCCCTCTTTGATTCACCAACTGTCAGATTAACAACATTTTCCATCAAGCCAGGCACGTAGAGGACATTTTTCTCAGGAAAGGGCAAATCCTAAATTCCTTGAACACCCTAAGCTGTTACCAGTGAGTAAGCGTTAACTGTCTTAGGTCTGTGCAAGTACTAGCTGCTCTGTAAGACTAGAAAGAGGTTGAACAAGATTGCTTTTAGTAACAGCAAAAACTAATGTCCCTGCTTTTAGAATCAGAAATAAATTCAACACTGTTACAGATGGGTAAAGAAAACTGTCAAACCATCTGAGACGTAAATGTTGGAGTAAAATGCTGTCTACTGGGACTTCCTAGTGAGATACAAACCTGGCAGAGAGTGGCTGCACCAATTCCAAAGGGCAGCAGACATCCTTGTTTCTGAGCACGTTCTCTTCAGCCCCAAAGCAAAGAGCAGAGTGTAGCAACAGGGTAATGCTACATCGTCTGTGAAGTTGATCAAACAAGAGGAGCAGACTGGAAACAGCAGCCAAAATCCTCCTCAACACACAAAAAAAGGGAAGATGTCACTGACCAGACAGACAGAATGTTCCAGGCAATAAATTTATAAAGACTATCAAGGAATCAACTGGGAAAGGGCAGAAGATTCCCAAAGAGGCATCCTAAAGTCAGATGACAGCAAAGTAGATGATTCTCATTGTGACACAGCAGGAGCCAAGTTACTGAAGGGGATTTTTTTTTTTCTACCTGACAGAATTTCTGTTATTTCCATTACTCAAAAACTGCAGCATGAGATGAATCCAAATATTCAACAGCATGTGTCAAAGTTTAAATGCAAATTTCTAAAATAATCAAGTCTTTATAACATTGCCAAATTAGAACAAAAAAAAAACCAACAACCAGGCCAGAAAGTAATTTAAGCCAGTATTTTCATACTCTTATACTCATATCTTACAAAATAAAACTTATCAGCATGCTACGAAATATCCCAAGGTACTTTTTAAGACTTCTTCCCATTAGTTTTATGGTGATATCCAGGCTTTTGACAACTTAAAGATTTGGTGTGAAATAAACAGTTCTGTTGGTGCCAAGACATTAGTTCATGACTTTTAGATAAAATGCAGCACTTGGCATCACATTTTCTACAAGGAAAAGCTCATGTAGGGTAATTATTTACAACTTCGTGTTTTAGTGAATGTCTTTTTGCTTGTGCTTGAGTTTGTGTGGGCAAAAGCATGAAATCAGCACTGACCCATATTTGTAATGAAATGTATTGATTTAGCTGTCATTCAAATGAGCTTGTAGGTCCTTGTAAAGGGTAAAGACAAGAAAAAAAATGGCAACACAAAAGGAAAGATCAGTGGGACAACATAAATTTAATGGCAATGAAAGAAATCCTCCAAGGTCCTTTTCTTTCACTCTTCTACAAGTTTAAGTTTTTGTTCCACAAGCAATATTTAAACAGGCTAATATTTGCTCTCAGAGTGTTTGTTCAGTCACAAAAGAAAGAAGTCCTCTGAGCTGTTGATTCCCATAGCATAAGGGAATATATGAGCTATAAGAGTGGCAGTTTCCAAACACAACTTAGGATTTCACCCAAATTCATCACCTGTTTCTCCCATCAAATCTTTCTTATTATCAAGAGCCTAGTAATTCACAATAACCCTTTCTAGTGATATAATCCCCTTTCTGCCTTGAGTCTCCCTATTTCTTATGCTCGAACTGTAACTTACACAGAATTTTGCCCCTTCACACTGAATTTACTGGGATATTTCTTGGAAGGTTTTGGTTTTTTCAATTTGTGCAAAATGGCCCATGCCAAAACTGTCAACCTTTTCCTGCCCTGATACAATCATTCTCTGTGTCTCCAACTTTCTGGTTTGGAAAGAGTACATGACAATATTGCATAAGAAAATAGTAGAAAAACTCAAAGCAGACAACATCTCTGCCTATTTAGTGTTCCAGCACGTTTCTCAGGAGCTCAACACAGAGAGACGTTTGCCTAAAAACTTCAAAGAATAAAAATAAAATCTGTGGAATATAAACCAAGTTAGATGCTGTTTTCCTTATCAAATATGCCAAATATGCACATTTTATTTCCATTTAACACTTAAGTTTAGAAGAGACCCTTCATCAGATAGTGATTCTGTAGTAGTGGAGTATCCTGATCTGTTTCACTTTAATAAAAAACAATTTAACACCATCCTAAACTTGCTTAGATTGAAGAAGTTAAATCAAGCTGCTGACTCTTCCCAGCATTTTGCTTGTATCTACACCAGTCTTGGATATTATGTAGATAAACTGAATCTCTGGAAGTTTTCTATGGATAAGGTGTAAGGTGTTTAAAAAGTGCTGAACAATGCTCTTCACGTGACAGGCAAAGTTGTGAAAAACTTAAAATCCCAAGTTTCTGGCGGAAAAAACTATCAAGATACTTACTTGTGCTTTCTTGCCTAGTCCTCTCCTGTAAAAATTTTTGCTTGATCACCTTGGAAATTTGAGCGTAGCTACCTGGAATTTACTGTGTATTGAATGCAGTTCCAATATCACCTTTCTTCTGGGTCTGTCCTGATATTTTTTGCAGGTCAGCAACGAATCTGTCACTGCTTCAAACTCTGAAAATCAGGACAACAGAAAGACACAGCAAGTTTGAAGTGATGATGTATGTCAGTACTAGTTTATACAGTTTTTACACATGAGTGAACTGAGGCACACACTGAGCACTGAAACTTAGTGAGCACAACAAAACTGGATAAAGAGAGTATGACTTCAGCTACCCTTCAACACAAAATCCATTAAATATTACCTTGACATACATATTCCTCTGTAGCACGAGCTTTGACAGTTTTCAGATGCGCTTACAAATGAAAATGGCATATGGAGTCAACCTGCATTGGCAGAGAAATAAATTTAAATTGCTGTCCAGTATTACCAGAATATATGGGAATATTTTTACCACATCTAGTCTAGCTCATGATCCTGTTACTTTTCATCTGTCATATCTAAAATCCTTTTACTCTAAACCCCAAAGTTCTCCCTCGTTAAGACACCATTCCATTTACACAGATAAAAGCTAATGTGATCAACCAAAACCTGTCTAAATCCATGGATGGCAGACTTGTTACAAGTTACTTCCCAGATAACTTGAAGCCTGAACCTAGCCTTATACAGTCAGCCTCACAGATTGACACTAACGCTGAAAAAGCGAATACACACACCTCACCGCTCTTCCTGTATTTATTTAACACAAATTGATGTCACAACCTGTATCTCAAGTATCTCTTCTCATGAATTATTCCCCTTCATTAACTCCACACATTTCATCCTAAGCAACACCAGTGAGCAGAAGCAGCCTTACTGAAGCCTTCTTGAATGATAGCTCCTCACAGTCTCTCTGTCATCCTTGAGCCAATGTACGACTTCAGCAATAAATACGGAATTTATAATGGTTTTCTTTAATGGTCAGATGGAGCAACAGAAAATGGCGCAGCCAACATACTGTTACTGTCACATTACTATTAAAGCTTTATATTCCTGTGCTGTAGCCCTCTGGGTATCTCCTGATGCAAGTATAAAATAATTTCTCACCTCCACAGGCCTTTAAGACAATGATGCCACAAATTCTTGGTGGATCTTTTGCAACGATGTTGTTCGTTGCAAAAAGTTAGATGAAAAGACATCCTGATTTACAGTCTTGTGTTTTGAAGGGATACAGACGATTTCAGTATCATATTTCTACATCTAAAATATCCTTTCACTGATCTCTTTACTAGTACTGAGAAAGGGTATCGTAAATGACAGACTTAAAAAAGAAGAAAATTCCACTCCGCTGCTTTGGATCCTTTGGGATGTTTCTACCATTTGTGCCCAGTTGGATTCAGTACTTCATTATGCCAAGGTTCTTTTTCTGATGGAAAAGTATAGCACAGCCATAAAAAGGTACCCCTGGACCTCAAGAGACTTGTGTATTCTTAATTTCTACCTTAAGTTGGCTACATATCTCCAGCCAGTTGTTTTGCCCTTTAAGGCAAACATTTGCCAAATCCGAGATTCTGATACAGCTTCAGCTTAAAAACATTTCCAAGGAAACCAGGCCCAAAAGCTGTTGGAATCACAACTTTAAGCACCTGGATCTATACACAAATATTTATGGTTAATCAAGCTGAGCTTCTATTGCACTAATGTCTATCCCATCTCAGTCCCAAAGTGGTTTGCTCAGAAAGAGGTGTCAGCTGTCGGCACACCTCCATCACTGTGTGAAGCCTCAAGGGATGAGGATGGTATAACTCCCTGCTCTGGTCCTGACACCAGTCTCTATGGCTCACTAAAAATTTTTTTCTAAGTTCTTGCAATGCCTTTCTGTATTTGCTCTGATTATAATTCAGCTTTCGTACTATTAACATCCACTGGAGATCTGTTGGAAAGCTAGATAGCAATAACTAGTTGTAAATGATTAGGGAGGGAACCTAAGCCTCCAGAATGACTAACTGGCCTTAATTTCTTATTAGTGTTACCAGGCTGTGCTACACTGATGTATTGTGGGCAATAGCTCTGAGTGGGCAGGAACACACAGCAGATGATCTTACACATCTTTTGTGTCTCATTTTGTCATAACTCAAAAAAATGAAGTTGTTCTGTGGGACAGGAGCGACACGGGTAGAGCAGCCCAGTGCCAAACAAGTCTGCACAACATGTCACATTTATGAGAAGGGTGGCGTTTTCAAAAGGTTTGGAAGGAACAGACACATTCTCTCAAAAATTCTGGACTGAATGCGATCTGGAAATAGAAGAAATAGAAGAAAAACAATCTCACCCAGCACTTTTTTTTTCTAGTAAGCTTTGAATTTCTAAATAGAAAAAAAACAACAAAAACTTTGTACAGGCATTAAGTGTTAATTCAAGGCTTTCTTTTAGATATCTTTCTTTTAGATATCACTACCATCATAATTTGAAACCAGCACTGGAATTATAAATCTAAGATACTTATTAGGGCACCTGTGCTCTGTTTATTATCATTATTGTTCTAAAAGTTCCAAGTAGGGTGCAGTGTCACTTACCTAGATGTGGAACAAATTAATGCTAGTCAAAATTTCATACCTACTGCCTGAGTCCATTGTCCTGAAGACATTCATGGGATCATCAAGGTTGGAAAAGACCTTCAAGACCACCCAGCCCAACCATCAACCCACCACCACCACCACCACTGTAACCCCTAAACCACATCACCCAGTGCCAGATCCAGACCTCTCCTCAACNTATAGAATTAAAAAAAAAAAAACCCAAAAACAAAAACAAACAAAAACTCAAAACAAAACAAAACAAAAAACCAAAAACAAACAAAAAAACCAAAACAAAAAAAACCTGTCAAACAAACAAAGAGCAACAGGCAGAAATAGTGACATTCCAGTGACCAACAGACTGTGTTGGGTTTTCCCCCCTAAACGAAGCAACGGATTTGCGACAGTTTCGTTTTATTTAGAACAAAACCCGCCTTCAGCAGTGCTGGTTTCGGGGCCGGGAGGGGGGAGCGTGTGTGAAAGTGTCTGTGGGACCCGGGGAGGGCGCAGGTCACTCCCGGGGAAGGCAGAGGTCAGTCCCGGGGAGGGCACGGGTCATTCCCGGGGAGGGCACGGGTCATTCCCGGGGAAGGCAGAGCTCATTCCCGGGGAAGGCAGAGGTCAGTCCCGGGGAAGGCAGAGCTCATTCCCGGGGAAGGCAGAGCTCATTCCCGGGGAAGGAACGGGTCCCACGGCCCTCGCTCCCGCCCCTCCTCCGCACCGCCAGGGGCCGCTGCTGCCCCTCCGGCCCGGAAGCGCCGCCGCTCTGAGGGAGGCGGTTCATGGCCGCCGCCGCCAGCGGGGGACGGAGCCCGGGGACAGGGAGCGGGACGGCGGCACAGGACCCACGGACAGGTACCGGGGCCGCCCGGAGGGGACCCGCGGGAGGGCCTGGCCGGGGCGGTGCCGTGCGAGGCCCCGCGGAGCGGCCGGGCCCCGCTTTCCCTGGCGCTGCTCGCACCGCCCGTGTAACCGCGTTCCCCCCGCCCCGTTCCATGTTTCCGCCGGCGGCAGGAGCCCGGGAGCCCCGTGCCGGAGCCCTGCCGAGCGCGGGTGCTCCGCTCCGCCGGCCCGCCTCCAGCCCTGGGTGCAGCGATCGCCGATCGCCGACTTCACAGGCGCGAGTGCAGTTCTTCGTCTGAGCGGTGCGGGGAGGAGGGCTGTGGGGGGCGTTGAAGCTCTTTCGTGTTTCCACCGAGAAAAAGCAGCTGTGTGCTCCTCCCGAGGGCGGGAGGGAGGAAACGCGCTGAGGCTTCCACCGGGAATTGCTGCAGGTGAAGCGGAGGAGAGGCGTTTACACCCCCAGCGCGGTGTCACTGGGGCAGCCCGACGGGCCCGGTGTGCCCTCCCTCAGTTCAGCACAGGCCGTGCCAGCCGTCACAGCAGATACCTGCCGGGATAGCATTGCAATAACTGCTTTGGGGGGATTGTTTTCCTTAGAAAACAAGTCGGGTTTCTTAATAAGGACGTCTTCCAAAAGTTCTGACTTATAATACACCTGGGAATGTTGAAGTTCAGGCCATTACTTCTATGTTGACCTGGCGTGTTTCAGCCACACACGCAAACCCCACCTTGCACAGCGGGAATCACTCAAAAGTACGTGTTAGTACTTGAGGTAAGTTTGGTGCATACCCTGTAACAGATTTCTTTAACTACAGTTATCCAGCATTAGTTAAATTGCTGTTACAATGTTAACTCGGCAGCAGTGAGCCGCAATTCCAGTTCCACAGTTCCACTCACCTTGCTTTGAAAGACACGATTTGTACATCTGATTAAAAAAAAAAAAAAAATAAAAATTAGTTCTCAGTAGAGCTGGTTCAGTAAGATGATAAAGTTTGATAGCTGGTCCTTTAAAAAAGATTTAAAAAAATCATACAAGGTCAGTACTGCAGTAAAAGTGTATAAATAGGCAAAGGCACTGGAATTTTTATGTAGTAAAACTAAGTGCTCAGAAGACACTGAAAATAAGAATTTTTCTAATTTCATTGACATCTGCCCTTCTTATGTGTAATATTCAGTGCAGATCTGAAAAGCTCAAAACTTCATGAGTTAACTCAGCATACAGAAATTTGAGTGAAGAAATGTTCAGATAGTCTGGCAATTTAGGACTGGATTAGTTCTAGTTCTGAAGAAAAAGGATTTAGGTTTTGACCTGAGAAATTAGTGTTAGGTATTAGAATACTTAAGTCTTTGTATTTTCAGGTCACTTGCAAAAAAAGACAGAACCAAGTTTTCATTGTTTTCAGAACGAAACACTCCCTTTTCTGCAAACTCATGGGTTTACAACATTGTGCCTGTATACTTGGGACTCCTTGTTCCTCTATTATTATTGCTTTACACATGATGTGAAAGCTGGGGCATTCTTAACAATGGGCTGAGAAAACTTACTTAAAAATAATTGTTTGGTTATACTCAGTTCTGTCTCAAATTAGACATAAAATTTCACTTCAAGACAAGTTTACTAGCCTGAGTAGAACCCCACATGTCATTTATACTTGCCTCAGTTAAGTCACTAGACAATACCATGTCCTATGCAAGACCTTTAAATTACTACCCATACAGTTTAATGTATGGAAATGTGTTGTGTAATTCCTACAGACATAGACATCTCTCAGAAAAACTGAAGTATTACAATCCAGTGGATTTCTGCTCCAAAAACCAGTGGCTTTTCAGATTAATTTTAAAAATCCTATGAACTTACTATTCTCTTTCGAACTCTTTCACTGCTGCGTTCACATTTCTGTATATTGGCTAAACTTACACATTTCACGTCATTAGATTGTGCGTGATGCTATTTGCTTTCATTTTATTGGAAGTAGCATCTTGTCCATTAGACGACTGGCTGATACTTTGATTGATTGAAAGGCCATATTACCCTGTTCAGTGGTTAGAACAAACGTGTGTGTTGTGGTTTAACCCCAGCTGGCAACTAAACACCACACAGCCATTCACTCATTTCCCTGCAGTGGGGAGAGGATTGGAAGGGTAAAAGTGACAAACTTGTGGGTTGACATAAAAGCAGCTTAATAATTAGAAGACATTTAAAAAAAAGAATGCTTTAAAGGAAATAAAAGGAAAACCAAAAGAGAGCAGAGAGTAAAACCTGAGAAAAAACAAGCAATGCAAGTGGAAACAATTGCTCACCACCAACTGAGCAATGCTGAGCAGTGACCCCTCCCCACCACCCTCCACTTTACTGCAGAACACGAGGCCATGTGGTCTGGAACATCACTTGGGATCAGCTGTCCTGGCTCTAGGTCCTTCTTCTTGTGTCCCCCCACCAGCCCCTCACTGGTGGGGTGGGAGGCAGAAAAGGCCATGACACTGTAAGCACTGCTCAGCATTAGTTAAAATATCACCATGTTATCAGCATTGTTGTGGTCACAAATCCAAAACACAGCCCCACACCATTTACTGTGAAGAATTACACTCTATCCCAGACAATCCCAGTACATTGCTTTTTTGTTTGTCTGGTTGTTGCCTTTGTGTCACTTTGTGTCTGTGTGTCACCTATGCACAGAGTAGTGCATAGGTGAATGTGAATATCCCAGTTAGGCTGAATTCATTTTACTAAAGGTTCTTGGAGAATTTGAGAGCAAGTGATTCCTTTCTTTTGGTAGAAATTTGTTCTGTGTGTTGCAGTAGAAAAGAAAAGAATGCAAGATGGGCTCTGGCTCTTATGTGTTAGGGCCAGTATTGGATTAGCAACATACTTTGGCCTGGGTGTGAGACCAGTCTGCAGCAGCTCATTTTGTATTTTGTAACTGAATTAGTGTTTAAATAACTGCCCAATATCTACATCAGACACACACAGGACTCAGGTGCACACAATGGCCACAAAAACATCTAGAAACTCCAATCTTTGTGCACACCCCAGACTGGCTCTTGAAAAGGCTCAGGTTGATTCAGTGTGTTGATTTGCACCTGATACACGGGGGAAGAGCACACAGGAAAGCGCAGCTGGATGGGAGTTGCTGACTGACATCAGCCAGCCTGTGCAGCCTACCTGCAGCAGCCTTTTTCCCCCCTTAGAAACTACTTGAAAGCAGGATGGGTGAGTTGTTTAACCAGCAGCACTCTGTCTGTGGACAGTCTTAACAACTGGTCTTGACTAGCAGGGATTGTGCCAAGAGAGGGAGCCCTGACCAGAGCAGGCTGCTGTCTTTACAATTCATCCACCTCATACCTTGCTCCCAAATTGCTTTTGGGAAAGTAATGCTGCTAAACATTTTGAATAGGTGCTTACTGTAGCTGGGAAAAAGTGCCTCTAAAAGGAATATGAGATGCAGTTTAATTCCAGAATAAATTTAGTATCTTTTTAATGTTATCTAGACTAGGAGGCTATAATTTCTTTGTATGTTTTTTAAATTACTTAAACCCGATATGCCAAGCTTATGGATAAACGTTTGCAGTGCAAACCTAATTGATTTTAATTCTTCCTCTAGGGTGATCTTCACAGAAACTTCTAAAGGCTTCAAAGAACTCATTTTAGACAAAATAAGTGCAATAAGTTGTTCTGATAAAGTAAAATGGATCCTTGTTCAGTTGGAGTTCAGCTTCAAGCTACCAATGAGTGCCATAAGACCTATTACACCCGTCACACTGGCTTCAAGACTAAGCAAGATGTATCTTCATCTGACCTGCTGTTGCTTCAGCTTAGGACTGGAATAACCCTTTCAGAGAGCAGCACAATCTGCTTCCACCACGCGAAAATTTACATTGAGAGATTTGAAGACTTGCAGAAATCGTGCTGTGACCCCTTTAACATCCACAGAAAACTGTCCAAGAAAAACTTACGAGCAATCGACATGGATGATGCGACTTTTCTCAGTGCCAAGTTTGGAAGACAGTTTGTGCCTGGTTGGAAGCTGTGTCCCAAATGCATGCAGATAATAAATGGAAGTGTGGATGTTGAACCCGAAGAGCGACAAAGGAGAAGACTTGATCCGGACGTACGTACATGGATCGGTTTTCCCATCCCCCCTAAGTCCTGCAAGCTGTTGGAATTGGGCTTCGTACAGCTACTACATAAAGAAATTAATTTTTTTAATAATAGAAATAAGACAGGATTTAGTCTTTTAGATGTGTGGGAGTTTACTGTATTTAAACCTTTGTTTGGAGGACCTTAAAAGTCCTCTTCTCTAATTAAATACTATGGCCTTTAAAAATCTGAAAAATTGCGTCTGCTAGGGTGGCTTACAACTCATAAGTTCATGTAAATACCAGACTGCTGCTGATGTTTTAAGCTGTTCTTCAAGCCTTGCAAACAACAAACTGAAACACTGCAAAAGTTGTTTCTAAGGATGTCTCTTCAGTTGAAAAAAAAAAAAAAAGGGCAATTTTTTTTCTAGCAGTTCATTACCAAATGCACCTGCATTGGGGTGAATTAAGTGTACTCTGGTTGTGGTGTCTGGGCTGTGAAGGCCGTGGTGTTTGGTCAGGGGCAGCGATGAACTGGTGTGGGAGGACAGCGCTGAGCTCAGAGTACAGCTGGTACATTGCTGTACACAGGTCACCTGCAGTGTGGGCAACCAAACCAGCAAGAGCTCACCCATACCTGCCCTGAGCAAAGCAGAACTGCAC
Organism: Oxyruncus cristatus; assembly: GCA_013399855.1. Classification (NCBI taxonomy): domain Eukaryota; kingdom Metazoa; phylum Chordata; class Aves; order Passeriformes; family Cotingidae; genus Oxyruncus; species Oxyruncus cristatus. The sequence goes on from VXAY01001100.1 coordinate 1,009,645, forward strand.
TCTAGGAACTATTGCACAACTGTATTTTCAGTTACGTGTCAGTATGATTAGGAGGCTGATAGGAGTGAAATTTGAAAGCATTGATTAGAACTGCTACTACAAAGCTTGTATTGCTGAGTTCTGAGACTGGTATAGTTCTCCAGCATAAACATTTTAAGACTTGAGAATCCCCGGTCAAGAATTCACCTGGGTTATTACAATATCCTGGCTTGACTGGACATTTGCTTAAGAATCTAGATTTGTGTTTGTAATTAAATGCCTTTTTCTGCCTTTCCTCAGGGGCGTACAGCCAAGGCTTTAAAGTCTCTGCAGTTTGCTAATCCAGGGCGACAGACTGAGTTCACTCCTGAGACCAGTAAGAGGGAAAAAAGAAGGCTGCAATCAAAAATTGCAGCGTTTAATTCAGACAGGTAATCTGTTTGCTGTATTTACATTATCTTTCATTTCAAAATAAAGTATCCTCTATGGTCAGTGTCTCTGTAGCACTCAACATTATCTCTGTGGGTCTTCATGTGTTTATGGGTTGCTTTTTTGGTTTTGAGGATGCTAAAGCTCACTCCCATTCTTGAGAGAAACAAACCAGAAGATAAAAGGTTGGCATGCAACCAGTATTTCAGGCAATTCGAGTACAAACAAGACAGATCGTAGATATTATGCTGTTAATTTATGCGTAAGCTAAAATTCTGATGATAGGCTAAATTTGAATCTAATAGACTACGCTTAAAATATTGGAGTTATCTTTCAGTAAGCTCAGTAGTTACACCTGGTAAACAAAAGTGTTGCCTTCCTTTTAAAGAACAAGGTTAGCATCCACACTGGACAATACTAGATAAGTTATAACTTTCTAATGTGACTGATTGAAAAAATAAAAAATTTAAACAAAAAAGCAAACATTTTTCTCTGGAGGAAAGTTGAACTTCGTTATTTTCCACCAAAAGTTTGGACCAGTCTTGCCCTAATAGAAGAGTGATAGATGTTTCATCTTTAAATAGTCATGCAATATTTGTTAAAACATGCAATAAATGCCACATTAATGCCTTGCCCCTGCTCTCCACCCAAGTTTAAACTTACAAGACAGACACTGAATGTGCTGCTCACCAGCTACACATCCTTTGCCTCTCCATTTGTTTCGTCTGCTTAGTTTGGGCACATAGCAGAAATACAATTGCACTGAGAGGTGTTGTCAAATGCAGTAAGGTGGGGGTGATTTTTAAATTCACAGTGCTGAAATGAACACCTGAAGAAAGCGAGCTTCCCTCCGCAAGTGTTGGCAGCTTGGCATCAAAATAAGTGGATTTTGATGCAGAAATAACTGTTGTTTTTCATTATGCAGGCAAGTTATACCAGCCAAGAGCAAGGTCTACGACAGCCAGGGACTGCTGCTTTACAGTGGGATGGACCTCTGTGACTGCCTCGACGAAGATTGCCTGGGGTGTTTCTATGCTTGTCCCAAGTGCGGCTCCAACAAGTGTGGGGCGGAATGTCGCTGTGACCGCAAGTGGCTCTACGAGCAAATCGAGATAGAAGGAGGGGAAATAATCAGAAATAAGCATGCTGGTTAGTGTAGACGTGCGTTATTTAATCCCGAGTAGACATTCCGTGCTTTGGTTAAACACAGCGCATTCGTCATTGAGTAACGTAATGAAAGCCGTTGGAGTTTGTCGCAATCCGCAAGATTAATGTGCTCACTTTGACAATCATTTTCCGTATGATTATGGAGATAATCGTGCTGCTCTCCCTTCATACTTCATTCTGCATTGCACTCAGGCCTTTTAGTCATCCACGTAAGATCTTACTGAACAATCTTCCACTGTATTTAAACACAAGGTGCTAAATTTTAATGCGATCTATCCCAAGACACTCGCTGTTGTTTCATATATTGTGTTATGAAATGTACAATCTCCACATATCCCTCATTTTTTCCCTCTCTGTATCAGGATCTTATGGGTTTTATCTGTTTTATGTGAAATACTGAAAAGTTCTCAATTGATTTACATGCAGTATTAATAAAGCTCTCTCCAGTATTAACAGTGAATGCTGCATCTTCTATAGAGTAGCCAAATTACATCTGATTAATCCAAACCTGTCCACTTGGAAAGGATTCAAAAACATTTAGGTGCTCAGATCTCATCCAGGTTACTGGGATTTGAGGTCAAATTTCCCTTATTAACTCAAACCTCACTGTTAAAATATTGAAATTAAACTGTGAAGGCATTGAAAAATGTTAAAGTATTAATTATGGCACAAAAATTATTATTTTGTTGGTTTCTGTATAACACAATAAAAATAATTTTGCTGTGTTTGTTATCAGTCTGTAATTGGACTGAACTAATAGTCCAACAGCCCTCTATCTTTCTTTTCCCCCCCTCTTTTTACTTAAGGTGAAGGTTTATATGCAGCTGAAATAAATCTGAGTGTCTGTTTCCACACCAAGAATATCTAGATTGTTACCAAAAAAAAAAAAATGCAGTTGAACTGAAATTATCTTTGGTTGATACATTACCTGTCCTCAGAATATTAGACTTTTGCCATATAACAAGGTTTATGGAAAAGAGATTTTACAAGTGCAGTCTTAGTAATATTGTTATTCTTGCTATTTTGTTGTGTTTTGGATAAATTTCCTATTTCTGTGCTAGACTTGGAAGATCTGCATGTTTTATTTGTCACACTTGTTCAAGACTACTGTTAACTATTGATTTCTAAAGACTTACTTGGTGAAGTTGTGTAATCTTTCTATTTCTTCAGCATATTTTCTTTTCTGGTAAGTGTCATGAACATTGCATCACCAAAATCCAAAGTTGCTGTGAGCTGTACTGACATCTGCTGGTCCTAGTGGGGTATAAGCATCAACTTATGCTCCATTTTTATTAAATCTGTTTTAAAAATAAACAGACTTCCTTTTTAATTTGGTCTGAGTATTGGCTATTCTTGCAATGGGTGTCTCCTTGGCCTTGTGTTCCAGCCACAGGAAACATGACGTGAGTTTTAGGGAGGGTCACACACTACAGTTTTCTAGATGGCAGCACCACAAGTGAGTAATAGCCGTGGCTTCCCTTCCATGCCAGTGGCATTTAATACATTTTACTTCATTGCCTACAGAGCGTGGTTATGCTGACACAGCAGTTCTTGTGCACTTGACCCGTGTTTGGAACTGCTTCATGTCATAAGCAACTTTTTGAGTTAGGTGAAAGCATAAATAAATAACCTCCCTGAAAGTGAGAGAGTAAAAGCTGGTCCAGGCTTGTCATTTATGTGTATTTATTATTATTTTTATTTAGACCAGAGTCAGCAGTACCCACTCTTAATGAACGTAACAGCTTTCCAAGTATGTGATGAATATAACTTAACACTTCAAGTCCACAGCTAGTTTTTGGATTCAGGAATTACCAGTAACTTAAATTGCCTGGAATATCCCATTGCCTAGAGTGTCAGGAACAGTGTGGCAGCAGGAACAGGGAGGTGATTCTGCCCCTGTACTCGGCACTGGTGAGGCCACCCCTGGAGTGCTGTGTCCAGTTCTGGGCCCCTCAGTTCAGGAAGGACATTGTGGGGCTGGAGCAGGTGCAGAGAAGAGCAGCCAGTCTGGTGAAGGGACTTGAGCACAATTCCTATGAGGAGAGGCTGAGGGAGCTGGGGTTGTTTAGCCTGGAGAAGAGAAGGCTCAGGGGAGACCTCATCGCTCTCTACAACTCCCTGAGAGGAGGCTGTAGCCAGGTGGGGGTTGGTCTCTTCTCCCAAGAACCAGCAGTAAGACAAGAGGGCTCGACTTGAAGCTGTGCCAGGGGAGGTTTAGGTTGGATATTAGAAAGAAATTCTTTACAGAGAGAGTAATCAGCCATTGGAATGGGCTGCCCAGGGAGGTGGTGGATTCTCCATCCCTGGAGGTTTTCAAGATGAGGCTGGACATGGCACTGAGTGCCATAGTCTGGGAACCGCAGTGAGGTTGGATCAAGGGTTGGACTTGACCTCAGAGGTCCTTTCCAACCCATCTGATTCTATGATTGTTAGAACTGCACTCCTCAACTCCATTGAGTCTCTGCAAAGTTGGTGTATTCAGTCTCTTGTTTTACAGATGCAGTAGCAATGAATATTTTCCCAAGTAAATCACTCAGCTTGTTTCCTAACAAAATACACAGGACTGTTGTTTGACTAAAAACCTGGGTAAGTACTAGGTACTGTTGATTATTATAGTGGCTACAGGACACATAGGGGTTTTTTTCCTACTAAAAACCCCAACTCTTTGGTTTTGGCTGTTCACTTATCTTTCACTTTAGGGCATTTCCATTTAGCTACATTTCTTTATCATGGCTAGGCTGTAGTGTGTCATTAAGTTCAATGGTGTGGTTTTATGCAGTTCCATGTGCCTCTTGTCTATTTTTCTGTTAAAAGACACTGTTACAAGTGGTAGATTTAAAATGCTTACAGCTATGAATTTCTTCGGGTTTTTAATCTGTATCTTTATAAACACCACACAAGCTATTATTATCATCATCATCTAAAGTGACTTCATATGGCTCCTAGTAGCGAGTGTACTTCCCCATCTATCGGAATTACTCTACAACTAAGCCTGTTAAACAACTGCTTTCTGTGCCATCCAAAGTTCACAATTCAGGTCTCATAACCACTGTCAACTCTGCGTGCAGTGAGGAGAAAAGCCAACTGCAGATACACCTCCGTGGCTGTATTAAAAGCCTTTCCTTTTGGTATTAATTGCAAGAATTAATTCTTAGACAAAGTTTACATATTTAAAAGGCAAAAATCAATGACAGTGAAAGACTGGTTTGTGAATAATACGTCTCTCATGGGTCAACTTGAGTTCATTGAGCAGAAGCTCCAGAATTGTGATCTTGTAAGTACAGTGCTAAGGATTGTTTTGATTTCTTTCTCACACAGAGCAAATTTCACATCAAGTTTAGAAAACAGTCAAACTTAACATCTTCTAAAGTCAGTGAGGGTTATTCTGTGGATCTTGTGAGTTACCACACAACCCTGTGGTCATACCCAAGACAGGATGTGCCCTTTTGTGGAGCTGAAAATTTAAAACCAATTCAGTATCCCCTGGGATTATTTTTTGTTAAATACTTAAAAATATAGTACAGCCAGGTAGTTTACTAAGAGAGGGTTTATATTAACACTCTCAGCATTATGCTACAAAAAGACATTTATTTTTGGGATATACACTATGACCTTAGACAAAGCATGAATTTGGTTTTCTTCTAATCAAATAAAATCGTAAGTTTACTAACTAAGACAACTCCTAACTTTTTAATCTCTTGGGTGACTATTCAAGACATCAGAAACAGCAAGAAGTGGACAGACCTACACGAGAAAAAGTGCTTTTATAAATCCAGGAGTCAGAATTAAAGCTTCTATGAGAAAAGAAGAAAACAATTAGGGTGACTAAATTGTTTTTCACTTATTCTAGACCTGTTTTAATGTTCTTTTTAGCCTTTTCTTATAGGCATTACCCATATTAGCCAGAATGGGCCAGTAGACAACTGCCCAAAAGCTCTCACTGAAACCCTGTAGTGACAGTGCTGCACAGAGGTGAAGTGTTCTGTCACTTATGTGACAGAAACATTCCAGCTGGCTGGAATCAGCATTAAGGCCTTGGAGTTCTCAGTCTCATGAAAAAGCATAAACAATTTCCAGCTTTAATTTGTTTTCCCCTAAGGTTACAGTTACAGGGTTTTTTTGTCATATTCCTGTCTCGATAAATGCAGTTTCGGCATTTTTCGACTGATCTCTCAGTGGAATATGGGATGTACTCGCGTGCAACAGTTTGTCCCTCATGGTCCATGTATTTTTCCCCAATATTTTTAAGTTTAGCAAACATTCTGAAAGATTTATTCACCTTTATAATGACTTCTAACCAGTCAATATCATACTAATGACAACTCAGTTAAACAGGTGAAACATTTCTCTCCAACTTCAAGTAACATATGCTTTTAAATTGTACTATTAGTAGAGGAACAGTTTATTCAAATTACCAAATTTGAAGATCTTTAATTACAAGTTTGATCTAGTATTTTTAGTTTGATCTAATATTATTTCTGTTATTCATTCACTGAAAGTAGATTCCAAATCTAAGCTGTCCTCCAAATACATATTAAAAAGTACTATAGGGAGGTGTGAACAGTTGCAATTAAACTGCGCAGTTCACTCATTATCCTGCTCAGAAATAGGGGATTTACATTTTCCCAGCCGCTCGTACCCAGCAGAGGGCATCAGCTCACTGCAAACGTGGCCCTGAGCTTCTCCGTGGTGCATCGCGGAGAGATGCAGGCCCAGAACGGGGCGGGGGATTTCGTTGACAGATTGAGATACCAATTTAAGGACAAGAGAATTCTCACCCAAGTCCGTGAGACTGCAGCAGAGCAGACTCAAGTACTTAAGAGAAGCCGATTCGCTTTTGTGACTTCAAAAGAGCTTCACACCAGCCCCCCAAAGCACCTCGATGATTTCATGTGAATGTACCCGCAAAAATTGCGTGTCTCTCCTCTTTAAGAGGAGAGACACGCAATTTTTGCGGGTACATTCACATGAAATCTTGGTTCAGAGCTCCTGCCTGAACGTTCCCTTAGAAATTCAGCATCGGGCAGCCAAGAAAACCCCTCACAGCAGGGACCTGCCCTCATTAACAGGGAGCTTCCTGACATCCACAGTGGTGCTGCTGCCGGTGTCCGACAGTATTTTACCAGAGTAGCTACAGCAGTAGCCAGAAGCAGCCCAGCATGAGGTGTATTGGGTGAGGAAAAGGCAGGAGAGGCAGCTGGGGATGGGAAGTTTCCCTGGTTGCCCCACCACGAGGAAGAAAGTTGCACTATTTCTTCTCTTCCTCCCCCAGCTTCCTTTGGTAGCCCTTCACCTGTACTCACCAGCGGATTAAATCTGCATGGAACACTGAAGGACTTGCCTTTCTGAGCTCTAGTTAGGACAATATTAACGATTAGATCACAATAAACTCAGTTCTCCATCTCACCCACAGGTGTCAGCATTATCTACTACAACCTCCTGAGAGTAAACAGTCAGTACATGCAGAGTCACGGACTGCAATCAGGAGTAAAAGCAATTCTCTTCTGTCTAATCTTTCTCTTTGTTATTCTTCCATTTTAACTGATAGCTCTACCTATTTTAAATTGATCATTTTAGCTACTGAATTAGTACCATGAAGAAGACAACATTATTTAACATAATAAAATTATATATATATATATATTTATCACTTAAACATCGGCTGCACAACCCGGGTAAACTGCTTACCGGGACCATCAGAACTCAAGTTCTCACAGAGAAATCACCGGGAATTCAAAGACCCTGATCCATTCACAGCTTTTAAGATCTCACAAGTCATCTGAGAAGCTGAAACTAAAGAACCCATTAACACAACTACTTTGCTTAGAGGTAAAAAAATCACGTTTTACCAACTTTCAATAGAATAAGTTTTCTTAATTCAGTATTTCTTTTTCTATTTAATTTTTTGTAAGAATACCTGATAATCCAGATGAGAATGAGTTTTCTTCTAGCTCCAACCATTTTCTGCTGTAAGGTTGTAGCACAAAACCAAATCAACCAAAAATCCCCACCATCAAGCCTCCAAGCTGCTCCTTTCCTTCTGTTTTATAGCAGGTGACTTCCTGGTCAGCTTTCAATCAGATGGGCTGGATCCTGCCAGCTGATTTCAATGTTCTTGAAACTTTTCTCTGACCAGCTGTTCTTAATAGTTATTAATTAGAGATGATTATATTTTGGCTTAGTTTAAATTTGTTATCTTTGTGCTGCTTCCTGGGAATTTCAGTTCGATCTCTAAGAAAAGAGAAAAGTCCGAGTGATTATTCTGTTAAATCCACTTGTGCAGGGTGCCTAACCTCCAGCAGACTCATTGAGACTGTACAGGCTCCTCATAGCAACACGGAGGGAGCCCCAAATCTCACTGCGCTGTTCCATGTCCCAGGAGTGAGCTCCTCCTAACAGTCCTAATGACTTGGGTAAAATGTCTCAAGGGGGCAAGCAAGCCAAGCAACTGTGTGGGTTCTGCCCGGGTGAAATGTGGCATCAAAAAATCCTGGAACTGACAGAACCATCTGGACACAGACACCGTTCACCTCACCGGTTAAGTGGGAAACGGGAGTGGAGATTGTGACTGAGATCCAACGGTCCTAAGAAGCCACTGCAGAAGGCAGCTGCGGAGCAACCATCAGTGTACATCTGAAATAAAACCAAATTTCCGAAACAAAATGTTGGGTAACCTTTACAGGATTGTCCCTTAAAGATCTAGAGAAGCCTGAAGTCCCTATGAAATGCTGTGTGCCAAGTGCCTGGATCTGAACTTCCATATTTAGGTTTCCCTTTGGAGTTCAAAATCAGGACAAGGGACAGAGCAGCCAGCCATGCAGAAGCAGAAGTACTTTTCATGTACTTTTGTTGGATGTGGTCAGTATAAACTAACTGGGTGGAAAGCACAGCAACTTATACTAATCAAAGTTGGTTATATCTCTAAGCAAACCAAGAATTTTGGTTTTTTAAGAGGTTTTTTTTTCCACTGTGTTTGCTTTTATCAAAAACCTCAGAAAGGCCAAATTTATCCAGCCTAGTCTGTGCCAGCTACCTCTGCTTTATAACTCCCCCATGTTAATTCCTTACCTGTGAACTGCTGACTTCTCGGAGTAAAATATTGGGCTAGATCTGGTTTGGAGCAAATGAGGATGCAGGGCCACTGACAAAGGACATCCATCATAGGAGTTGCTGCAGAAGACATCTGAAATTTCTTCTCCAGAGTGGCTGAGCTGCAACATCCAGCTCTACATGCACACACTCCATCCCAACCAGGCGTCTCCCAACTGGGAGATACCAAACTGGGATAACAGGGTTTTCCTCGTGTGCTCTCTGAGCACGTACTGACTCCCTAGTTTTAAGTAATACTTCTGCTGCAGAGTGGCAGAACCTAACTCACCAACACTGTACCTGTAACTTACTTAATTTTAATCTGCATAGTGCTCCAAATGGGCCCAGGCTGATTCAGGACTCAGTAACACGTAGGACTGTAAATGCAGTTGATCCAGCCAAACCAGTTGGAGCTCAACTCTCAGAAATACCAGGTGTGAGTGACGTGCTCTGAGCTGCCACTGATGCAGCTGCATTTGTTTGAATCTTACCAAGAATGAAGAACTCAATGGGTTTTTCTCCCTAAGTGTGTGTTCTGTCCTGTGGGGCGTGAGCAAAGGGGACCTGCATTTCATTGACTCTTATTGGCCTTAGCAATTACTCAATAGCTAACTGGGAGGCTGGAAATTATCCTTCTGCATCTTCTGCTTCAATGTAGTTTGAAAGGCCCATTCATCACCCAGTTACAGCTGGTACCCAGCTCAGCATTGAGACGCTACCATGTGCAACAGAGAGAGCTTCTGGAGGAGTGGAGCTGCAGCTCTTCCCCCTTTACATCTCTCCTTCCCTCTGACTCCACTGATTTCACTATTTTATTTTTCCCATCCAGCACTAGTTGGTGATGCTTCTCACATGTCAGAAATTGCCACTGACATTTCAATTTTGCTTTATTTTTCTCCTGTCTTTGATAGCATTATAGAGAACATTTATATTTGAATAAAAAGCAAATAATGCATGTCAGAGTATGCATCAGGGAACGTCAAATTGTTTTTTTCCAATTACAACTCTGTTTCAAATAGGGTAATGCAATTAAAGGATAATTGCTAGAAGTGCAAAGCCAAGGTTATGATCAGAAATGGTTACCCTTTCACTTCGAAGGCCTGTCTTACTAAATAAAACATTCCTGCGGGGCAAGTACTCCTCGTCTCTGCAGGTATCCAGAAGCAACTACATGTCTGGCACTACAAATAGAGTGGCTCCTTGTGTATAAATTGCCATGTTAGGAAAGGGGACAAATATTGGTGGCTTTATCACTGATTAATAATGTTATAAATTCACTTCAGGATGGGATATTAATTAGTAATAGATTAGTAGTGTTTAATAAGCAGTATCGTAACATGCTTTTAAATAGCAGTCATGGTGAAGTGCTAATACTTCCTTAGCACTGAGCTGTAGTTTGAGTTTTGTTTTCCTTGATAAACTATCAGCAACACAACAAAGAAGAAAAAAAAATTAGGTTATTCTCAATGGTTTCTTCACTGAGCGTGTTATCTTGGCACTCCAGGGTAGCCCTGCCAAGGGCCAGGGGATGTTGTGCCTCCAGCAGGAGGGGTTTGGTGTGGTGGGTGAGCTGCAGGGCAAAGCTGTGGGTCCCTGGGTGGACACTCAGCCAACAGCAGGAGCAGCAACCTCCTGCTGCCACGGACGGGTCCAGTGACCCAAACCACCTGGCACTGCTGATGTGGCTCCAGGTTTTCATCTCTGTGACCTGGACCAAAACTGAACTGAACAAACACACGTGTACTGCATCGCCAGGGGGCCCTTCAGCTGCCTGCAGGAACACATTCCCTGTCCTTTCAGATGGCAAAGGTACACTTCAGCCTGAAACACTGCCAGAGGGACCACCCACCTTCCTGCATCCTCCTGAGCCGAAGCACGGCAGAGATGGAGCCATCAGGACCAGCCTAGGGAGGGATTTTGGGGTGTCCCCTCACCTTTGGAGGGGGTTTCCCTCTGCAGTTTGGCTCTCTCATAAAAGGAGGGTTGTGGGGAGCCAGAAGCTTTCAAAAGTTTAGGATTCCTCTTTCAGAGCTGCCTTCACCCCTGTGTGGAGAAGCACAGCGATGCTGTTCCCTGGCTCATCTGAGGGGCCGTTCAGTGGGAAGCCAGACACAGGAGGAGTCAAGTTGTGCCAGCTGTGTGACCCACAAGGAGCTAAAAGTGATTTTCCCATGACATGGGCATGCATCACTAACTAGCATGAGGCACTGATTAGCGTTGCCCTTTGTCAGTCCCCCCTGTGTCACTGCCAGTGCCCAGGGCAATGGGGCTTTTTCCTTCAGTTAGCTCAGAGAAGGCTAAGGGGGGGATCTGAAAGTAGCTGATAACTGTGGGAGGGGTAGTTATAAAGGCTAGGGTGCTTCAAACTTTATTCAGATAAAGTCATGGACTTCCACCCTTTAAAAGTCCAAAACTGCTGGAAAAACGTGCCTTTCTTCAGAAGCCTGTCTGCTGATACAATGCTCCGGTGTCACAAACCATTAGTGAGGTTTTGCCATTCTGTTTTATTTAAGTACATGAAAGAAACCAGCAATCCTTTATTATTAACTGCTTTATTGGACTGGTAATAGTGCCTAAAATGGGCCAGGACTCCAATTTCCTCCCCTTGGAACCGCTATTTGCTGTGAGAGCACATATTCTCATTTTCTGCAAGAGTTTCAGTGGGTTGGTGACTGAGTCTTGATCCTGTGTTGTTTGTCTTCAACTTTTTTATGGAGGTGGCTGACAGGTAGTGCAAACTACCTGTTAACTGCATCATGGGAGAGAGCCTTATTTTAGTAAATGTTCCAAGGCAGTGACAACACTCGGGTGAAAACACCGTGTTTGTGACTGAGCACGCTGGCTCTCCTCTGCTGGGCCCCACAAACCCAGGAACAAGCCAAGCCCCATGGAGTTACACACCTAAAATAACACTGAGGAGGTTTGTCCCCTTGTGCTGTTAATCCCTTTGTGCTTCTCTAATGAGGAACCAGAAGATGAAGCTGGACATATAGAGAATTTGTTTCATAACATTAACATTTTAAACAAATATTATAGTAATAACAACAACAACAAATCTTTGTACATATTTATGGTGTTTATTAAGTGATAAATCAGTTTATTTCACATGTCAGCCTTACTTCCAGGATGTTTTTTCTGCCTGTATCCCACTGTACCTGAGGCAGACAAAAATGCTTGTCTGTGTACAAACGAGGGAAATGGGGCAGAATAGCAGACCAGGAAACACTGATCCCTAAGGAGCAAACAAACAGTGGAAAAGCAGCTGAGTTAAAGCATTTTTGTCATTCCCTGGAGATATTTCCCTATCTCAATAATTGGAGGAATAATAAGTAAATAAACACAATATCTTATTTAGCTGTGTTGTTGTTGCTGGAGTCCTTTGTCTGTAGCGTAGTCAGAAAAAACTTTTGGATTGATCTGGAGTGCACAAGCCTATTTTCTGTTAAAGTGTATTAATGCCAGGTTCTGTGCAATTAGTGAAAAGTCAATTCCCATTACTAGTTAACAATATTGAGTATCTGCTTTCTTCAATAAAAAGCTATGTCCAGCATAAAGACAATAAATCGATAAGCAGCCACTTTCTAAATCTATTCTGTCTCCTCCAAAAATGCAGAGAGTGCTGCCATTTAGAAGTCAGAATGGATTTAGAAGAAAACATCCCCTGCAACTCTGCTCTCCTTCGAAAAAGCCTTTGCTCCTTTCTAAGAGCTGTGCACGTGCAAACTGGCGTTAAAATCTTTACATTCATTTAGCAGCATCAAAGACTGAGTTGGCAGAAATCCTCCACGGAGTTAAGTCGTCCCACATGTCTGAATCACTTCCATGCGTTATGATTTTCTTTACTGTGAGGGTGGTGAGGGGCTGGAACAGGCTGCCCACAGAAGTCGTGGATGCCCCATCCCTGCAAGTGTTTAAAGGCCAGCAAAGTGATCTCATGGAAGGTGTCCCTGCCCATTTGTAGGGGGGTTGGAACTAGATGATCTTTAAGGTCCCTTTCAACCCAAACCATTCTATGATTCTATAACTCTATGATCCAGCAGCTTCTGAAAGTGCCAGGTTGAACCTGGGACAGACTTTGGAGGTGTCTGACAGATCCCACCAACAACCCTATTGACCAGGCAGCTCTGTCAGGCTGTAGAGTCCCACCTCACTCTTACGAAGAGTAACCTTTTCTCCTTTGGCAGTGGAAGGTCTGCAATTCCCTACGACTGTCACCTGGTGTTGCACATTAGCTGTGCTAATTCCACAAGTAATAATGGTTCTACTTTTTGGTAGAACTTCACCTCCTGCTGTAGGACTTGCTGGAAGAGCCGCCCAGGTGGCACACTTGGATTCTGCTTGGATTTGCAGCGCAAAGTAAGGACTTAGGATGCTGCTTTTCCAGTGCTCATGGAAAGTAATTGCGTCCAACCGTGATAGCAGAGACTTCGGGGTGGAAGGAGCACCTGAATGCTTAGCTAAAAATCAGACAGGGAGAAGTGGCAAAGGTCTGTTTTTAAGCTTCTTTGTACAGGTTTTATGTCTGGTTAACCCCCCAGTCAATGAGGAATATGATTTGAAATTAACAACTAAAAAAAAAAATAACTAAAACAGGGTGAAAAAACTAAGTTCTTGTTGTGTAAGAAACATGAAAGCAAAACAAGAACTGGGGGGAAGACTGAAAGAAGATCTATTGTTCTGCTCCTGAGGTTTCTTTGGTTTAGTATTGGTTTTTACTTTCCCCATGGATCTGCAAAAACCCAAAGGCTGCTGCTCAAAAGTGGATAAAAGGCAACTAAAAGGCAGCTGCTGTCGGTAGCCTTTTTTTGTTGTTAATGGCACCTGCAGAACCAGGGGGAAAGGAAAGACTGGTGGCAGAAGAAGGTAAAGATTGCTAAGGGAAAGAAAATATATTTCCCTTCTTTCTTTACAGAGAAGCAAGGAAATAAAGCTGCTCTGCCTGTTTTAATGATCATTTGCTAAACATCTAAGCAGCTGAGTTGTTAGTCAGAATGAATGTAAATGAAATTCAGACATAGACAAGGCTATTTGTAGAAATTTGATTTTTATAGACACATTGGCAGTACTTTTCCCCCAGAAGTATTACATTTTGATTTAGCTGAGGAAAAGAAATTATATTATGTGATTTAATTACATGATTGTGACTCACACTTTGTTACAAATACTGAGCGGTGAAAATGGAAGCAAAATGCAAGCTATCTGGTAGGTAAATATGTTCTTTTAAACTGTTGACTGAATTTGAATAATGAATAAATTGGAGGAAATGGCAATCTGCTTGTGGAAGCTCCAGAAAAATAAAAAAGGGCTAAGCTCATAAGGTAAATTATTAATGTTGGTATATTCGCTTTGCTCCAGTTATTTGTAACATAGGAAATGTGATTTGTGTGTATATGCCATTTTAATATTAACTCAGTTGCCAGCTCAGATCTAAAATAATGAGACAGATCCAAGTCTTTCATTTCCAGAGAAGCATTTTTAATACAAGTGAAATCAATATGGTAAAACATTCTGCCCAAAGAAAGGCCGGCAAATGAGTTTTGGGAGGTTTTAGACCCTCCGTTTTCTTCACCTGGGGTGTGACAAACACGTGCACACATGGAAGTTGCTCAGTAAGAGGACGACGACATGTGGTTCCACTTCTGAGTTCAAACGTACGCTGTGATCTTATCTTCAGCAAGTTTGATCAGGAGCAACTGCAACAGTATAAACAGGAGTAAAAACCCCATTGGACACATAGACACAGCTGTGGACAGCTGCGGGGCCTGGAGTTACTGAGTAAGAGCTAACATCCTTGGTGGGATGCTGCTGGGGAAGCCTGCATGTCAGCAGGAATGTTGCACAACCGCCCTTCTTTCCATTTCCAGCTCTTCTTTACTATTCAGAAATACACATTTCCACTCCCTTTTTTTTTTTTTTTTTTACACCATCTATAAATAAATTCAATTGCAAGCGCAGGACTAAAATTCTATTAAAGGGAGTTGTAAATTACAGCTATATTTTTAGATTTGAGTGTTTTGATAATTTTAGATTTGAGCGTTTCATTAATTTGGTCACAATGTTTCTCAGAAACACTGTGATTTTAGTGTCTGCAGATGGTAACTGTGGGACAACTCTGGGCTCTGAAGCCTTATATTATACCCCAGCACACAGACAGACCCACCGTCACTTCTCAGGCTTTGCTTTGCCAAAACGCCTCAGCCTGAGAGGGACCATCTCTGGGACTGAGAGGGTTGTCCCGGAGCTTCCCAGATCCAGCTAAATCCAGCCAAAGGCAAAGCTGCTCTGTGTGTTGCCGAAGAATCACTGGCACTGAAAAAGGGACAATTTATCTCGTTCACAGTCTGTGTGTCCCACTGTCAGCGTGGGAGAGCATCTCAGTGCTAGAGGTGCCCACGAACACAACCAGGACAGAAGAGCAGGCGACCTCCTCACACAGCTTTGTCATTGGATTCAGGAGCGCTCAGGGCTGGGTCCTGCCTCACAGCCTCCACTGGGGTCCTGCTCACGGGGATAACTGTGCAAGGGACATGGCTGTGAGCCCGTGTGCTGGCTCCGGGCAGGCCACCGAAACACCGCCTGATGTCACGGTGCCACCTCTGGGTACCGCCCCCAGAGGGCTCGAGGCTGCGCTGCCTCCATCCCACGACCCTCATCGAACACCCCCGGCCCCGAGCGAGGGACCCTGACACCCACGCATGGCCGAGGTGCGTTTTAGATTCCTAACGCTAAACCAGGGAACGCTGGTGGTCTTAAAGGCCACACTAGCAGAGCAGGAGAGGACCTAAATTACGCTGGGTCCTCTCCTCCTGTTTAGGACCTAAAATGGGTCCTGTTTGTGTTTGTGTGTAAACAACCATTGAAATTGTCTTGGGGGTCAAAGGGAAATGGAAGATTGGGGCTCATCTTGCTTTGAAGCTGCTTAAAACAAGGAGGGAAGCCCCTTATTTTAAAAGGATGGCAGAACTTCTTTTGAAGGTAATGCCCTAGAAAACTGGAGAGATCCCTCAGGAGAGCAGATCTCCTCTCAAGGCTCCCCATGTATCCTTGTGCAGCTGCAATTCCCTCTCCCCCATCTCCGCTCACTTGTGCCTGGTGCATTTATATCAGAAAGAGAAGACTGACCCGGTGAGCAGGCTCAGCCCCACGGGCTGGCTGAGCTCCCCATGCCCCTGGCGAGCAGCATTCCTGAGAACAGGAAAGATCATCATTCTTCCAGCCTTTCTGTGCTCGGCCCATGAAGGAGCAACTGGAGGCTCAGTGAGGTCGAGTTCACTTGTGGCCTTTTCAGAGGCACCTGCAGTGTGGCCTCGCTCCAGCTGGGAATGAGCAGAATACACAGGGGAGGCAAATTCGCTGGTAAGAAAAGCTTGGACCCACCTCCATCCACTGCAGATACGAGCTGGGCTTTTGAGTCCTGGGAAATACAAAGCCTTGAATATAACCATGCACCTTGCCACAGGTGATTGTTTTAGAGCAGCATGGTCTTGTGATGACTAGTAATGGCATGAGAATGAAATAATACTCGTCTGCTCCAAAATCTGCTCTCCCAGTGACATATATAGCAGAAACAATAGCTGGAGTTGGTTGTTGGGGTTTTTTTTTTTTCCAACTTGTTCAAATCTTGTGCCAAGTTCCTTGGAAGGATCATCTACAAGTTACAACGTGTGAAAGTAAGAGTGCTGTCAGGCAAAATTCAGGTCTTGTTTTCATACCACGTAAGGATAGCAGCTCAGAGGGGGTTACATGCAGATAAAAATGCCTCTTTATTTAACTCAAAGGGTGCTGGACCAGAGGTGAAATGACTGTGGAGTTTGGTCCAGCATCTTTCTTCTTTATAAGACTGTACCTGTCTTCAGATAAGCAGCTTGTGTTGTCTTGGGGTGGATCCAACTTTCACAGTGAGATGCTGCTGCTGCATTGCCCTGCACAGGGGCCAGGAGTACACTGGCTTCTTAAAGGCTTAGAACTTTCCTCTCTTCTTATTTTCCACTCACTGATTCTGTATTCCCCAGGGGCTGCTTGTTAACAGCACAGACCATGGTCCAAAATTAAAAACAAAAAAAGAGGAGGGGGTGGGGGAGGAGAGGAAGGATGAGAAAAACAAGACATACCTGCAGCAGTCCTTGCTGTATATTCCCTCTGTCCCACCGACAGTGTCATGTGGAAGGAAAATTGTTCTATCAGTGACTGTGTTAGATTCATGACCCCACCACAACCTTGAATTGGCCTTTAGTTGTCGCTGATGGGAACTGAAGAACAGCTCCTGTCGACATGATTGCTGCTCTCCAATGAATCAGAACACGCAGGGCACAGAGCAGCACATTAAACTAGCAACAGAAATATATCACTGTACTTTTATATAGATGTATTGCTTTTGCCCAGGCATATAAATGATTGGGCTATCCACTTATTTTTTTTCCAAGGACTATAAATTAAAAATAAGCTAAGGGTTTGGAAATTATGTGCTCTCTCTCTCTTTCCCCCCTCCCCTTCTCTCTCTTTTTCTTTCTTTTTCAAAGCTGGGTAGCTATTTTTGGTCTACAGTAAAACATTTTAAAGGTAATCTTACTGCCTATGTCTACCTGACCATGCTTTTTTTCTAAAAGAAATCTACCACTGCAGTTCTCACTTAGGTAATTTAGCACTTCAGTGTGATCCCACTAACTGCACATGTGGATCTCTGTGCTGCTTCTGCTGCTAATGAACACTTACAAGGCTGTATTTTTTCACTTAGTAAGACAAGTCACTGAAACGGCAAAATCTATGTATATCAGGTGTTGGGATATTTTCCCCTAACAAATATTTTATAAAGTAAGATTATTTCAATATACCTTAACCAGAGGTCACTTTGACTTGAAAGTTAGTTTGATGCACTGCTGTATAATTTAATGTGCTGCCTCAAAAATGGAAATGTTTCACCATTAAATTGCATATAATTCTTGCAACTTTCTCTGCGCACTAATTGAATCATCTGTTCAAAGCATCCCTTTAATTCAGAGATGATATCACCAGATCTTCAGAGACTGGAATATGTTTTGTCCATTGCACATTTCCAGTTCTTTCCAAACAATTTATCACTTCCCAGCTTTGCAGCCAGACGTAGAAGACAAAAGCGAGCTGCTCAACTTTCATTCCTCTCCCATCTTAGGGGGTTTTTGGGATGAAATGTGGAACAAGAGTCCAGGAACCCATCTTGTGTGGTCTGAGGCTGAGGCAGGCAGGTATCACAGTGTTTGTCCCAGCCCTGGAACTCCTCGTCCGGGTGAGCAGCCCCCGGTTGTGTAAGTGGAACAACTGACTGCCACGAGCAAACTTTCCCCACAAAGAATCTGTGGGACAGAGCCTGCCAGATCGTTTTCTGCTAGTTTTTTGAATGTGTTCTAGTAAGACCTTTTAAACTTTATGTTTCTTGGACTACCTGCTAAAGGACTTTGGTGGTAACCACATGCCTGTGTGGCAGAAGAAACGATTTTGCCGACCACTAACTTATGACCTGGTCAAAGAAAATAAATGACCTGGTCACAGCTATTTCTCCTCAACAAGTCATAAACACCGTAATAGTGCTTCCTCTGTATCTTTTCACCAAGTTTTGGGTGATTGAATCTTTACTGTATACCACTTTCTAGCAAAACTAGTGAGCTATAAATGAAAACCTGGCTGCATTATTAGCTCTTTAAAAGACCAGTCATTTCCAGGTCTAATTATAGCGTGGTCCCAAGGCCCACAATTAACCCAGGGATTACTGGCTGATAGGCAAAGGGGAGCAGTTCTTCCTTGCTGTGTATCCTCAGGGAAGGGAACCACAGCTATAGGAGAAAGGATTTATGGTGATCACCTACCAGTGAGACCAACGCTGTGTTTGCTCTGAAGATGTGGAGATCAACGCTTTCCTTGCCCAGATCTTTGTCTGGAGAGGCCAGATGACAGGCTTGGATTCTGCTCTCGCCTACCACCAGCCAGCCAGACCCATCTCCCTGTGGATTCAATCCCTTTCAGAGCCCACCTGAAGGTTCGTCCATGTTGGCATTCTCAGGGTAATGGATGTTGATAACCTGTTTTCCAGATATAGAAAAAATAATACCCTGTTTAAAGAAAAAAGAGACTTGCTTTGTGGCTAAAGAGCTGCCCCAAAGCATTTGGTTCTCTCTCCAGTACATGAGCAATTTGCTACGTGGCCTCGGGAAAGCCAAGTAGCTGTCACTTGTTTGCTGAGCTGAGGAATTAGGAAGTTTGGGACTCTTTTCTTTTTTCCCTTTTACAGAGTTGTCGTAAGTCTTGGCTTTCTAATGGCTTTAACGTATGCTCGTTGTTTACAAACCAACTTTTGAGCACGACTGTGCCAAATTCTAGACATAATGAAGTTATGCGTCTGAGGGTTTTCTCCTAAGCTGCTTTAGGCTGTGAGAGTGAGTCTATTTTCATTCTGTCCTGTCAGGCTCGGAGGAATCTGCTGGCTGCAAGGGCATTTCTCCCTCTCTGTGCCCATCAGAGGGGTGCAGAGGTGGGCACAGCCACAGCTTGGCTTTTGCCCTTCACCCAGAAAGGGACGATCTCTCGCTAAGCTGGGGACCAGCTGAGGTGTTTCCCTCTAGAGGAAGGGGCACTAAGACCAAGGCTGTGAAGGCAGTGAGGTTCTGCCTGCTCTGGGGCCAGCAAGCCCACATGTTGTTTTCTCTAAAATACTACATAATTCTCTCATCTGGTCTTAAAAGGCAGAAAAAAAAGCTCTTGTCAACCATGGAAAAGAAAGCAAGAAACTCTCAGAAACTGTCTCAAAGTGAGACAGCTGTAGCCAGCGAGCAGCACAGCTCCCCAGCAAGGTGTTCCGTGCCCAGAGCTATTTACATCCAACTGGAGCTCAGCCTTGCCCCTGATCTTAAGCAAGGTGAAGTTTAAGTTATCAACAGTCTTGTAACTACCAGTCCCCAAACTCAGGTAACTTAAAATATCCCATAATAAGTATCATCGGCACTTGAAGGACACATAGAAAGTCATTACTGAAAGGTGCTAACTTTTCTGATGATAATAAATTAGTTTTCTGACTCTTTGAATGCTTTCTCAGCCCAGTCAGGAGATTGTTTTATAGCACAGGTCTGGCATGCTGCTCGCTTATTGCTGTTATGAATGTCCCAGATTTTATTTAGGGTTTAGGTTATCACCAGATGTTGAGATTGTGCAGGGGAGAAAAAAAAAACCTGCAATGTCCTCGACTGGTCTACTCCACTGTTCCTCCAGCAGCTCACGTGAAGGGGAAGGTTGACAAATTTCTGACATCAAACCCAGCTGTCAGAACAACACGGGGTAATAGCTGTCCTTGTCAAACACGCCAATTAATTCACCGGCGTGTCAATGCAGGTGTAATTGATAGACTCCACAATCTGGCTGAGTAATGAAAGTCTAAAGCATTACTAAGACCATTTCACCTCCTAAGAGATCCTGTGATCTAACCTGAGCTGTCAGCAATGTGGTGAGGGGCACTTAAAAAAAAAAAAGAAAGAGAAAAACAAAATAGCAGTTTGCTGCGATAGAAAGCAGAGGTTTCATATGAATCTTCATTTTAAGGGGAGAAAAGAACGTGAAAAGAAAGACTGTGAAACAATGGCAAGTACTGTGGAGTGACAGCTTTATTCAAATACTCCTTAAAGTCAAACAGAAAATATAATTAGAGGAATTGTTTCTCTGTGAGAATCGGTGTGTTCTGGAGTCTTCCTGTTAATGAGGGAGCTGCTCTTAGAAGAAAATGCGGCCATTGTCTTTAAAAGCTGCGGCTGCCGAAAGGCAGTGTCAGCTCAGCAGGCTCATTAGCATAATCCTTTGTCTGACTTAGAAATATTTGTTAAGAACTTCCAAAACAACAACAACAAAAATTACTATTGGAGTTCTCTGACTACTGTGCTAACTCATCCACTCCCAGTGTAGATTTTGTTTTAATAAACGGTTTGAGGTCTTCAGGTTTTAGAGGGTGGGTTTTATATTAGTCACTTATGTTATTTAAAAAAAAAAAAAAAAAAAAGGCGGTTTTCTTCTTTATCACCACAGCACAGGGATAAGGTCGTTGGATCAACAACCAGACATGCAAGGCAGTGGCATGTGCGAGCCAGAACAGCTCTGTTAAGTCAGCTCTGCCACTGCATGAGTAGCCAGCACGGACTCAACAGCATCATAATAAAATACAGAATAAACTCTTCAGGGACAAATGCAAAAGCTATACACACTAGTAGAAAAATAGCATGAAAAAGGAGGACTGACACTCACCAAAAACCTGAGTAGAGTGGTAGCTGCCCCGTCACGTGCCTAAAGCAGTCCCCTGCTCCTGGCCATGGGGACAGGGAGGAGGGATGGCAGCATCCCACCTCACAGCCTTCCCTAACATACAGCCAGATGTTCTGTGCAGGAATGCATGACACACCTGAGCTCCCCAGGGAAGATGCACTCCTCTATCGGCCCATGAAATGTGTCTCACCCTCTTTCAGCTGCATTGGCTCAGCTGGGCTGTCACCCCTGCGGATACTGCAAAGGTATCGAGACTCAGTGGCATCATTTAAATGCACTTTGAGCAATACCTGTTTGCTAGAAAGAGCAGGGGGCAAGGCCAACCCTGCTACTCCGGGGTAGCACAAAGCATGACCAGGAGCCCCAGTGAGGGAACTAAACCC
Organism: Oxyruncus cristatus; assembly: GCA_013399855.1. NCBI lineage: Eukaryota > Metazoa > Chordata > Aves > Passeriformes > Cotingidae > Oxyruncus > Oxyruncus cristatus. The sequence goes on from VXAY01001100.1 coordinate 1,030,965, forward strand.
CCTGGGATTGTAATGGATGCTCAGAGGGAGTCTGAAATAAGAAAATGGAACATCTAAGATAATTTAGGACAGCTTTTTATGGGGAGGGACTGTCGTGTTGGTTCTTTATGCAGTTCAGGGTATGATTGAGAGACATTACAACCACTGGCAATGATGAGAAAAGCAGATGAATAAGGACCAGCAATGCTGGGTAGCTCTGCTTTCCTGCTTCTTGGGATTTATGTACTTACGGATGAATTTAATACTTGGTGATCAAAAGAGTTCAAATAGTGGTTGTATTAATGATTTCAGCATAACCTCTAAATCCCAGGATGGCAGTAGAAATCTTCAGCTTGGTCTTAATCTTCTGACTTTTTTTATTAAGAGCAAAATTAAGTGCTGTTGCCTCACGGTAAAGCCGCTTACAGAAGTGTGAACTGTGCTATTGTCACTGCCTGTTCTCTGAGCTCCAGTCCTAGTCAGACCACTTAGAACTTTCCCAAAAAATTAATTACTGAGGAAAAATATCCTCTTCTGCATTCTCTTGGAATTTTTTGCTGACATTTGGTTAATTCTTGCCTGGTGTTTTTGTCTATAGCTCTGGCTGTGCAGAGCGATACACGTTATTGCCTCATCTGTTATAGTGTGTTACTGTTGCAGGTGTTCCCGAGCAAGAGACGAGCCCAAGTTCTCTGTCCATGCAGGCTGTTTTGGCCCTAAATTACCACTCTTTCTTCCTGTTTTCCCCATAAATATTTGGTAGCCATTAAAGACACTTGCAGGGCTCCTAGTTCATACAGGTATTATGCATTTTGCAGCAGAGACCTCCCAGTCTGAAGTTTAGCACACCTGTGATATGTGTTCTGTGGCCAAGGAAATATTAATATGCTTCAAAGAAATATGAGAATCATCTCACCATTATTCTTCTTCCCTTCCTCCCACACATTCCCTAAAGTATATTGATCTTTGATGTGCCTGCTTTCTTGAGCCAATATGAAGACAAAGTGCCTGAATCAGGGATGGAAATAAGTGATATTTGAAGCTGTTTTCAAACCTCAAGACAGTTTATTCTGGCTGTGCTGTGTCAATTGCAAAGACTACTCGGTTTCTTAGTCAGGGGTAGTGTTATCTGCTAATTAAACGTAATGACATCCCTAAAAATGAAAACTGTCAGCCCTAGTCTTCATTTTGAAGCTATAAGGTATGGCAAGATCTGATCCCAAGGGCCTTGAATGAAGGCAGGGATTTTGGGGTTGACATGCTATTGGGCTTCCCCCCCCCCCAGTGCAGGAGAGCTGTAAAGGACACTCCTGTTGCAGACGGATGGTAGTGCAGAAGCCAGAGAAAACAGTTTTTGTAGCTCATAGTTTCTTCACCATCCCTACATCAGGGCTCTCAGAACTCACAATATTACAGATGTAGCCTAACAAGTGCAGAGGTCAGGGTCTCATCACTTCACCTATGGGCTGTGCTCACCCTAACACAGTCCCACTGCTGTTGGCCACCCCAGCTGCCACGGCAGGCACGCTGCTGGCTCGCGTTCAGCTCGCTGCCTCCCACCACTTTTTCCCAGCACGGCTGCTTCCCAGTACTGTGCCACAGGGTTAGTCCCCCCAAAGTGCAGAACCTGTGTTTGTCCTTGCTGAATTTTGTCGGGTTCCTGTTGGTCTGTTCCTCCAGCCTGCTCCTGGCCCTTTGAAACACTCCAAGATCTTTGAGTCAGAAGAGAAATTCTAACGTCGTTTTAGTGTTCCCACACTCCCTGTGAAGAAGGCAGGATGTTATGCTGGCAAATCCTATTTATTAAAACACATCTACGATACATCCAGAGGAAAAAAAGTAGGAGAAGGACACGGCAACAGAGTACCTCTCCAAGTTTCCATGCCCCCCCCATTCCCCTGACCTGAGGTTAGTTGAGTCCCTGTTTGGTGTAAGATATGTGGCAATAATATCTCAGTGTTGTGGCCTTCAGTGAAGGAAGGTTTAAGATGGGAGGTAAAGGCATACATAAATTCTCTGGGTGATGAATGGTTGGCAGTTTCATTTGAGTACTTTCTGCTACAGATGTTTGGCATTTTTTCTAAGGTGTCAAGGTTTAACCCCAGCCAGCAACTGAGCTCCACGCAGCCGCTCGCTCACTCCCTGCTGGTGGGATGGGGGAGAGAACCAGAAGGGTAAAAGGGAGCAAACTCCTGGGTTGAGACAAAGACAGTTTAATGGATAAAGCAAAAGCTCCATGCACAAGCAAAGAAAAGCAAGGAATTCATTCCTCACTTCCCACGGACAGGCAGGCATTCAGCCATCCCCAGGAAAGCAGGACTCCGTCTCCCACAACTGTGACTTGGGAAAACAAATGCTATCACTGAACATCCCCCCTTCCCTCCTTCTTCCCCCAGCCTTATATGCTGAGCATGACACCATATGGTCTGGAATACCCCTTAGGCCAGTTGGGGTCTGCTGTCCTGGCTCTGGCCCTTCCCAGTTCCCTGTGCACCCCAAGCCCCTCGCTGGTGGGGTGGGGTGGGGCGAGAGGCAGAAAAGTCCTTGGCTCTGTGTAAGTGCTGCTCAGCATTACCTAAACATCCCTGGATTATCGACACCATTCCCACCACGAATCCAAAACACAGCTCCACAGCAGGCACTAGGGAGAAAATTAACCCTACTCAAGCCAAAACCAGCACACAAGGACATATGCCAGAGCACAGAACGAGGAGACAGTTTCATCTGAACATCTGCATCCCTAGGACACAGTCACTGTGGCCAGCAAAGCCAGAGCAGTTACACATGGAGCACCCAAGTCAGGAGGAATCAGAGTGGGAACACAACTGGCTTATGGACTTGGCAGAACCCTGCCAATAACGCGATGCGCTTTGCTGGGCAAGGTGGAAGATGCGACGTTCCCAGTTGGCAACTGCTGGTAACTTACTGGTAACCCAGATGGAGGCTGGGGGGCGATACGATACTCCCAGCTGGGGGCCGTGGCCTGCCCCAGCGCGCTCCCAGTGGGGCACGTGCCTTCTCCACACAGTGGGAAGGGGTGGGCGAAGCGCAATAAAGCAGCTGGTCTATTAGAAGATAAGCTTTGTGGAGGATAGCACAAACATGCAGAATCCCCCTTAATCTTAAACTTTATTACCCCAGATAATAGGCTTGGGTAGTGACAACAATCAGTTGAAATGCAGAATTGTCTTGGCTCCTGCAGCACCTGCCATGTCAGTCAGCCAGTCACAAGCCACCTCCTGCTGCACAAAAAGGTGGCTGTGTGGGGCTAGCAAGCTGAAAGTTTTGTTGGTTTATTTTGAAAAGGCCAGGGAAAGCTGGGCACCCTCCCTTTGCAGGCTTAATCTTGCACTCTGAACCTGCCAGGGAGGAAAGGCTAACGGGATATGAAAGCCTGCTTTCTTTACCTCTGAGGAGTTGGAGCAAGGCTTCTTTTGTCAACTGACGGAGTAGGGAATGTTATTCCTACTCTGAATTAGGTCAAGTTTCCCAATATTCAACGAGCAATTAGAAGGGAAAAGCCATGAAATCTGGTTGTAAAACCTTCCTCTGTGTCATTTTCAGTATTTCTCACATAAAGTTCATTTAGTTATCTGAGGCACAACTCAGAAGAAGCATCTCATATTCTCCTTCTGGTGAAACAATCAGATCCATGAGGCTCAATGCACATGTGCAATACCCACGTCTGTAAGTGGGGAGGAACAGAAAGCTTTCAAATGAAAAGGCATTTTGCTTTATAAATGGCCTTGCCCTTATTAATTTTTAAGGGCTTTTGTCAAGTTAATTTTTTCCCACAGTCCTGTGATCAAAATATGGGGGAAAAAAAAATCTGCTTACCACAAGCTGTTCTTTTGTTTAGAAATATTTCAATATGAATGTTGGTTAATAGAATAACTACAAAGTGACAGAGGGTAATTTTTAAATCATGAGAGATAAGAGACGTTCTAACAAAAATTTGCGCCAATTATTTCAACTTTTCTGTGCTCTCCAACAATAGTTGCTACGAGGAGTGTAACAGAAGCTCAGAGTGAAACGGGCTCATTTAGGGATGAGGTGTTTTGGCTGGAATAGAGTTAATTTTCTCCACAGTAGCTGCTATGGGCTGTGTTTTGGATTTGTGCTGGAAACAGTGTTGATAATACAGGCATGTTTTCCTTGCTGCTGAGCTGTGCTTACACTGAGCAGGAGTCTTTTCTGCCTCTCACTGCACCCCACCAGGGATTAGATTGGGGTGCCCAAGGAGCTGGGAGGGGACAGAGCCAGCACAGCTGACCCCAAGTGACCCAAGGGATATTCCAGACCACATGACATCATGCTCAGCAAATAAAGCTGGGGGAAGAAGGAGGGAAGGGGGGATGTTCAGTGATAGCATTTGTCTACCCAAGTCGCTGTTGCATGTGGAGGAGCTTTGCTTTCCTGGGGATGGCTGCGCATCTTGACACTGCCCATGGGAATTGGGGAATGAACTCCTTGTTTTGCTTTGCTTGTGCATGTATGGATTTTGCTTTGCTTATTAAACTTTGTCTCAACCCAGGAGTTTTATCACTTTTATCCTTCCAATTCTCTCTCCCATCCCACCAGCAGGGAGTGAGTAAGCAGCTGCGTGGAGCTCAGTTGCTGGCAGGGGTTGAACTATGACAGTGCAGGTCTAGGCAGAACACTCACCCAAGTCTAAATGTTATGAACACTAAAGCTCAATCTAGTGGGTTAGATTTCTAGTCTTAGTTTTGCCCACAAATCTTTCCCTTCTAATGTCCAGTATTTCATTCTTTCCTCTGAAGAAAGTGTGCGTGGAGATTTAAAAATCAGTAGATTGAAACCATCAGTGTATATATAACTTGCAGAACTATAAACAGAGAGGCAACAGAAGGTGCACTGAAACCTGCATCGCTCCCTGCCTTTCTCAGAAGACAGAACTCATACCTGAGGCAGCACTGACCACCCCAGCACCCTGCCAAGCTGCACTGAGCCAGCGCTGGAAAAGCATTGTCAGATGCATCAGAACAGATGCCATCATCAAACTGTCTGTGTAAGGGCTGGGAAACAATGAAAGCTGAAAAAGGAGCTCAACACCATCTCAGCGAAGCTTTAGAAGAAACGCTGCTTCGAGGCTGATTTACCTCAGCTCAGTTGTCTTTGAAACTCATTGTCTGGTTCAAGCAATTCCAGGGCTCCTGACCAGTTCACAAGCTCTGTGGCCCTTGTGTCTCAGCAAGACGAGACAACCTCCCTCAGACGGTTCCACTTCCTCTGGCAGACAAGACCAAGACACCTCAGCTTCCTCTGCAATGCCATATTGATTTTTGCAGTCTCTCCTTCCCTAAGGAATTGACTGCACTAGATCAAATTAAGAACAATCTGAGCATTCAATGGGGCTCCTTCAATACGATGAAGTTTGATTGCTTAAAGTTGAAGTTCATGATAATTATTTATGCTGACAGCACCCTCACAGGCAATAAAGCCTGACCCTTTCCTGAAGGCCTCTGTATTTCCATCAGGGAATTGTTTTAATCCTGCTGTGCTTACCTAGTACACCACTACTCATTATTAAATATGAGAGTAATGATCAGAAAACAAAATGTATTATATTTCCACCAAAAGTTGTATCACAATTTTGGTTCTGTTGCTGTTCTCAGTTACTAAATAAAACTCTTGTGCCTGACCAGCAACAGCAGCACCAGAGCTCACCTGCAGTTTGGAGATTACCAGCAAAACCTTTGGCTCTACTGGATGCAGCATCAGGGCTCTCCCTGCTCACCTGCAGTTGCACAGTACCAATAAAATCCGTTCATGATGAAAACTGCAGAACTTCTGTATCGTCTAAGAGGTCTGCCCTGAGGATTGTCCATAATCACCACTCTGAGTTAATTAACAGGTTGATTTGTGAGCAGGTATTTTCGTGAATGACAGAGAAGTTGAAAACAAGCCTCGCTTGCAGCTCCTTGAGTTCTGTCATTAAAAGCCCTCCTGGAGGAGTATAATGAAAACAGTTCTCATAGTCCCTGCGTGTGTGTGTAGGGACCCCACAAGACCAGCTGCCTTTAACACCTGAGCATGCTTCTCAATGCACAAAGCATCAACAGGTTTTCATTTGTGGTGTGTATAGACACACACACATATAAAAGTGAAAGATTGATGACGTTGTATGTATCCACACACACACAAAAAATACACACACTGTAAATACATACACTGCAAAGTAGTCCCGCATCTGCAGCTGCTGTAAGCGAAGCAGTATAACTCCTCAGCCCTCAAAAAAGTGAAAAGGGCACCAGGTAAGGACAGAAGGCAGCTTTCTGATTAATTTTTTTTTTTTTTTTAAACTTTCCTCCCCACACCCCAAAACAACAGCTACATTGCTCCTACTATGCTCCTCTGGAGCATAACTGTCAAAATATAACACATCTTGGGGCAGCCCCACATGTATTCTGCTTTTTTATGGCAGGGAGAAAACCAGTGATTATGGCTTTCTCACAAGGAATGTAGCACTTACCTGGCTTGAGTCCTCCTTCTGTGGTGGAGAGAACAGCTACAGGGCTCTGATGCAGACTCATAAAATCCTCATTGTCGTTCCTTTGAGCAGCCAGCCCAGGATCCTGCTGCTCCTGTCACACTCCTTCTCCCCAGTGCAGGTTTCTTTCACTGTGCAAGGTCTTGGTATGAGAGCTTTCAGATGCATGAACAGCTGCCTTGCACTGCACGGTAATTCCCCAGCCAAGGGGCTGAGTAGGAAAACCAGTCTCTTACCTCATCTAAATGTAAAAATGACACTATTTAAGAAAAGTTAGAAAATGTGAAAATGGAAATTAAGCTGCATGGAGGCAGCAGAGCTTCCCTGTGACAGCGCTGGCTTTCCCTCCGCAGTGACACACGTGCCGGAGCGGCCCAACTCCAAACCCTCCACCTGGGCCGGACAGAGAAGGAGCAGCGAGGGGCTGGCAGCTGATCAAGGGGGAAAAGCACATTTGAGGGGTTCCCTTAGATGGCTCTGTTTATTTATTGCTTTGGCTTTCGTTTGCTCTTTGTCACATCTTGGTTCATCCAGTTTCGACTGTGTGTCAGAGCAGATCTTGTCTCAGTGGATTGCTCTGAAACCTAATGATGGCTTGGCTTTTTCGATACCCCCGAGGGGCCAGGCAAAAGGAGGCTGGAGCTGCCCCCCAACACACATCAGGGTTTGCATCTGGGGAGGGATTTGGCTACTTGCAGCAAGGGAGGGGTTTTTCAACAGTATGGCTTGATGTAATCAAAGAATAGGGCTTAAACCTGCTCCTCATTTAAAAAAAAAAAAAAGTAAGGCAGGAGGCAAGAAGGGAGCTGCTCTGTTTCTTTAAGTGACAGAGGTTGTGTTGGCCACTGCTGAGCTCTAAGTTCTGCCTTGCTCTAAGTTCTGAAGTGATACTGAACTCCAGGTGACCCTCACAGACAGTAATTGCTTTAGCATAGGTTTGACAACAACAGCACGGGCTGTTATTTTAAGCACAAGCTTAAAATAAATTTCAACCCTGGAGACCTGCTCACGTGAAGAATCCAGTACCTTGCCCGTGTTTTCCTTGATGAGCGTCAGAGTTCTTGGCAGTTGGGAAAAATGACAGTTTTCAAGGGATTTCCAGAGCCTCCTGCTCCAGTTTGTAACCTGGCAGGGAGTCAGCCAGGAAAGACAGCAGGTGGCCTTTAAAGGGATTTTACGGGACAGCTCCAGGCCAGTATCTCTGCTCATTTACTCCAATAGCTACCTATTCTTTAAAAGTGGGATTTGGAGAACTCCAAATTTAACTGTAGTTCCTTGCTTTGTAGCTGTAGCATAGTTCATTTAAAATGGGTTCATCATACCTGGCACCCAAAACCTGCCCATCAAATACTCCTTTAAATGTCACCCTAGCATTGGGAGAATGCAACTTTCGGCTCCTGAGCAAGCTCCAAGTGCTGTAGGAATTGTCTGTTCATGAGGAGGTGCCCACAGGACACATGCAGAGCAGAGTCATGTCTGCAATTCCAGTTCAGCTTTAGAGTATTTCCCATTTTAACAAACCACCTGCAAATCAGCTCTGATCCTGGCAAGGTTTTAAGGAGGTACATGTACCTTGCTGCTACACTGAATCTGGGGTGCAAATTTTCACTAAATTTGATGGAAAATAACCCTTCTTTCAATAGGGAAGAGGAAAGTGTTTTACCTGAAGAGGATGAAGTTTCCTTTTCCTGGCCCACACAGTGGTGGCATACACAGGATGGATTTTGATTCTGTGAGTAATGAAGAAGAGAAGCAAATTCTTTTTGCCTGGCTCTTTTTAAAGACATTTTTCTCAGCTTGCCAGGCTGAATTCCTGCAGGCAGCTGTCTCACAATATGAACTACTGAAAGTAGAATGTACCTGTCCACCTGGCATAGCCTCCTCTTGTTCATGTTTTAGTGGATGGTGCATTAGGAAAAGGCTGTTAGGACATTGGAGAAGAATAATAGACATGTGCATAGAATTCTACATGGCAGTCAGTGAATAAATCCAGGCTCCTGTGTTTTATCCTCTAAGGAAGACTTCAAGTATTTCAAGAAAAGAATTCGTATCAAGTTTCAATCCTCTGTAACAAACATATAGAAAATAAGTGGTTCCAACTTTAAATACCCAGTGGGTTCCAGAATGTGCTGTGCAAGGCAAGAGGAGTCACAATTTCTCTGCATACTGTTGTCTGGAAATTGGCTTTTTTTTCTTTTCCCTCCCCCTCTCCGATAAAAGACAGAGTTAGATCCCAATTGTAAACCAAAATACTCAGCTGACACCAAACATTCAGATACTACAGGCAACTCTAAAGCAGCATTTTCTCCTCTGACAAACCAGAGGTCGGGATTCTGAGAAATATATATAGGAAGTCTACATCCTTTACTTTTTTCTGATTAAGTACACTTCTGCTCTATCATCACTGATGAGGTCAGCTTGGTCCAATAACTTGATGAGAAAAAGTGGTGGGCTTGCTGTTGGCCTTTTTTTTAAATGCCTACATTTTAGAAAAAATTGTCTGTATCAGCTCACTAAAAAACAAAACTCATGAAATTGCTTATTTTAGTCATCATTTGAACCAGTAGTAATTATGCCTGTAATAGTAAAATGAGATTTTAATGCTGATTAATGAAACTGCTAAATTGTCAAGACTGCTAGTCACGGCTATCAGTCTTTGGAGACTGTCCCCTAAAATAGCTGCCATCACATGTATAAGATGGCTTTTTCTGTAGGACCAGATGTGAAGCATATGGTGACCTGTTACAGCAGGGATGAGCTGCAAGTCCTGCCTGAGTTATACTGGACAAACTATCCAAATGGAAAGATGGCATCCAGTGATTATTATAGGATCATAGCAGCTTTCTAGAGGGTAAGGGATGATGGAGGACTTGGAAAACTGCCTAGCTCTGTTCATCATTCCTGCTTGATGGAGTAACACTGATATTCTTTTATGCTTATTTATATCCTAGAAGAATGCCACGCTGCTGTTCATGCAAACACACTGTAAAACATATTGTTACTGCTTACCACTTGTTCTCTCTCCTGCCTGTGCCAGGTACCCATTCCCACGGCTGGAGGGACATCCCATGGGATGGTGAGTGCTGGCAAGAGGAATCTGTGGAGTTCCCCAGCATTTGACCGACAGTTGGCAGAAAGGAATCTCAGAGGTGCTGCTGCAGAGGAGGAAATGTGGTGTGTGACAGGAAGGACACCGGGCCATCCACACCACAAAGAAGCAGGCAGGAAAATGAGACCAGCTTATGTAATGAAACTCACTGGTCTCTTATGCAGAGACACAATTCTAGTGCAATTGGGCACATTTTACTGCCTTTTGGCCATTTAGTGGTTGGGGCAGGGTCTTGGTTCACAGGACGGCAGTGAATGGCTGCACCGAGCTTGGGAGGGCTGTCGTGAGAGCACTTGTGTCCCTGGTAAGAGGAACAAGAGTAAAACTCTTCTCTGAATAACCAAATTCCCCCTTACACGTTAACTTGATCATTATCCAGTACTGTGCTCAGTCTTCAGTACACTGGCAGGTACAACCCAGAGCAAAATATAATGGACTGCTTTTCAGTTCTGCTACTGCCACTTCGTATTACTCCTTGTATGATTCTGTGGTTTTATGAACAGTTTAACCTATTTACTCATGTGTAAATGGACAGTGGTTGAAGATTAGAGAGGCTTCATTTGCTATGAAGAGCTACTATCTTGTCTCAAAGGAAAAAGAACCAGTTGACCTAGATGGCAGGTCATGTACTTCTTACTGCAGATGTAAATTAATTATCATCACAGTGTCAGCCTATGTGTACAGTAACAAATACACAACTGCATAGACACAAACTGATTTTTGGAGGCAGAGAAGTTTAAACAGCTATTTCAGTAACTAAATATACCAATCAATATGCAGGATGATTCAGATGATTCATAGGCACATGCACTGTGCTTCAGATTAATGTCTAAAATTGGTGCTATAATTGCTGATGGTCAAACTTAGTTCAGGCAAGATGCTCTTGTTTGAATGTATGTTTGGAGGAGAGAGTAAACTTTGTGTTATCTCCTGAACCATTCCAGTATTTCTTCCATTGCCCTATTCTTGGGCTTTAGGACTGTTCTGTCACATAGAAGTGCTCTTCTTAGAACTTGTCAGGTCTTTGCTGTTTTGTCAGTGGTTTCACAGCACCCAGTCCTGCATTCCTAATCCACACGAGCAGTATCACCAACTTCACCAAATCAGATCCCCAGAAATGGTGAAACTACGCACTGCAACTCTGTAATCATGCCAGGCTGATTTATTGCAGCAAAAGGCCTTTTCACACTGTCTGGCAGCAGAAACTGAGGTATTTCCACTATATGGCCAAGCTTTCTGTGACAAATAATGCTACCACAGTTTAATTGCCATTTATACAAAAATTCAGGTCTGTAAACGATACAAGTGGAAGCCAGAGCTACAGCTGGGGTTGTCTGCATATGGCTACTGCACTCTGGATAATTTGTTCCTTGGAAAAGTCTGTTTTCATAGTAACGTGGTTACAAAGCAGCCTCTCAAGTGCCACTGTGTCAGGAAAGCACATCACAGACAGAAGGTAATGACTGCTGACACCAGACCAGCTTTCCTCTTGTTCCATATAAAAGCCAGCAAACTCTAAATCATCAGTGCAACCAAGGCCATGTGCCTGCCCCCATTGTTCGAGCCCGGCTTTAAGCTGGGAACAAAATCCATCGAAACGCGGTTTACGAAAAAAAATTTGCTGTACGACATGTACAACTCTGACTGGCTGGGTTGAACAAAGGTAAACTGGGATTAAGATTTCACCAAGGAGCACCTGCTACCCAAGGAATAGTGCCTTGGAAACTACTTCACACGCACAGGAAAACCCCTCCAACACCCACCTCCCTGGATCAAACAAAAAAGGAAATCTGAGGTGGGATGGTCTTAGAATTGCTCCTGTCCTGGCACTTTGGCCCACAGCCTTGGAAACTCTGTGAGAAGAAGGAAGATTACAGTAAACAAGTCATAAAACAATGTTTGTCTAACATTTGCTATAACTACAGCCCACATACTTTAGCCTGGAAATCCAGTTTGTCTCTTGAATGTCCTTTCTGGTATCTATTGGTTATCACTGGTCCAAATGACAGCTTTAATGCAAAATCTTTTGTGGGCTTTTAAGTGACTTTGCTTCTCCAAGTAAGGATTAGGAAGTTGGCTCATTTTCACTGTACGATCTTTCCAAATAAAAAGCTGTAGGGAACTGAACAGCAGCAAACAGTCAGATCAGAAAATAAGGATTCCATCCTTAGTTTGGCCACAGGCCACTGGTGTAACTGTAGCTGATCAGCTTAATTTTTGTCCCACAGGTGCTCCAGCAGTAAAAAATAGCATAGTTACTGGCTTTTTGCCTTCCCTGACTCTTGCTTAACTTGGCCTTCACAGTAAAGGGACTCTCTGACCATGGTGGTCATGGAACACCAAGTCAGGAAGGTCTTTGCCTCACCTGGAGTGCAACTGAGAGCCCCAGCTTTTACTCACACAGCCAATACTTTGCTGTAGGGCATTATACTAAGAACGGTACATTTTATCTGTGACTATTCACTGTGCTTAACTGGTAACTGCAGTAGCTGCAGAGAAATCTCAGAACAACAGGTAAGATTTTTTTTGTGTAAGACAAAAAACCAACAAAACTGGAAATTTTTTTTACATCCTTCTAGATACAATAAGTGATAGGGTGTCCAATAGGATTTTTCAAATGTTCCTGGCAACACAAACATATCTGAAAAATTAGCCTCAGTTTGATAATAGAAACCCAAATCACAAATGAAAATAAATCCCTTGAATTTCATTTCAAGCTGATACAGCTCTTTGATTTCAAAGTTTTGTATCTAGTATAATTGATTATGAATAAGCCTATGTATTTTGTAGTTTTAAGCCTACAGAAAATTCAATAGCACTTTGTACAAGTTGTTCTGTTGATTAGGAGACCTTAATCAATACAATTTAGCTTCTCTTAGGAACTGCCCCCGTGCCAGCCAGAGCTGGGCTCGAGCCAGATGCCTTGTATTGTCAATACGATGCTCAAACACACTGTCTCCAAAATTCTCTTGATACCTTATAACACAAAGCCAATAACAATGTGGTGTTACTGAGAGAGCTGCAGTCCGTATCTCACAATAATGCAGAGATCTTGTACCTGCTTCAGACTTTTTAAAGGATCTATGACAGGGATTGTTTAAAAAAAAAGTTTCAGTCTTCCTCCGATTGCAGTAACTCTCAGGCAGGAAAGAGAAAATATTTTGCTGAAGTACTCACACAACAGTGAATGCTGAAAATGCTTGTACACAGCATGCAAAAACATTGCTGTTCCTTTTGTAACTGAGAGCCCTTGGCAACAGACTGACACGTTTGAGCCACAGCAATAATAACAGCAATACGAAAATACATTTTAATGGAATTTGAGGAAGACTAAGTCTTTCATACTTTTAAGTCTATGCTTTCTAGTCTACTTTTGAATATACTGTTATTTATCTAAACTCCTAGGATTTTTGCACTCCTAACTCCTCAGTTCATAAAGCTGACAAGTCCTATTGTACCTCTGAGCCATCTACCTAGAGAAGTACTCACTCCTCACTGTTTGAGGAAGAGATTAATGCAGGCCACTCATTCAGCTATCCTAAACTCAGCTACAGGTTTTTCTCACACTCCCTTTCATGAATGTAAACCTCAGTTACAAAATAGGCAACTAAACTGTGTAATAAGAACTGCAGGGAAATGTTGCCTAGAAGAAATGAAGGACTCCTCTGATTCTATTCTATAATCGACAAAAAGTAAATTAAGATTGAGGAAAACAAGAGGTAAACCAAAATGGCATGTATCCTTATAGCCACATCCTAATAGAATCATTACAAAACTGGCTGGCTCCTGGCAGAGGTGGAGGTACGGAAAGGGATAACTAGATGGGGAAGAAACAAATCAATAGGGATGACTGAAAACCGATTTAGAGCACTAAGCTCACTCCGACTTCTCTTGCATTTTCTCTTGATTAGGCTGACAGGAACTGAAGATGAAAATGTTAAAACCCGACTTTAGTCTCCCGTGTTGCACTTGGGCTGCGTTCATTTGTTAGAGCTCCTTTCTCTGTGCCCCTGCAGGTCAGGCAGTGCTCCAGCAGCTGGGACCTGCCCACAGAGGTGCAGAGGGTGTCCTCTGGCAGCTGACATGGCTGTCCAAGCCCGATCCTAACATGATTTTATCTGAGGAGCTAATGTAAATTAGCTGATCATAGTGCACAGCAGACTGGTTACTGCAAATGAGGAATCTGCAAGGAAGTTAGGAACGGTATCAAAATAGAGGAAAGCAAATACACTGCTTTTACAATGCATTTCTTCTCACAATCAGAAGCTATCATGTTCAGGCAGAGACAATCAGGAACCCTGCCTGCCTATAACTGCTAGAGAATATCAAGTTTAAAAAAGCAGTGGGGGAGGCGGGGAGAGAAGGGGGGGAAAAAGTATTCCAGAAACGTAATTCAAATGCATGTGGTCAAAAAGCAAGGCCTCAAAGAAAGCTCTAGGGTCAACATAACATAGAATGGAAGGACTACAGAGTTTGGAAGCCTCCTTGTGACTTAAATTACAGATGGTTTCCAGGAGTTTCCTTAATAAAATTTGTCTAGGGAGAAAATATGGGTGTCAGTGAGGGGAAAAACTCTGATTCACGGAAAATGGAAAAGAGAAAGGCAGCTTCAACCAAGAGTCAGTCATCAATCTATTCCTTAGACAGAGTCTTGGCAAAACCCATTCTCCTGGTAGAACTTGCCTGGAGTAGACCAGATTGATTTGACAGTCTCTTAGCCTAATAAATGCTTGACCTCAAGGTCTGCTGAATTCACTAAATTCACTATGCAGAGAGAATTGGGAACCAATCACCTCTGGGGAACATCCTGTTCCACAGCCCTCCCCTGATAAAGGCCTTGACTGCTTTCAGCCTTATTGAGATGACTAGATGAAAGCTGCTCTCAGAAGAAGAAAGGTTAATCGACTACACTGCTGTTAATCAATCACTTGGAAAGATTCAGCACTTACAATAGGTAGGTCCCCCTTCCTGCCAAGAGGTTCTTGCATGTTAACCAGGGACCATCTCCTCCAGTTTGAAGGATGAGTAACAGACAGAAACACAATCCAGATAGGTGCCAGGTGTCTGATCCAGAGCCAGCTGAAGTGAGTAGAAAGACTCCTGGCGAGTTCAGTGGACTTGGACCAGACCCCGAAGACAGACTTATCATCCCAGGTTTACTCTGCATACATGTATGGAGCTACTTTTAGTAGTGAAAGATCTTGAAAAGAAGCAGATTCATCACACATTTCCGCCTCCCTGTGAAATCAAACTTCTTCAAATCATACTGTGTCCCATTTACCCTGATTGTCAGCTACGGCTGACATCCAGCAAAGGAAAATTACCTGCCTGTGACAGCACAGATAGACATTTCAAAATCTCTAAGGAGTACAAAAAGAAAAATGCCAAGCTGCTAATGTTTTCCTGGCCTTTTTGTAATTGCTGCTAGCAAAAATGATAGCTTTCTCAGAAGAGGAAAAGCTAGATCAATTTCTGAAAGGACAAAGGAAAACTGAGGGAGTAAGATTTAAAAGATCCTGGCATGGAAAAGAAAAGCTCAGTCCTGAATCAGCAGTGGTATGCAAGGTGAGGCTGAAAGAACCTGAGAGAAAAAAAGTACCAAGAGAAAACACACAATTAGAAGGTACCCCTGAAGATTTACTTCTGTAAATTAACAGCTGTGTTCAGCACCAACATCAACTGATGACAAAGCAGTGACTACTCTTCGTGTGCTCTAAATGGAAGCAGGAAGTCTTAGCCTGTTGTTACAAATCCAGGTCCTTTTATCCCACTGCAGAACCACTTGGTAACACACCTGCTGCAGCACACAGCCGAAAAGCCCTATGGCAAAGAGCTGAAACCAAAAGACAGACACCTTCAGGACACCTGTGGCTACAGGCACCAGCTTACAGCTTATTACAGAGTCTGCTGCAGACCTGCTTCTCCACAGCACTGCTTCGGGTATTTTCTCACTACCAGTCTTACCCAAGGCAGACTCCAGGCCGAACTCGTGCTGCCATTTCCTTGTGCCTGCTGCCAGAAGGCTTCAGGCTGCTCAAATCCTGCAACAAAGCCGCTGGCTCGAAACTTTTGCTTTTTGGAATAACCCAGTTTTCACTGGAGGCAGATACATGACAGACTGGTGCCGTGGGCTATACCTGCTGGAGCTGGTGAAGAGGTGTCAGGTCCTTCAGAAGGCTGGAGAGCAATACAGGTGCAGTGACTCTTCTCTGCTCATCTGAAAGTTCATGGCACTACAAAACACTTTAGGCTGTGGGTATTTCCTTCTTGGGCAGTGGCAACAAGCAACGGATCAGCGAAACAGAGTAATCTAAGGTGTGCTACATATATAATTTCTATGTACTCCAAGAAAATGCTTTTTTTAAGGAAGGACAGCCATCTCAAATGGACAGCCACACTCTTTGCCAGTAAACAGCTGGCTGCCAAAAGCAATTCCCCAATCTTCCCACTGCTAGCTGAAAAAAACCCACAAGACAGATCCTGCATCTATATCCAAAAG
>VXAY01001101.1:0-21897 GCA_013399855.1 Oxyruncus cristatus
ATATAGGGACTCAAATATTTTTGGGTCCACTTCAGATCTTTTATTTATTGGCAACCTAATCCCAATCACCAGGTCAAAAGAAACTCTCCATGTTCTGGAGGGCTGGGCCTGAACTTAGTATAATTTGACCAGAAGAATGTTATTTTTGAAGCTCCAAGTTTTAGGATTCTGGCACATCCCAATGTCTCATGTTTCTCTTAATACTTTAATGAACATCCATGATATAACCCCCCCCCTCAATTAGTGGCTAACAATAGGAAATATATCTTTTTTGTCAGATATATTCCAAGAGAAAAACAAATATTCTTCCTAGTCTATTGAGACATCTGATAATAAAATGTTTCCTAAGTATGTCTCTTTGCATTAGTCCTTATTTAACTGTCTGATTGAGCTGCTCAGGATCCAGCCATATAGGGGGAAAACAGAAATGCATCACTTTAGAGTATTTTATATTCTTCATTATCTAAGGTGTTGAACTGTCTTCTTTCAGTAGAACTTGTAATAATGTTCCATCAGTTTTGCCTTTTTTTGGAAACCATTGAAAGCTTGTGAGTGGGATCAGGCCTATTTCCCATCAGCAAACTGTGTTAAAATTAATAGTCACATTATACTTCAGGAAGAAGCTTGTTACAATTTTTTAAGGTAGGATATTGTGATTAGACCCACATAGTGTCACTTGTAATTTAAGTAATGGGACTTGTTAAAGACCTCTTTTACTGAAAGATGGCAGAAAATGGCAGCAAATGTCGTTGCTTTTTACAAGCAGCATATGAAATAACATAGGCATCACTGAATAAGGCAATTTTCTAGAATGCTTGAAAATTGGACTAAATTCACTGTCTATATGAAGGACAGATACCAAGTCTCATTGCAGTGGGCTGTGTCAGAAATAGGCTGAGTGATGGGACGTGAAGTGACAGATGTACTGAAAGATATAATATACTTATTGTTTAATCATGTGGATAGAGCAGGAGATGGAAACATTGAGAATAAGAAGATTACAGTAAGAGCTAGTGCTTAATCTGAGCAATAGCCTCTGAGGCTTCTTAATCTACTAGGGGAATTGTATAGATGCAGTAAGTCTGATAAGACAAACACAAGATTCTTTATTCCTTTACGGCAGTGAAATTCTAGATTTTAATTTCTATTATTCTCCAAGGGATTGAGGAAAGGGAAATAGAAAGAGGAAGGCAAAAAAAGTGCCCTACATTAACTTCATGATTTTGGAAACAGATGATTAAATCTAAGATGTGCCTTTTTGCTTTTGGAAGCATATTAATTTCAGGCTTGGAATCCCCAGTCTTGGCTGAGGAGTCAAGAGGGCTGTGCTGCTGACTTATGCAGCTTCTGGTCAAATATTGCCATGCTGTCAAAAAGCCTCAGCCGGGTCTGAGGAAAAAAACTGGTAAATAACTGTCCCTGTCCCATAGGGTTTGTGGTTCAAAAGTTTGCAAGGAATTACAGGATGTAATGGTGTTCCTGAGGGGTGTGTGGCTGCTGCCCGTAATGATGTGTGTTTGGGGGGGGACAGGATTGAAGTAACTCAGTTTTAATCGATGGGTGGGAGTAGAATGAGAAAAAAAGCAGTAGGTCTTAACAAGCCCATCTTAGTAATTTTGAAATGTAAAAACCTACAAAGCTGGGTTTTTTGATGGATGCACTTGTGTGGGAGCACATCAGTGTTACCCTTGTGGCCACAGACAGCAGGGGAATGCAAACAAATGCCAGTAATCTACTGGTAGGTAGAGGGACCACAGAGAAAGCTTCCCCTTATGTCCTGCAAGAATGTACTGGTTGTTGGAACATATGCTTGGAAAACCATAAATTAGAATAATTTTTCCAAGCTAGAGAATCACAAGCGCTATTAATTATTACTAATAAAAGTTATTAATGTTGGAAACTGTGTAAAGTTAACAGGCTGCTTTCCCTGACTCATCTGTCATTCAGTTGTTCAATAACATGTTAGCTTGAACAATTCCAGCAACTTCTAAATGTTCTAGGAAACATCTAAATTACATCAGTAGGAAAGGTATTTTAGGAAATTTAATTAGATACCAAAGCATGCAGGTACTTGCAATTTAATTGTTCAAAAAGGAGGGATTGCTAAACATTTAATAACATTATTTTTTTCATCATCTTTTGCTTAATGCACACTGGTTCCATGAATGTTAAGCAGTGAAATTTTTAGCAGAAATGTAAATGAACACTGCAATAGACAGGTAAACTCTAAATTCTTAAAAATCTTTTAAAGTCTTTATCTATATGATTCAATAAGTTAAATTCTTCTATATATTATTGTGATGATCTTGGAAAGATTTCTGTCCTATTCAAGTCCAGAAAGTCTTGTGCCTTATGTGAGTTTCTGCGGTGTTGAAGACTGTTATAAGTCATAAGCTTTCAAACAATATAAACCTAAAATCCCTTCATCTTCCTGTCATCTCTCACTTGCCCTGTCTCTGCATTTTTCTGAGTTCCTAACCACAAGAGCCTGGCCTAGATCTCGAGTTGCCTGTGGAGGAAGTGGTGAAAGGAAGCATGACTGTATTCTCATGGGGAACCACAGAAAGTTGGGAAGTAGCATCCTTCTGTGGCTGTTGAAAGAGATGGCCAAGACATGTAATACATGTAATTACAGTAAACATTCATAAGAGTTGTCAATTGAAGATAATCCTTGTCTCTCCTGGATGTCTTCTCTGCTAGTACAGTGAGGACCTAGGAGTTTTTGCATTGAGCATATTGCTTTCCAGACTGTACCCCCTTCTCTACGGAGAATAACTTCAGGACTCATTCTTTGAGATCTAAAAAACGGAACTAAAATATGTTTAATTAAAGCTTGTAGAACTGATGATGTAATCTCCCCTTTCCTCTCCTCCCTATTATCACAAACAGTGCTGGAATGTCTTCCCCAGCAGGGCTAACAATAGTTTGTTGGTCCACTTACTGCTGTTTTAACTTGCCTGAATTTGGTGCTTTCAGTACAGACCCATTATCCCTGCCAGGGAGTGCCCCAGGAATATGCAGAAAGCAGGAGAACAGGAGTATTGTATTTCACAGTTAAATGTAGTAAGACTCATTTCATCCTGAGAGGAATTGTTCTGATTGTGATACTTGGACAGTCATTTTATAACATGAAAGTGTTTCCGTGTTGAGAGATGGGAGGAAAGATTATATTAATGAAATGATGGTTTCAACAGTGTGAGTTCACTGCCCAAGTTGCTTGTGAAACTAAGTGATTATGGGAAAATATTGTGAAAAGCCTTCAAAGTCATACATCTCACTGCAGTCAGTGCCACTGGGAGTTGGTGTGTCTGAGTTGGGTGTTCATGCTTGGCCAGCTTCTCAGACAGAGTTCCTTTTAAAAATCCACCTCTTTTCTGTAAGTGTCACCTTGATATCCAAGTGTTTCACACTGCTAGTGATTCCTCTTCCATTTCCTCCTCCCTCCCAACAATCCCGTAACACCCCAGTGACTTTTTTTGGGTAAAAGTAACTTATGGAAAACATCAGAGCATAAGTTTTTCAGTTTGAAAACTAGGGTACAGATGAAAAAAAAAAATGTAGAGGACATAACTAAAATTATTTTTTTCCTATTATTTTTCTTTTAATTTGGTTATGCCTCTTTAAAATTAGAAGTATAATGAAGAATGAACTAATAAGGAATGATTAACTAGTAAGTACTTATAATCCTAAACTGCTTTACTCTCTTATATCAAACTTATTACATTAAAACACACAAAAATATTTATATTTCAGGACAAAATGAGATGAAGGAACAGTAGGTAACTTGAAAAAATGACTCAATTATCTGGATACAAGATACTGAATAATTACCTATGCAAGCACTAACAAAATCATTCATTGGTTTGTTTTGTCAGTTCTTGGTGTTTATACAACTAATTCAGAAAAATATAATGTCAGTGGGATTCTAATATTCAAAACAGTCAGGCTTGGAACCTCTAATCATGCAGGCTTTTACATGTTTATCTGCAAATAATGGCAGTACTCGATATATTTGCAGGTAACTCTTTGACTATAGTATGAGCAGAGTCAAGTCTTCTGCGCTTATCATTCTCACCTGAATCAGATATGAATAATCATGTAGTAAAGACTTAAGTTAGCAGGGGCAAGATAAAGTGAGATGATTTAAACTGGGTTTTGAAGAGGCATTGAGATTATTAGAATCTCTTTAAAAAAATGTCTCTATGAATTTATATATAAAAATCTTATATCCAAGTAAATAAAGATAATATTATTTTATTTCTGTATATTATTGTTCTTTCCAAAAGAGATGTAGATAGAGGATATGGAAAGGAAAATCTTTCCTGAGACATTTATACACTTTTGCAAATTAATTTCAATTGTTTTGTAGAGCTGGGCACGATAACATTTCATGGTACGGAAACGTTTTCCTTTCTTGCCTTGGGGCTCTTTCCTAGTGTATTGTGATACAGAAATGGGAAACCCTTGGTTTGCTTCAACTTCTCACTGAATTCATACAAAACCCCCTTATAATACAATCAGCAAGGAATAAGTACTTGCCAGTTTTTATTCTGATCTGATCTACTTTGAATTCCTGTCCAAATACTGATGCAATGGAAAGTCATGTCCATCAGCTGTGCAAGAACTTTCCACTTGTAAAGTGCACCTGTTGTACTCGTTATGTTCCCTCTGCATTTGTGGAAAAGAATCATTGATCTGTGACTGTTTTTATGGAAAACTGCCCAGCTGGGAAGGTCAGTCTTTCTGGTCAACTAGTTAAGTTTTCATCTTTGAGCCTCATACAATTGAATTGTTTAGCTTGATAACTCAAGTGCTTTTTTTGTTTGGTGTGATTTTATTGCAATGTTTTGGTGGTTGGTTGTGTTGTTATTTTTTGGTTGGTTGGTTGGGTATGTTTCTTTGCTTTTGTTGGTTTTTTGGGGTTTTTTTTGAGTTTTTTTTGTTGGTTTTGGTGGTGATACGTTGTGGAAAAGTCCAGTTCAAAACTATATGATGAAAGACATGATAAGTCTTTTTAAAAAAGATCCTAAAACAAATGTGTCATGTTATGTTTAAACCCAAATAAATATCCATCAGTGGGATCTACAGTGTCTGCTTTATAGACACAAAGTCTCAGGGTGGGGAAAGTGGCAAAGAACCATTGTTTCCTTAGACCATGGAGAATTATATCAGTAAAGATTCAGTTCATCTATGTCTTACATAAAACCAGTGGAATATTTCCCACATCCCAGAGCTGGTATTATGAAGAAGGGAGATGAGGAAGACCTTGTCAATTGATAAGACTTGTTATTCAGTAAGCAAAATGCATGTCATCAGCTCACAGGAACATTCCAGTCGTTTAGTGCCCCTAATCAGGTTTTATGGTTCAGTGAGATGAGTGTGAAGGTTACTAAAGCGATTGTGAAATAAAGAAAAATGGAGATAGTTAAAGCAGATTTGTAGTCATTTGTGAGATGTAGTTTTGCAATTAACATGTGCTATTTTCTATTTATGATCACAAAAAACACACTGACTTGTGCAATATTGATTGGCACACAGCAAATTGAATCTATTTACCTAATCTGCTTAATAGTCTCTGCATTAAAGGGGAGGCAAGACAGCTGAATATAAGAAGGTAAATCAAAGCAGCTGTCTCCTTCCACTTAGGACATGCAGAATTCTAGACTAGAAGGGGTATTTCACAGCGGGACAACTTATTTCATAAGGCAACCTAAAAAGATGGTTTGTGAGAGAAAATCTCTTGTTCATTAGAAAACAGCTTTAAAAATATTGCCATAAATAGGTCCCTGAAAACCACTGGTTGGAGTAAGATGAATTAAGATTTACATCACAGTTAAGTCTCAGTAAGTTTCATTATGTTTTTCTATATTCGTACTGAAGACTTATGAGAGGCATTACCTTACATCTTGCAATTCTATGAGGATGCATCCTTCTGAAAAAAAAATGGTTATTTTTTGTGATGGGTTAATGTCAGTTTACATGTTGCACATACTTAAGGCTTTTATAATTCTTTGTTCTAGTCCCTTGTTCTATTCCTTACTGCACAGTTAAGCTGATAAAATTGTTCTTAAGATGTTTTTAGCTAAGATACTTTTAGCAGATTAAAATGAATAAGCAGGATGAACATCTGTTTAAGTGTACAAAGCACACTGTATTCTGCAGGCATCTCCTGCAGCCACCTTGGAAGATTTCTGCTCAGTGAATTTTAACAAGTGTCGTTACAGAGGATACTTGTTAGCATCATTGTATTCCCAAGGTCATTATCTGTAGGAGTTCTCCTATGTTTGGATGTGTCACAGTAAAAGGAAGAGCACATATGTGGTCTTGTACTCTAATTGTTCCTAATTAGGAAAAGAGCCATGAATATTGAGAGAAATGTAGCAGAATAAAGAGAAATCTAGAAGATGAAACTTTGGTAGTTATTGTAGGATAGTCTGTGCCAATGGTTGGTACCAAGGCGTGTCTCAAAACCACATTGGCGTAAGATTTTGCCCTTGAAGATGCACAAAAGGTTTCCAGAATGCCTTAAGAACAGAGGGATTTGTCCATTTCAGGATTGACTTAAGGAAGATTTACTGAACTGCTTTTTTTGTTTGTTTGTGTGAAGCAAATGTTTGGTGTTTTTTTGTTTGTGGATTCGATAACTGCATTTCAGAGTACTCAGAAGTTACATAATGTATTTTTTTCCCTAAGAAGGCACACAATGTGAATCAAATAGTTGATGGGCTGTCTTGTAGAAGAGGGCCTGTTGCTTCCCATTTCCTTCCCCAGCCGCTGCATAGGTCTGAGGTTTTATTTTTTTAGCATGTAATAATTGACTTAAGGGGTATATTTTTGTTTCACATAATTCCTAGTAGAGAGCTCATGTTACTTGTGTTTGAGAAATGGTAATGCTTCAAAGAAACAGATCTTTTTCCAGAATTGACTAGGAATCATTTGAGTGCTGATGTGCAGCAGTGTCCTGTACATCTTATATCTGAAGTATCCCAGTTGGCAAAGTTGGTCAAATGTGTCTCACTCATTATTACCAAAGAAAATAAAAAAATCTATTTGGAAAGGTCTCAGAAAGAAAAGCTCCTGTAATGTCATCTCAATTTCCTCGGAAAATGACACTATTAGTATCTGTTTATGTAGGATTTAAGATCAGAAAGCTCGACAGCTAAAACTGATCACTGCAATAAAATTTCATTTAGAAACTGAAGCTCAAAATTAGGTTCAGGCAGTGGTTCCTCAGAATTGAAACAGCTGAAATAGTAAGTTTTGGTTTGTTATTTATGACTTTCACCTCAGAGCAGACATGAAAAAGAAGGTCAGGATGCCCTTAGTGCTCAGTAAAAGATACTTTTCAGTGTAAAGCTCTACAAGAGTTGTGAACTTCAGAATATTGACTGTTTATATTTGGGGAAGAAATGTTTGAAGAGAAGAATGATAGAAAAAGGTGTCCTTCTGGACTGCTTCCATGTCTCTTTCCAGCTGATCAGTCTCAAACTTTGGGAAGGTTATTTCAAGCACGAGTAAGAGATCTATTAATATCTGGGCTGAGCAGAACTACGCTGCTGCAGCAGCAATCCCTGGAATCTGCACTGGCACATCTGAAGTAGCTGAGTAACAGTCCAGTGGTCAGTGGAAGTTGATGGTGTGACTGGGTTGTGGTTCTGTGCTGAAACCCAGCCCAGTTTGCGTCACTGCCCTCACTGAGAACTGCCCAGGTCAGAAGGGTCTTGGCCAAGTCCGTCTGCACTTTACAGAGGTCCTGAAGCTGCACTAAAAAGACCGAGGAGCAAAGAAGCAACAAAACCTTAATTTTAGAAATGCTGTGTGGAGGCTTTTATACATGGAAACAATCTCTGTGCTTCTGTTGATGCTGCTTAGTTCTGGCAGAGGAGCAGGCACTTCTGGACAGTGTTAGATTTGCTGTGTTAACCTCTTTCTCTGAGGCTTTCAAGAAGGGAAAGGCACATGCTTTCTCTGAGCGGGCTGCAGAAGAGAAGGGAGCGTTTTCCATTCTTTTGCACACATTAAAATGCACACAACCACTTTTAAACCTGCATTTCTGCCTGCTTTTAGTTAGTGGCATAATATTCCCTGGCTGATTTGCTGCTGCTTGGAAAAGGTATGGGTCTCATTCAAACCACCATGAAGCACTTGGAGCAATTACTTGTTTTATCTGATTGTGATGCTCTCTGGTCAGAACGGAGGTGTGAGAGCAAGGAAATTGATGGTAGGGGAGCAGGGAATTTTAATGCTCTCAAGTTAAGCGATGAATAGCTGTCTCTGGGAAAGCTGGCCCATGCCCAGAACATTGTGCAGTATAAAAAGGTCATCCTACTCAGCAGGTTTTCCAGTTATTTAGAGAAGACCTCCTCCCTGCTCCATGCTAGTGAAAACTAAGACAACTCCTTTTACTCTCTTGAGGCCAATCAGTCGGTCTCCAATCACTCAGTTTCCTCTTGAAACTGCTTTCAGAAATTGCTTGAGGGGAGAGGACACTCTAAGAGCCGCAATAGGATTTTTTTTTTCTAAGATTCTTTTCAGAATGTAAATGAAAATAAACCATTTTGGAGAAGTCCATTAAAATTGACTTTCTAGGCAAATATGAGACCTCAATTTTAGTTAGCTGCTTCAGACTTGGAGTTCTTTCTCTCTCTAGCATTCTAACCTTTTATATTTATTTGCTTTAAAATACAGGCATTTTTTTACTCTTTTAAATATTTTACTGCAATTTCAACTCCTTGAGTTAAAAGAAGACCCCATTCTGGATAAGTAATGAACTGTAGAGCTAGAACAGTTCTTTTAAATTCTGCTTATTAGTGTTCACTCAGAATGAAAATTCAGCGAATCTAATCTTTCTTGTAATGTAAACTTGGTGTAGCTTCACTGGCTGATAGTGTGCCAGCCTGATTTATCCTTCAGGGTGGTCTTGCCTTTCCAAAGTAAAAATTCTTGGCCTAATATTAGAACTGAGATATGATATTTTGTGGAGTCATGTGAAGAGAAAAAGAAGTTGTTTCACCTAATTTTTTTTTTTTAAATTCTCTGACCCTCATGTGGCAGTTGGACTTTTGACACTCCAGTGTCCAATCCTCTGCCTTTTGGCTGATGGTATTACATTATGAATGTGTCAAGTTCTACAACCTCCTTCTCTTCAGCAATATAATCTAAATATAAACGTTGACTTCAGAGTAATATTCTCTGAAATAGGAAAAAACCCTCAACATAAAAGTAGCATAGACCTCAGTTGGTTCCGAAGGGCCTAGTTTTCTTATTGTCATGGTATGATGCAACATTTTTCAGAAGTGTATGTCATTTGTTTTAATTGAATGAAACTCGATGATGTTTTGGGAATCTAGAAAAGCTTTTACTTTGGGAATTCTTTACTATTTCAGCTTCAAATGTCCTATAAGCCACTTTTTAAATGCATGGTTTTTTTCATATGATAGAAAAAAGTGTTGAAGGAGCTGGTATTTGTAGAAACTGGGAAATGTTGAAACAATGCGCAAAAAATACAGCTCTCTGTGCGATGCTCTTCTGTTTAAGCATGATTACTTTATCCTGTCTAATAACTTATTCTACGTGGTGGTAAAAGTCTTCACACAACTGAAAAAATCTGGGCCGCTTTTGCTCAGGTAGTTTCACACCTGCAGAATGTATTTACTTAATGATACCCTGGGTTTGGTATGTTCCTCAAATAGAATATTGTAACTACAACTGAGGAAGACTTGACATTATGAACTACCTGACGGTGACTTGAGAATATATCGGTAGTGCACACACTACATGTGACATGAAATGCTGCTTTGCACCATCTGTGAACAGCCCCGTTCTTCTGAAGGTCCTGACACTGCTATTAACTCACAGCACAGGGTATTTATCCGTTCACTGAAAGGTACAAGATAATTTGAGGGAAAATTAACATGTCAGCTTGAACCAGCGCAGAAACGGTTTTATTGCAAAAGGGTATAGAAGTTTCAGGTATAAATAAATATCTGCTGGTATTTGAGGTTACCAAGAGTTATACACTTGCTGCTCCTTGAACTAATAGCCATAATTTTATACAATTTTCTTTGAGGTTTAAAAAGTTGAAGGTATTTTAGCTTTCAGAACTTTAGTTTCTTCTGACTTTTGCTTGGCCTCTTTAGGAAAAAAAGAACTTGATCTGAAAAATACTTAAGTATTTGCTCAGTGGTTGAAAAATGGTGAATAAGTACATGCAGAAAGAGAACTATTTAATTTCATTGTGATGTTGTTTTTTCACGCTAACCTCAAAGACTTTCTTGCTGGGGTTTGCCTCTCCAAGCTCCCCTGCCCCATGATTATGCTAATAACTTCCCGCAGCTGATTAACCTGAATAACCGTGTTGTATTTCCACTTTGTAAAGTAACACAAAAAGCTGACAGGAGCACACACAATACCCCACACCTACGAGATAGGTGTTATCAAGAAAAATTCACCAAACCTCTTTTTTTCTTGTGGGCTGGAAGCAAACACGTATGTAAGGTAAGTTGGAAGGGAGTGGTGCAGTGAAGGGAGAGGGATTTTACACAGGTTAGGTTTAGGCCAGGGAATCTCATTTCCTTACACTTTTCTGTTGATGAGAATGATGATGGCAGACAGTCCTTCAAGAAAGCGTAATCTGAATCTTACCTGTACTCAAGAGGATCCCGTCTCTCTATCCATTGACTGGATTGAAAACACATGGTTGTGAACATACTTGGATTAAAGCAGGAATTTGTAAATACTGCCGTGATGCTCCTTCCATGTTAGGAAGCATAAGCAGCACTCTATTCTGTGATATGAGATCAAACAAAAGCTTAGACATACAGATAAAATGTATAGTGCTGCTTACCTCTTTGCATAGTTTTAGAATAGTCTGGAGCTCAGTGGCAGGATGTGATATAATTTATGCAGAAAAAGAGGAAAGAAAATAATTACACTTCTTTTTTTTTTTTTTCCCCTCTCTGGTGGCTAGAAAATGCTGCCTTGGTGTTTTATAGACATGCTTTGTTTTCAGTGATAACGAAGTATTCAGAATTTAAATAGTCACACCATGTTTGTGTAGTCAAATCCAAATCAGCATCGTATTAAATAATTTCCCCTACATGTCTGGATTAAGATTACCCTCTCTCACAGATATACTGCCTACACAGAGCTGCACTGCATGTGCTACTATTTGCAGGATCTTTATGGGAGTGTACCACTGAATACATAGTCAAAAAAAGATTTAAATTATAACAATATTTTTATTGGAACACAAAGTATAGTTACTTTTTAATATACAATCATTAAAATCACTCTTATCAACTGAAATTTCAGTATTCATGTAGTTATGAAAAATTAGTCATCCTTATTCTCCACAAAAGCTTTAGGCCTATATCCATCAGTGAGTTGTCTGTTATCTCTGTTGACACTGTAAATTTAACTCAGTCAAACACACAGCTGTCACCTGAGCTGGTTACAGTTTATTTAAGTGTTTTAGTATACAGGGGAAATAATAGGTTCCCATCTGTACTACAATAGCCAACTGTGTAGCAGGGAATAACAATGTTCTAATCAGCTTCCTGGGTTAATTATAACCTTGGTAATCATGAAACTCAAGGGAGTATGGGGGAGGGGGATGATTGGGACTGTTAATTTTATAGAGGCTTTTCTCCCAGAGAGCAGTTTGACACCACGTGGTCAGTTCAATGACTCCAAGGCAGCTGTCAGATGACCCAACCTCTTTGGGATAAACCCTCTCATATTTGTGTAACCATCCCTCAGGTGTGTCTCCTAAGGAACTGCTGTGTTCTCAATGGGTGGCAGAAACAGACCTGTCTTGTATCCACAACAGGTCTCTTCATGCTTAAGAACAAAAGTTTCTCTACCTTAGGAAGCCTTGATCAGTATTAAGAGAACTGAAACTGAGGATTTCTAGGGCTACTTAGATGGAATATCCCACGTTGTATCCATATATTCTGCTGTTTGTGTGACTGGTGTTCTCTGTCCCTCCCCTGCCAGCCTACCTTCAAATACAATTCCCGTCCCTTTCAGATGTCATTCCTCATTGGCAGTAAAAGGAGCCTCGGGTCTGGACAAATACATTTCCCCATGTGAGCATTAAAAACAGCTGAACAGGCTGCCTGCTTTTGTGCAGTTAAGTGAAGAGCAGTGTATTCTGTCAGTATTGCTGTATCCTTAACATGTGGGGACAGATTTTTAATGTTTGGCTAGAGATGCTCAAGTCAAGTCCCTCAAAACCAGGAATTCTGTGCAGAGTGAGCAGGTGTGTGTTGTGGTGCAATCACAGTTGTCATTATCACATTGCTCATGCTGAATGAGCTGTGGAAAGTCACTGGCAAATAGTGAAAAATAACTTGCTGTTCTGTGACTACCTTTAGTGTATTTTCCTGTGTTTTGCTCGGTTATGTCCATGGCTTGCTTTAGTACAGCATGGAAAATTTAGCCTCTTTCTTTCCATTGGCTGGTAAATGGGGTAGTGAAAAGGGAATACAAAAGGAAAGCTTCAACAGTCTTGTGTACAGATAATTCAGGGAAAAAATTCCCGTCATATCAAGTGCAGATCTTTGCATAGATGAAGCCATAAATTAATTTTATCATTAATTTGATTAGACTAAGGATGGCGAGACTTAACCTTAAGAACTGGTTTCAGTAACTTGCAGACTAGAAAAGTGAAGTAATTAATTGCCTTTACTCCTGATTAATACATTGTCATGCATGTAGTAGCTTGTTTCTAATTCTTCGAGGATTACGCCAGTTTCTCCAGAGACTCGCCAATGAGTAACGATGAAGCCAGCTTGGGCAGGTTGCAGTTTGCCTCCCACACCAGTGGGAACAGCTGTGACAAAAATGTGAACTCCTGGAGCACTTCGCTTGGAGAAGTAGTTGTCTGCTCCACCCAGATTGACCTTCTGATAAACTGGGCTGGGATGGGGAGTGACGGCTTCTTAAAATTGTAACTTCTTTCTGTCACTTCCCCCTTCCTGGAAGTTAGTTGACGTGAAGCTCTGTGTCTGCTAATATCAACCACGGAAGGGTCTGTGGAAAGTTGGGCAGGAGGTAGCCCATAACCCCCGAGTTTCTGTGGGTTGCATGCTCTGAGGCATTGTCTGTGAGCCATCCCTGGCTGCCACACTCGCTGTTGCACAAACTAATGCAGCTGTGGTCTGTCTTCTGCCCCCGGGTTCGCCTTGGATACTAAACAAACTGAAGATGAAAAATAACACGCAAGCTTACTGCAGTGAAACAGAAGTCTAAACTTCTGGTATGGAAATGGAAACAGTTATGACAGGGAAAACTAAAACAAGAGTTTAGAGCACACGAAGCCAAATCTTTCTCTCTAAGATATGCTGCAGCTGTGCAGATGGTGTGGAAGCTCAGGGGAACTCAACTCTTTCAGTGCACTTGGAAATTACTGTTAAGGCCAGTTTGGGAAGGAGAGAGGACTGAAACTCCAGTTCTTGTCTCCTTATGCACAGGTTGAGACCTGTTTAAGATCTTTCTCTCTCTTTGAAAACAAGTTGTCTCTAGCCACTGCTAATCCTTTTTTCCATAAAATGAAAAGCTTCTGCTCTGCAAATCATCATTAAGTTGTATCTCTTTTGTTTAGTAACCAGCATATTCCCTCCTGCGTGAATGCCTCCGATAGTGGCCATAGATCTATAAAACATAAGAAATTTATTGTTCATGTGCCTTCATAAATTCTCTATTTCCTCCTTGCACTCAGCTTTCATGGACACTGCACGTGACTCGCTCAAGGCAGACTCAGTATCAGAGTACCCTTGTTACATGAATCTTACCTTTTGTTCTAGCAGGTCCTGGGGTCAAAAATCCAGCATTTTCTGTCAAAATGTGACACACACCAGTGTTGGAGTTCTGGTTACAGTTATCTGCCCTTGCACAGCCTGGAGTAGAATGTGCTAATGTTCACATTTTATAAAATGTAGCTGTAGCCTCAATAAGTGGTAAGGAATGACAATTTTCCTGATAGACTATGTTCTCAGTCTAGATTAATGGCTAACTAAATATACTGCTTACCCTTCTCTTATCCACAATTTTTGTCTCAAGCTGAGAGCATATTCTGCTGAAGCATTCCATGCTCATCACTTTTGGAGGTAGGTGTGATATAGCAGCCTCTTGGTTAAGAGCATCTTAATTTGGATAGCAAGTAGTTTGGGGAAGAAGGGAGTGCTGCAGAATTTTCTTTCCATTTTTTAATGATATTTTGTATATTCAAAGCAAGAGAACTCTTAAAAATTTGAAACAGAAACCTGAGGGGCTAATAGGAGAGGGAAAAAAAAGGAGCTAAGCATAAAAACATGGCAAGAATTAGAATAACTTGCAGAATCGTTGCTTTAGAATCAGATTTCAGAGCTCTTCTCCAGAGTAATTCTTACTGTTTTATTTTGCTGTGTTTAGAATGAAATAACTGTGAAATGCTGTAGTGTGACATTAAATTTATTCCTGTTCATAAGTAATTAAGGTTTACATCCCTAACACCTGACATGTAGGAACCATGTTGAGATCAAAATAACAGGGCAGAAAACAAAAAACCTAATGACTAAAATTCTCCTGGTTGGATAGAGACAGACATAGTATGTGAACCTATGAAAGCCTATGATTAAATTGAGGCTTGTCTCTTTAATCTGCTGCTGTGGCTGTCCTTGCTTACTGCTCTCTAGACACTCAATCCTTGTCTTGTGTTTGTTCCGATCTTTCTTTTCTGTTCCTGCTCTTAAGCTTTTTTAATTCTTTCCACCCTTTGGGATCAGTGGCATCCATGTTGCAAGGGGACTGAAAAGAAAACATTACTGTTCTGCAGAGCATAGGCTGGATGAAATGATGGCTTTTCCCTGTCCTGATGTTCAGTAGGAAATGCATAATGGATACTGCCGTTTTCTGGTGCTTAAAGGCTCAGGTGCCTGGAATCTTGAAACATTACATACAACCTTCCTAAGTGCTGAGGCTGAGTTTTTGCACGCCTGAGCTATTCTGTCACTGAAAATAATTTTCACTCCAGATTGCAAAAAAGGGACATTAGAGGAAAAAAAACCCCACCAAACGTTTTAGTGTATGGTACTTGAATATTTATGTAATACTGCTTTCATTTGGTACACTTCTGGTAGGAAATAGTACTTTAAATTTGGACCCCAGATCTGCTGCATTGACTCAAAAAAATGAATATATATGTATTGAAAGGAAGTAAATAGAAAGCCTGAAATTGGACTTCCAAGAAAAAACAAAATCGTCCCACTTAGAGCAATGTTTCTGAGTTGGTTTGTCTTGAAGGGTCAAGCCCAGAAGATTCCATAACACTCCTGCAAGGACAAATATTACAATGATTTATGAATTGTTGCTTTCATAACATTTACACCAGAGATTCAACAGATTTAACAGTCTTGCTATGATGTGTTTGCTGTCTTACTGTGAAGTCACTGAAAAGTTACCACATTTAATGCTAAGTGATGTAGAAATAATAGTCTGAAGAACTGCAGTGAGCCATAGGAAGAAGTTGAAATCACAGCTCTTGTGAATGGCAATTAAAGATTTTTCAAGTAGTCTGAGGTTTTTAAGGGCTGAGGTTTTATTACTTTGAGCTGCTCCACTTTTTGCAGCGATATTATCATGTGGTTACAGTTTTCTCTCAACTGGATCAAGAGAATTTAAAGCTGATCTGGTTTCTATGTGTCTGTCTCACTTCAGAGCCCAGGTTTTTCTACCTTTCTACTTCTTGCTGAAATTTTAAAGAAACACTATTTGGATTTCAAACCCTTGAGAATCTTGCTGCTCAGGAGGCTGCTGTTGGCACAGAGGAGCGTGCAGAACAGAAGCAGTTCTAGCAATAAGAAGACTGTTTACATATTTCTGTGTTTCTTCCAGTATTTTCTTAAGTGACACAAAACCATGTTTGAGAAGGTATGGCAGGTACACTACAAATCTTCTATTTAGTTTAGTTTCCCAGTTCAATGCGTTTAAAAGCACAAGCAATTTATCATTCACTTGCAGAGAGCTGAATAGACAGCTCTGTGTCAGAAAACACACATTTTCCCCTAAAGATGTGTTAATGTGTGTCTAAATAAGGTGTCTATCTGCTTGCACACTGTTTATTGTATCAGGGTCAGAAACAGAATGTTTAGAGTTCCCATCTGGCAGGATTATTTCATATTGCTCTTGGTTCTGGCTACTTCTGGTTCAACTTAGCTCAATGTTTGTGTTAGTCATAGAAGCATCAACTTTTGGAACAAGGACAAGTCTGTAGTGAGGGACTTTTGCAAACAATGTTTCCTATGCAATACGTATAATTTTTTAGAAAAATGGTGTAAAGAAAGCTACACTTAAATGCCTAGAGATGTATCAGAAAACTGAATTCTGACATGAGATCTAAATTATTTACAGTCATGCTCTTTCTCTTTTTTGTTCATACCAGTGAAACCTGGTACTTTCTGCATTGTGAGGTAAGGCTCTGCTCAAGAGAAAGTCCTATTTGGACTCAAATAATTGAGTTTGAATAAAGTAAGATCTATAATATCTCTACTGTTTTGATCTCTTGCCCTGAGCAAGATGCAGAAGAAAAAAGTTCAGCCATTGATCTGCCCCCAAACACAGATGAAAGAGATTGTTTTTCATTGTCTGCCTTGGGACTTCATTGCTTGAGTGGATCTGGTGTGTCAGACTTCATAGCTGTTTTCTCTCCAACTTTTTGATAGCTTCCAGTAGCCATGCCTTTGCCAAGCATGTTTTAAACTTACAAGGAGTTTACACAAAGTTCTCTTGGAAGTGTCAGTGGCCCTGATAAGCATTTACTGCTACCAATGAAATAATCATTAAAGACGTAAATAGAGAAAAGATGATCTTCTAGTGTTGAGCTGTTGGTTTTTGTAGTATGCAGCTTTGAGTGTGCATACTCAAGGTGGCAGGATCATGTCAGCTCAAAAACTGACATGGAAAATTATTTCTGTAAGGATTTGATGGGCCTTTCACAATTCCCAATTTGACAGCAGATTAGCAATTAGGTTTTCTTTGTGAAGTGAGTCTACTGTTGTAGAGTTAACAGTCCAAGGCAGCAAGGAAGATGGTAAGACTAAAAATGGGATGTGAAATCCATGATAAGCCTTCTGTAGAAAAACTAGACACTACTGACTTTTTTCTTTGGAGCTGGAAAATGAAATTCCTGTAGTCTGAGTGGGTTGCCAGCACTAGGAGGTTGCAGGGGATCTGTGCTGTCAGGAAAGACAATGGAAATTGGTAGTGCTGTGGCATTCATTGCTTCAAGTCAAAAGCAAATGCATTGCTGGGCAGCTTTTGGCTGTTAGGTAGACACTGGCCAACAGATTGATGAGGTCTGGAATATATTTAATAGCATTTAGAGAAATGGATCTATCCAGACTGGAGGTAATTGACGTATTTATGAAGAGCAGGTCATCGGCTTTTTCATTTGACATCCTCAAAATGTACTGGAAGCAAACCAATGGTATTGTCATGGGAATGCCAGATACTGAAAATTAGTCAGTTGGTGCTTAAGTTGTGGCTTCCAGGGCAAATGTTATCAATGGATTTCTTTTTAAAAATCTTTGTTTTAAGCTCTTGAGCTGTAACCTGCCGTTCAGATGAAAAGGCTGCTGTCTCTCAGGCCAGCCAAGGGTGTTGAGTTCAGCATTCTCCCTCCTATGATCACTATTAAGTTTGTTTTCTGCCCAGTACAGTCTACCATCTTTAACAGAAAACTGGCTAGTCACTTTGCTGGGACCAGAATTAACACTTTTGAGGAAAAAACCTCTGCTTGCTGCTCAAAAATAACACTCTTAAGAAAATGAAGCTTGGGCTTCATGGAATTAATTGAAAGGTTTTTAGAATTTACACGGAGAACTGTTTTGCTATAGCTGATATGTCACTGCCTGTGCCCCTGTTGTGTGTGCAGCTAAATCTTGATTTTTGAGGGTGCCATGGCTATTTCCTCAAGGTTGCTGTGAGGAAAAGGAAGTTAATTGCATATGAACTTTTTATAAAAATCTTTTTTTCCATGAAGTGAGTTAGAGTACTCTGTTACTGCTTAACTGGAGAATCCCGTATTTGGAGTGTTTCTAGTGCATTACAGAGAGATTAGACTCCAATGCTTCAGTTTTAATAAATAAAAAAGTTCACTACTCATTTAAGCACAAATAAAAGAAAAAGAGGCACATTTAAAATATTAAAACCTAATTTGCTGAACTCTGGTAAGAAGCTTTGTTGCCTCACTATCTTCTGGGACCTGATCTTGAGAGAATGTTGAGTGCTGATTATGGGCTTTGGGTTTTCTAAAATTTTTTACTTTGGGAGCCAAGCTTCCTGCAGTTAGGATTATTGAAATATTGTCTCGTTCCTTCATAGGAATAAGTGTATACATTTTAAAATAAACAAGTAACGAGCTTTAAATTAAGCTCACTTTAAACAGAAGGATTCTTAAGAAAAATTCCAGTGGGATGCTCCAGAAAAAACAAAACGGTATTATTGTCTGGCAGTGTCGTACATGAGTTAGTGTGGCTTTCATTGAGTTTTCATTCCTAACAGCTGATTGTCTCTGATATATTAATATTTGCTTTCTTTGCTGTTTCTACCCAGAGGTATTGGTTTTGCTAACTGCAGCTAATGAGGATATTTATATTTCTGAAAGTTCTTTGCTGGTTATTGTGAGTGCTTTGACCATTTTCAAGCAAAAAGCATTAACTTTTTTTTTTTTCTTAGCTGAAAGGCATGAAGACATTGAATATAACTGTAAAATAGAAATTTCTACATGATTTTAAACATTGTAAGTTGAAGAAAGCAGATTAATTACTTCTACATAATTCCTAATCTAGAAAAATTGGTATGGTGGGGGAGAGAACACAATATAATTACAAGGGAAGAACTCTATGGCGGGTTAAGGGAAGAGTGAGACAAATAGAGGGCTAACAGCTTATTTTTTTTTAAATATATATATTCCTCCTACCTTCCCTTCAGTCTTTATATTTCAGCTGAAGTTGGCTTACAACATAGATTGCAGTTAAGTGGTGCTCTCCACCGTCTGCATCTGCCTGGCTATTGGCTTGGAATAATTTGCAGGTGCGTTGATGTTAATGGGATTTTTATCACAGAATAAAATAGGCCAAAAGTTTTACCCTATACATCAAAATGTCTTTTGATGTGTCTTCTGAGACAGTGAGCAGAGACTTTTAAAACTTGAGGAATCCAGTATAAATTTACACCAATTTATGAGACTCTAAAGGACATCAATGAATTTATGTGTTTTTATGAATATGCAAAAGAGACAAATTAATTTTTGATTAATTGCATCATTAGGGTATTCATGAAATACAAATGACTGCAAAGTTTGTAGCTATGGACTTCGAACAAATAATAGGGAATATTTCTGAAAAGTAAATTCTGGATTTGTGTTGTGTTCCCACACAAGTTATTTCTGAAACATGTGTCTCTTTTTCATTTTAATGTTAAAACTCATGGTTTTTTTCTGTGTAATTCCAGCCAATATAAATTAATATAACTATGTTACTAATGTACTAAGCACTAATATAACAATGAAATAGTATTAAAAGTAGTATTAACATTAGAGGATAATTCAACTTGGAAGGAACCTCAGCCCAATGTCCAGCTCAAAGCAAGGACAACTGAGGTGAACTTTATACTACTAAGGTAGCTATAGAAGCTCTCTTTTGCTCGTGATGATTAAGACTCAGCTCCAGCTGAGCTTCTGCTTTCCAAACAACATACCTACATACCTGGATGATGATATGGAATTACATCTTTATACCTCAGGGAAAAAAAAGTAGAAATTTTACTTCTAAAAGCATAAAATGTCTACAGAATTAGCTGAGCGTCTAGAGGCTGGATATAGTTGAAAAATGTTATAACCACTATGCAGAAACAGGACCCTATTTCTTCACTAGCTCTCTTCTTAGTCCTGACATTGTTTTTTTACTGCCTTTGATCCTGCAAGATTCTGAGCTTTCTGACCTAGTTTCAGTAAAATATTATTTTATGTGTGAGAGCAGACCATAAAAGTATAATAAGCTTTTTCCCATATTTCAGTTTTATGCCTGTCTGGTTTTCTGGATCATACCCTGTGCTTACAATTTGCATGATGATCTCAAAATTTTGTGTGTGCATGTCAGTGGTTGGTTTTGATGCAACTTTTACTCTTGCATACATCTGTGGATTCTGATGATGCAGCAAATTGCTTCAGGGCTGAAGACTGATAAACCTGTGTCACCTGGTCAGGTGCAGCTTCGTAACCTGTCTTGCGCCTCTCTTGTGTGAAATGCTGGTGTTCAGCCTTGTTTGTGGAGCTCCAGAGAATCTGGCACGGAGACCAAAGTGAAAAAGGGAAAAAACCCCTCCATACTATGTTATTGTTTTTTATGTGCCTTATCCTTCTTACCCTTCTAATACCTCTAAAAGTAAAATAAGTCAATCTATTCTTTACAGTGGTCAGTAAAAATTCCCAGCATAGTTTGTGCAGGTATGTTGAAGGCCACTTCAAGGTCTTGCTATGATACATTTCTGAGCCTTGCCGAGTGTGTCTTATTTTTCAGACAAAAAAAATTTCATTCAGCAGGTCTTAATGTCTTTGTGGTTTGGAAAGAAAAAACTCCAGCCCCAGTCAGTGTTTGGATGATTATGTAGACAGTCTGATTTGAGTTCAGGAACCTATTTGGAGATTGAAATATGGAAAATTGTAAACATCTCTTTTCCGCTCTTGGCTAAAGGAAGAAGATATTTGCTATTTATTTGAAC
Source organism: Oxyruncus cristatus (assembly GCA_013399855.1). Taxonomy (NCBI): domain Eukaryota; kingdom Metazoa; phylum Chordata; class Aves; order Passeriformes; family Cotingidae; genus Oxyruncus; species Oxyruncus cristatus. Next base: position 20,764 of record VXAY01001101.1, read on the forward strand.
TTTTTTGCAATTAAAAGAAAAAGATAATTAGATAAAACTTTAGGATGTTTCAAATTTGGATTTCAATTAAAGGCTTTCTATTCTATAGCTTCTTTTGGTGACTCCTGAATTTATACTTATGTTGTACCAGGAAATACATATTTATGTCTATGTATAATGAGCTCAGACAGATGAGAGGACAGATGCTTTATTCAGCCAGTATCTTATTATGCATCTTCTTGCTATTGCAAAGGTTTCTTTAAGTTTTCTTCAGAATTTTAATCTTTAGCTTCACTTGAACTCTTTGGATTTGGTTCCATCTCTTTTTATATCGCAGGAGTGTGATGTTACCCTTCTTAAGTGAATGTGGACTGTTTAAATCTGTTTGTATTTACATTTATAAAATCCTAATCAAGTACAGGAACAAAAACCTGATTAATATTTTATTTAATAACTACTTGACCAGAAACTGTACTTTTCCTGTGGTTAATTCAATAGTGGAGTATCAATTTTTTGTTCGGCATTCATGTGCAATTTTCTGCAATATCTTTGTGTGAAGGAAGGGTGTTGTTCATCCCTTATTGAAGAGCTTGAAGCGCTCACAGTCTGACACTTGAGACAGTCTCCCCAGGCTGGTGACAAAGGTTTGTTTGGATTCTTTTTTTTTCAATCTGTGATGTAAGTAGCTTCTCTTCCCAGCAGACAGGCCTTCTGGTAGAACACCCTCCACACGGTTCTGCATTTCTAAAGTGGTTCTGAAGTGGTGGCTCAGGCTCTCTAATGACACAGTGCAGCTGTGCCTGGTGTGGAGAGCTTTTAACAAATACCTGCCCACCTGCACTACAGGTGCAGTGTTACCAGGACTGTTGCCTTGTGGTATTGTTTGTATTGGGGGAACATAAGGTAGATAAAATACTTGTGAAGCTCAAAATATTCACCTCAGTGTTATACTTTTGGTGTCACAGTCAGTGTTCCTCCCTAAAATAGGGTTCTGACCCAGTACCCTGTTTCCTTGTTGAGCATTGCTCACATGTGATGTGTCACAGAAATCACGCAACAAAATAGCACAGACCCTCTGGGTAATGCTTGATCTAGGCCTGCTTTCACTCATCTGTTTGGGTTTTGGCTGGTGTGGGTGTTCTTTTTTTTTTTTTT
>VXAY01001101.1:21960-76781 GCA_013399855.1 Oxyruncus cristatus
TTTTTTTTTCTTTGCTGTCTTTCAAGTGCAGCATTTCTCCAGCCTTCCTAAGGTCTTCACAGAATGCTATATAAATGTGAACATCCGAATGATCAACGGCCCAATTTTAACACATTTTATATAGGAGCATTCAGTTCAGTTTAACACATTTTATATAGAGCATTTATATAGGAGCATTCAGCTGTAAAATTTCTTGCAGAAGTCTTCAATACAACAAATAGTGATATTTTTTTTTTCTTATGTTGCTAGCACTGGTAACTGCTTCCAATTTGTCTTCACCTTTGGCTTCTTTAAATAGCTCTTTAAATGCTTTCCAAGAGATTTAAGGATTTTCAATAACTTGGACTTTGCTGCTGTGTTCCCTTTTTAGTTACATGCTACATCAGTAGTTCTCAGCTTGTGTTCCCACAGCTGTTGCCTACCTGTCTAAGGTGTCATAGAGACTGGACAGGCTGTCAGACCTCGTACAGTGGAAACAACTGGCATTTCCCATGCATCCAAGTGGATGGAGAAGAAATGCCACAGTCACTGAACACTCACAGCAGTCAGGTGAGAGTAGGAAGCAGGTGTGTGACAAGGAGGTGGCAAACCTCCCCTGGAAGTCACATTAGCTCTTTACAGCTCTGTAGGTCATCAGGTAACCATTTTTTCGTTAACAGCAAATAAACAGAATTCTGCCCAAATAAATTAAGCCCTTTGATGCAAGGAGGAGATGAGAACAGCCCATTTCCTGAGCAATTTTAATGTGTGTCTGATTTGCCTCCTCTCCTGGGTCTGTAAAGAAGTTGGGCAGTGGCCTATGAAGCAGGTAAAGAATCTTTGTCAGCTTTACTCCAAAAGACAGTACCTTACTTAACACTGGGGAATTATCTGTCCAGTGTCTGATCTTTCAGTGCAGCAGGTGGAATACAGGGAGTGCTCCCAGTGGTCTGAAGAATTCAGCCTTGTCTGTCCATGCACGCTCTGTAAATTTTTTAATGGTTTAGACCCATACATTTCCTTTTTTCTCCACCAGACCCTTGTGTTCATATAGTTGTTGTTTTTGTGGTGTTTGTTTATGCTTGTGTAGTCAAAGGAGTTTCAGTTTGTCAGTGTGATGCGAGATGTAGCAAGGTGGCAGAAATCTGAGGATACTAACAGATAAAGAAATATGTTTTATGCATGTGCCTTGGTGGTGTAAAGAATGGGAAATGCTGATTACTTGTGACAGGGTAGGTTGAACAGCACCGCCCTTCTGCATCATATTTTGCATTTGAAATGTTAATTGCAGGTTACCCGTTTACTGAAAATGTAAAGGGTATGTGCACCTTAAATGTAGGTCACACTACTACACAGAGAAACCTCTGCCCCTGCAGCTGCAGATGTGCCAGGCATTCTCTCCAGGGGCAGCAAAGACAGGGTACACTTGACCTGATCTACATAGTTCACTGGATCCAACATCTGTGTTATGATATCAGAGTTCAGGTGTTTCATTTTTTCCTTCATTTTGTCACTTCACTGCTGCCAAAAGAGGATGGTAACTGAGTGTGAAATAAACCAATGTCTGTAGATGCCAATAAGAATTTTTTGACATTGCATCTGTTAGATGGTGGTGTGTTTTTTTTTTTTTTTTAGTTGTTGTTCAAGAGTCACTCAACAGCTAAAAGGAAAAACTTTTTAAATATTTAATGTCTCTGAACCACTCTGAGACTGAAATAATCCTGTTTCTGCAGCTTTGGTTTAACATAATGGACTGTGAAAGGAGGCCAATGATTATATGACCACCTGAGAATCAAAATCATACCTAAATCAAGTATGTCAGCAAACAATGAGTTTTGACAAAAATTATGGTGACAAAACAGCAGAAATATAATCTATACAGAAATAAAATATGGAGTGCGTGAGTTTCAGTGTGCATAAAATAAAATGTAGTCTAACATTAAAGAAATATAAGTAATATATTAAGTAATAAGATTTTTTTATTATTCTTGGCCAGCAGGATTAGCACTGTATTTTGTGAGTGTGAAACTGGGTAGACTAACATGAAATGCTGTTCAATGAGGCTGCAGTCCTGCCTGAGTGTGCTGCTTACTAAGCAGCAGAGCTTACTAGAGGTTTGGGAAGACCTCTGATATTCTGGAAGATGGTTTGAATCAAAAAAGTCCGTAAAATCTTCTGTAAACGTTCTTTATTTGTGAGTAAAAAGCACAACCACCAGGCAGTCTTTCCCAATTTTGTCTCAGATATTCACTGGAAATGAGTGAGGTTTTTGTTGTTGTTGGTTTTGGTGGTGGTGTGGTTATTGTACTCAGATGATTCTTAACCTTGGGCTGCTGGTGTTGCAACACTAAATAAACCCCACATCTTCCCTTAACCTTTTCATTCACCATTTCTTCAGGGCCTAATTTTCCTCACCTTACTATTGGACTTCAATGAACTTCCATCACCTTTAATGTGAGGAAAACGAGCCTGTGGCATGGAAATTTTGATGTCTGACTTCATCTTATTTTTTGATTGATTCTGCTTGGATAATTCATTTTTTACAATGACAGAAGATGCAGCTAAGCAGGACCAAAATAAATATTGTTCTGAGATTTCAGCAGTTAACTTGCACCTGTAGTGGAAATGACAGCAGAGTGTTTTCATGAATCACCTCAGCTCCCCCAGACACTAAACGAGAACACTACAACAATTGCCTGCAGATAATAAAGCCTCTATTTCCTTTCAAGCACTTAAATTTCCTTTTGATTAAATAATTCCATGTTTGAATGGTGTTCCCAGGTAGGACACGCTTATGTAAACTCCCTTGATTAGAGCAGCATCCCGGGGAATTTATCACTTCATGATTTTTCGCTTTAGTATGTTGTGGCAGAGTAAAGCTTGCTAAGTAGTCTGCATATCTAATCCACCAGACTCTTTCACACCGGCTTTAGCATAAACCTCTGGCTTTAGAGCAGTGCTTCAAGTTTACAAGCTGCTAATTGTTCTGCGGTGCAGCTGTCTGGGTTAGATTATCAGCTGGGATTTACTGCCTGCGTTCTGACGGCACATGGGAGCATCAGCGGCCGCAGTGCTGCTCCCGGGGCAGGGCCTGGAGAGTCTGAGACCTTTCAAGCTGGAGTCACCCACCAGACATGGATTACCTGGGTGGGCACAGGGGGGAGCAACACGGATCAGCCTCGAGGCACATTATCGAATCAGACATCAACACACTTGAGATGGGAATGATCTGGATTATGTCAATCAGGCATTTGAAGTCTTCTGTATAGTCTTGGTCAAGGACCACAAGATGCTGCTGGAGGGCACACTGCTGCCCGGGTACTCCTGCTTAGGGGATGCCTTTGTTTTACATTGTGCTCAGGTGTGTGTAAGTATTCCTAAAAAATTTCCATTTGCAGCAGCCAGTATTTCAAAGGAGAAGGTTTATGAAATCTGGGAACAATGCAAAAGGCTTATTTTAATTGAATTTCAGAAAGGTTAGGCTAGTATGCCAACAATGCTGCAGTTTTTCAAAATAAAATGAGAGAAGCTATAATATTTCTTTTTTTTTCCCAGATGGTTATAGTCTCTTGAGGATCATTTGTATTTATGTTGCATATTTATGAATTGTAATTACACACATAAAGGTAGATTGCAAAGTTTTTATGTGGTCGTCATTCACGTGGGACACCCACAGAAGTCTATGAGAACTGTGTGTTTATTGGAAAGTGGAAGGTACACCTGTCTAAGGTGCCTACATGAATTTCTTCATTTAATTTCACGTTTATTTCATATACCATATGTTGTAAATACACACTAAAACCCAAGAAATACTTAGCTAAGTTCAAATTCTAACTTCTAGGAAACTGAGGAAATGCACAATGCAAAATACACTGCTAACCTGAGCTCCCCTGTGCAGAGCACTGTCACTCCCCAGACCCTGCCTCTCCTACTTCTCCTCCTGGGGTATAAGTGGAAAAGCACCATGTCACTTCATAAAGTATTTTTCTCCTTTATAAGCAAAGATAAACTATGGAACTTGCTCTTTCCTTTGGGGGAAACATATCCCTCTGCTTTTGGCACAACTGTTGTCTTGGAGTCGGGGTTGTGGCTGCAATTGGTGTGCTTGCTCTAAATTCAGTAAATCCTACTTGCCACATAGTTACAAAGCAATCTGAAGTTAATTTCACTTTTCAATTTTTATATCTGATTTTGGGATGTGTTAAATGTTAGTAGATTATCTATTAAATATATAGATGGACAGGAGGCACATTTCAGTACGTATTAACAGGATATACTGTGGCAACATTCCAGGAATTACTTTATATCACCTTGAAGTTGCAGTTTCTGTGTATGCTATAAAATGCTTTATACTTTATTTTTTCTAAATAGTTTGAATTACAGAATTATGATGGAGTGTCTTGTGGAGACTCCAGTGACAAGGCTTAATCAAATCTACAGTAGTCATGAAGAAGCAGAAACTATTATGCAGTCCTGTGCTGCTCCTGCTGGGAAGTGGCAGAGCTTGTTCTCCTCCATGTGCTTGTTCTCCTCCCTTATTATTTGCTGATAATAGGAACCTCCTTTGCAAAGGGGTATCTGCCTTACAAATTTAATAGAACAATAAATTACCTTATGTGGGTGACCGATTCATTTTTCAAGAGCACAGAAGGTTAATTTTCCAATAGTAAATAACAAAACAAAGTTTACTTGACAAGGACAGATGGGAAGCCATGCAAATAAGCCTATGCAGTCAATTATACTTTGGTTTTGATGAGCATATGGACAATAGACAAACAGGTCTGTGCCAGACAAATGAGTTGACTACGTTAAGAAAAACATTAACAAAGACTTCTAAAAAGAATTAAGACCATTAATGAACAAGATAAATTATATAACTGGCACCTCAAAAATTGCTGAAATTGTTTTGTTTTATCTTAAGCGAGAAAAAAGTTATTTGAACAACACAGACAATTTGGGAATGTGGGAGACTGCTGCACGAGATGGGCTTGGGTGTCTGTTAGGGAAATGCAGAATGTTTTTCGTGGCCAGGAATGGTCACAGATGTTGCTGAAGGCCTTTTCCTGTGTGTGGCACACACAATCTGCATCTTGCAGCAGTGGGTGAAGCTGCCATTTAAACAAGACTGAATTTTGTTTTTCCTCTGAATTCCAGTCAGATGCCACCCAGTGTGTGCTGGGGATAGCATTGCAACTTGTTTTTGACATTTAAAGAGAATCAAGGAGTGGTGAGAAACAGTAATGGATAGTTCAAAAGAACAATCAATACAGTAATTTTCTAGGGCTAAAAGATTTCTTAGCTTAGCAACTTTTTTTTTTCTTTTAGTTTATATTTTTCTCTCATAACTGTAGAACTCATTTCTTGTTATATTAAGATCAGTTTAACATAAACTGTGGCCTCTCAAGCCAAAATTTCATTAACTTCAGTTTGAATCAACTATATCTTGTGCTAGGATTTTGTCGTTTTTGTGCCTTGCTTAATAATACCGGGTGTGGTGATCACTTGACAAAACCCCCATGTTTTAGGATTGCCATACTTTACCTTTTACAAGGTAAAATGTCCCTGTTTTCTGTAGCAGGAAATGCTCTGTTCCTAGTCTCTGCATATTGCTAAATTTGCAAACTATTGCAAATAAAAATCAGTTTTTGTAATCACAAACTGAAATTTATTGTTTATGTGATATATTTAGCTGCAGGAAGCTTTTGTTTAAAATAATCTACTCGCTATAATGGCTAGAACTGCTTTTTTCATCTCCATTAAACTTCTGGTTTAGCTCATTAACATATTGTTAATTGTTGTATGATTTAGTTTAGTTCCACGAGTGGCACTTGTGAAGCAGAAATGATTTTTTTTTACATACTTATTGTTTGTTTGGAAAGAAAATCTTTTAAAGTGATTGGAAAGGGAGAGGAGTGCAGAATACTTGCATCATAGCTGTATGTTTGATAAGAGCAAAACATAAATACAAAAAGCATAACAAAAATCGAAGTGGAATGACATAAAATGAATCTGCAAGGTAAAGTTATTACAGAAATGTCTTTTTTTGTAGCACTAGAATGTGAAATAGAAAAATCAACATTTTTATTTTAATGAAGTGAGTATTTTTTAATTGTAAAAGTTTACATTTGAAACTATTCAGTCAGCTTTCCTTTCCCACTGCTACGCTCTACGAGCATGGTTGGGTTCCTCACATATTGTGCTCCATATTCCTTACAAGTCTCTTTTAAGAAGGAATGTATGTGGTCTTTTAGCAAGGTTTAGGAAACATTGTCATGAAAACCTAGTGCTGTAGAATATATATATATATTTCCCTTTAAAGTTTTAGAGTTTTGAAAATAAAATTAATGGTTTTCCAAGTTCTGATGAATTGTTCAGTGGTGTATTGTGTTGAATTTGCTGATTTGGCTTCACTGTGTCTGCCAAACACCTGCCTCTATAGGAAAGGTACTTTCATGGCTGATACCAAGTCTGAGACAAGAAGAGCTTGGACACAGCCCTTCCATAGGCCTTAAGAGAGGTTGCTGTTGGTTTATTATGTTGGTTGGGGTTTTTTTCGGTTGGTTGTGCTTTTTTTTTCCCTTAAAATCAAAGTGCTCTGTGAATGAGTGGTGTTACCTGCTGGGATGATGTTTAATGCAGCCTGCTCCTCCAAAATGTTGACATTTATTTCATCTGGAGGATTCATCAAAAAAATGAGCCACACAGAAAATATGAGCAACTTGCCAAGAAACCTTGCATTACCTTCTGGGGATGCTCACTTAGAATTTACCTACAAGGGAAACTGCTCTTCTTGGGATATGCAGGATTTTCATTTCAGTAAATAAGTGTTTACAGAAGAAACCTGTTTAGGATAGCAAACTCGCTTTACATTTACATCTTTCTTGAAAGTCACTTAGTTGTGTAAACAGGTCCTTAGAACATCACTTCCAAGGGAGTAGCATTCCCTTTGTGCAAGGTACCCAAAGTCCTTTGATACGCTGTTTATGAGATTATTTGGACTCAAAGCTATTTCAGCTGATCTTTAGCTCTGGCTCTGGTTAATGCAGGAAGGTATCCTAGAAGTTGATTTTTGCTGAACACATACATGTTAGAATATAAAGCCTATCTAGACCAAGAATAAATGGGATAAATTAAATACAAGGTATATGTGAGAATAATAATAAAAAAGTAAGTACTAGTAAAAAAAGTGAAATCAGAATTGCTTTTCAAGCTAGCAGCAACAGTGTGGAATGGTGGCTGATGAAAGGATTTCAGTATTATATGAATGAGGTTGGGTGTCTCCAGTGCAGAGGTGCTGTATGAAGTAGGAGAAGACACACGGACCAAGGAGTTAGATTTCAACTTTTGACTGTTAAATCTCAGAAAATGGAGGTCTGACTTAAACCTCCACAATTATCAAAGTTTTTGAAAGTAAATTCACATTTCATACAATTAGTATTATATTTACAGATCATTTATAGAGTTTTAACCACAAGCTCTAGCTATAACTTACTACCAGTTTTTTAACTACAGAGTTTTAACAGGTAACTGCTTGGGCCAGTAAGGTGCTTGTGTGCAGTTCTTTGTACACATAGATCTGAAAATACTCGCTAATGACACAGGTGGACATTGTACTGACATCTGTAAAAAATTTGTAGTGCTTACCTCTCAACTTTGTTTGTAAACTGTATGTGACCGTCTCTTTGGAAAGGAAAGCAAGACTAAACTAGTGGCTTTCCTGATCCTAATTTAAAGAGCGTCAATATCTCTGTGCTGTAGTCAGGGTTTCAGAAAGGCTTGAAGGCTGATAACAGAAATTGTGTTACTGTAAAGAGACAGGAGTGAAAATAGATACAGGAGTACTGGAAAATAATGTGGGGATAGTATTGGAGAAGAAGAATCCCTGGGATATCTAGAGTGCTGAAGAGTCAGGAAACACTGGAATTCTCATGTGGATGCAGAGACTTATGTACTGCTGAGGAGCCAGAGAGTGATGTAAGGCACAAATAAATTTAGCAAATGCAAGAATGTTTATTACCTTCACATGCAAATGAAACGCCATTTATTTAACCAGTTTTTGATGCCTGTAGTGGTGTGTATACTGTGTTTTATATGGTTCCTGTGTGACCATAAATAAATTTTATTTAGAACATTTGGAGGGAGCTGTTATTAACAGAGTTACTCACAGCCAACATCAATTATCTCTGGTACTCTACAAATACTTATTTATGGTTACAATAAAATATTCTTGGGGAAGTGCAGTTCTGTAAAACTACCTAGAATACCTAGCATGGGGACTTCATCTTCTAGAATAAATCCACTGTTGAACATGACAAAAATATGGAGAATCAGTGAGTCCCTGAATAACCCTCGAAGTGTTCACTCTTATGAGTTAGCAGGTTCTGTCGTTTGTCTTTCTTAGGGCATGGGCCTCTCATGCAATGAATAAAAGCTCACAAGAATAATACTTTTGCAAGGAAGAAAAGGTATAATAATTTGGAATGTGATACTGTAGCTTTCCTTTTAAAAAATTGGATAGTTAAGGTTCTTCAGCATATTGATTATAGATATTTTTTGTATTTAGTCTGTTTTTTCTCCATTTTGTGATTTGTCATAGAGGTAATTGAAGTTTCTGGAGCAGAGATTGTATTTTTTAAAATATTTTTATATATGTGTACCTAGTTCTTTACTGTTTCAAGGCCTTAATGAATTATTCTGCACTTGGAGTTTGCCCTTAACATAAGGTTACATGTAGGAAATTTTCTTTTTTTCTCTTATGGTACTAATAAGGATGATTATAGCTACCAAAAAGCTGACTACTTTACAGCTTATTTGTCTCTCTGTATTGCAAAGGTCCGAATAAGAGACCCCCGTGCACACTGACAAGTGTGTGCTTGTCATATAATGGAAAATTCATTATGAGTTTTCCATTATATGACAGTTCCATGACTTCATTTGTGACAAAATGATTGGAAGATGATTAGTGGAAGAACTTTCCTTGTCATCTGAAAAGGGCTCACACCCAGTGTGAGTTATCAGGCTGTGTTAGACAAGAATATGTTTGAGTGGTAGCTGGTAATGTGTAAATCACCAGACTCTCTGAACTAGCGAAGATGTTAATGTGAAGTATTAGATGGTAATAGCTCATAGTTAGGTGGGTTTTTTTCTTTTAAAGCATAAAGGAGTATAGATATTGATATGATTTCTAATGAGCATGTGTTTTATTAGTCATTTAATTGACTATTACATAATTCCACTCTCATTGGATTTTTATGAAGTGCCCTAATTTCTGTCTTTACGCTTTCTAGAAGTGCTGGCAGGTTATATGTAGGACTGTGCTATCAGAGAGTGTGCCCTTCTAATATGTATATCCCAGATTCTTGAAAGTTGGGTGGATGCTGGAATATAATCAAGTTCGTTTTGTCAAATCACACGCAATTTCACTGACATTGAAACTGGAATCCTGCAGAACCCGAAATATGTTCCTCTTCTGTTCTGTGAAATATGGGAAAGTAAGAGAGAGGCAGTATAGCAGCAACCCACAAAAAAGGTCTATATCATCAATCTTAAATGCCGAATTTTAGTCTGATCATAAGTGAAAAGCCATCAAAGAATTTGAGGTCATCCATATAATCATGTGGAGCTTGCATCCTTCTTCCCCTAGGAGTCAAGGAAATGACTTTATCATTGATTTTTTTTTCTTTTTAAAAATATATTAGCAGTAAGAGCAAAATATGATGTTTTCATCTCACTCTGCTCTGTTTTAAAAATGTAGTTCTCCAAGCAGAAAAGCATTTCCATGTTGCTGGAGTATAGATGTAGGTTATGAATAAAGTCCACGTGGAAATGGATGTACACTGCCATGTAAAACACAGCTGACTGGTCACAGTCTGACAACCAAATTGCATTGAACTGCACTATGCGTTTTGTAAAATTTTTCTTTCCTTTGTCAAATAGTTCCTGTTGTTATTGGTTAGACTGCAATGTGTTTATCACAGATGTTTATGGGTGAGCTGGAGGTTAAACTACCTGAAAGACACAGAAATTATTTAGCAGATATATTAATATAATTTTTAAAAAACAAAACAAAAACCCCCACCAAAAAACCCCACCCAAAACTAAAACACCAAAAAACCAACTGAAAAGATGTAAGTAATCTGCCAAAATACATAGGACTTAATGCTCACCATGTTTAGCAATTAGTAAGAGAAGGCTGATGTTTCTCCACACCTAAATACTTCAAAATTCTGACATTTTTGGAAACCAAAGCAAGTCGAGGAGTTAATTTTTTCATGCCTGTGATACTATTTCAACTGCATCTTTTACAGGGAATTTCACTGTTAAGTAATTTAACAGTTACTTCAGTAAACAGACCATAATTTACTACATTTCCCTGTACTGCATTAAAAACCTTCCGAAGCAGGAGATGGAGCCTCTGCTCAGTTAGTTTGCTCTGCCTCATTCAGCCCAAGAGAAAACAACCTTCTCATCACTGAGCAGCTAAGGCAGGGTACAAGAGACTTCCCACAGCACAGTTTTCTGCTGCTTACCCTTCAAGTAAGGATGTTCTCCAGCTGCTCCTTTTATCCATAACTTTGTAAAATTGACTGGGCCCATAAGAAACATATTCTTTTGTGATAATTTTTGAACTGTGAAAACTCATTGTCTGGAAAAAAGAAATAACAAACTAAAAGTTGAAAAAGATGAATGAATGCCGTAAAAGTAGTCGGGAACTTCGTCTTTCAGTGTTTTTAGATCAGATTTGTTGTTTGTTTGTTTTTATTATTATTATTTTTTTATTTGTTAAAGTTTTGTTTATGCTCTTTGTTTTTACTTAGCATGTAAAACAGATTGGGGAGGGGTTTTATTCTGCATCAGGTTTATTCCTTCAATATTCTGTTTGTTATAGTCAGAAGGTTTAAGGGCAATTCTATTCCACTGTTGCTATCATAACATGGAGCACACTGGCACGGCAGTAAAAGCTCTTCCATTGGATGACCTTGAGTTTTTAGCAAATAAGTCTTGGATTTTAATTGGTTCATTTTTATGTATTATGCTACGTTAGACAGACACAGGACATAATGAAAGTTCATATGGGTCCCCAGGGTATTTGAAATTTAACTGAGTTGCACACATTCTTTTTGTCCTTATGGCTCGCATATTTGCCTTTGATAGCAGATTTTATTGGAAACTCATTAAATCCTTCATATGAATAGAAACATGTACAATTACACATCTTCCCAGCTGAGAAGAAAGCACTAAAACACAGATGATGCTCCAACTTGGCTTGTGTTAAGCAAAATAGCAAATGAGATGCAGAAATACACTGTAAGAGGGATAAAGGAAATTTTCCCATTAGAAACCATGGTGAATGAAGGCTTTTTCTCCAGTCTGGGAAATCAGACAGCACTTGTGAGTGGATTTTGCCACCAGTCTCTTGCTCCCTCCCATCTCCTGAAACTTCATTCTTGTAGGGGTCTGGATGTGCCAGTGTATGCCAGGGAATGCAGTGGAGCACCCCTGGCTACGGCAGCAAAGTCACGCTGTGCCTTGAGGGCTTTGCAGTTGCTCAGGCTCTACAGGTGCAGCAAAAATCTCCCTTTGTAAAAGAAGTCAGGTTTTTCTTTATGCCATGTGTGTCTGTCCATTTTCCAGTGGCACAGCTCCAAGTCTCAGGCAGCTGCTGTAATTGTTGCCAGGGAGGGGTTTGGTTAGTTACACACCAAAGGCCTTATTAGTCTTTTACCTGCTGGAGGTCATCCAGTTGGTGAGAAAGATTGAAGTGATTCCCCCTCCTCTCACCATTTCAAATAATTCTCTTTGGAGTGCTGACTTAAAAGGGAAATTCTGTCTTTTTGAATTTAAATGATCTATTACTCACTAATTCCCCTGAGTTAGTAGCTATTGAAAACATATGTAGCATATTTCGTATTCTTTACTTAATGGGAAATGAAATTTCTGGGACTAGACCATTCTAGAGGGAGAAGAACATTTTAACTTGAATTTCATGTTTGTGTTCTGACTTGGTCAGAATGTTACATACTAAGTGGTTTGACTCCTCTATTTATCTAAGCATTTAATAATCTTGATTGCTGTACCCAAAAGAAGCCGATAGAAGCTGAGGTTGTAATTGGTCTGTCAGAATGCATTTCCTTGGCAGCAGCCCTGTAGCAATGGTAAAAATTAGTGGTAAAAATAAGATGCAAAAATCAGGATGACTCCCATAATTCTTACAGTATGTTGATGAAGTCAATGAAGTAATTTTTCTCCTGGTTATTCAAAGAATTGTCTGTGTTAAGAACTGACATTGGGGTGCTGGGTTCTTTTTTTTTTTATAACTGACACAGAAAATCTGTCACTTTTACAGGGGGTTTGAAGGTTATTGTAACACTAACTGAATGAACTTAAATTACAATAGGAATGGATGGAAATCTCTTAGATTGATGGAATTCTGTTCAAATATTTCAGTTGTAAATTAGCCTGTGTGTCATGATGCTGCGTTTCATAGAGAAGGATCTGTGAAATTTATACATTAAGAAAAACTTGACTAGATTACTAACATGCAGTAATATAAGCTCTGTAGAAAGAAGATGAAGGCTGAGATGTGTTAGACTTGCTGTATTCTTTAAATTGTCTTCATAGATTTGAATCTACTCACGTTTTGTTTCCAATGCTTAGTGCATGGACAGGAAACCCCTGTGTTCTACATGCTGTGTTCTGCACTAGTCATTGCTCAACACTTGTCTTCTCATTTCCATTCCATACCCAGGCAAACAGACTTTCAGTACTGGCACATTTTTGAATTTATACCTTAAATAATTGTTCATTTTGTTTGTATGTTTCATATGATGAATGTGACGCAATTTAATCTCAGTAAATTCTCTTTTCTTGGATAGAACTTGCTATAATTGTACTGTATATCAAATTGAGATCCAGGAATAGAAATGAAGTTTTGTGTTATAGTAGGCTTAGTCAAAAGACTAAAACTTTTTTTCATCATTTGTAATAGGGTCAGGTCAGGTGGTAAGGATAATTAAGTACTTTGGCAGTAAAAACTAGAAGGCATTAGAAGATGACAGTGTCATGTGTTTTGTTTCGTTTGTTTGGTTTTTTTAAACATAGATGAAGGATGCTTTGTTCAGAAATAATATTAGGAAAAAAACATAAAATCAAAGATGAAAGGGCACCTCCTATCTCCCTGATGGGGTGGGACATTTCAGTCCTGCAGCTCAGGAAATTACTCTTTCCTGTACACAAAAAGACCAAGGATCCAATACTGTTCTCTCACCTACGTTCTACCCATTACAATTAAGGAAAGCAATTTGTATCTATAAGAAGTCTCATTAAATCAAACAGCATTCATTTCAGTACATAATAGTCTCATCAAAATCAATAGGACTGTGGCTGTAATCTGTGTCCGGGGGGAACTGTGTATGCTGGTGCCTTCCCTGTCTTGGAAGGTCTCGGAACCTTTCTGCTCAAGCCTGTAAAACAGAAGGAGCCTATTGAAAAACTTGTTTGCTATATGCTGAACTGCTTTGATTTCCCTTCCCTTCTGAAGTATTGTGAGATACTGTGTACCACTGTCCTTGGGGTGCCTATTAATATCTCTTATAGTAGATATACTGTTCCAGTTCTTTTTCATGTCAGTATAAAGATTTGCATCCTCTAAGAGAAATAATTACTGTGCATTTTCTTTAATGTTTTTCACTTAGGAAAAACCCCCCACCTTAGTAAGTGGCACATCTTGATGTAATTAGTCAGAAATGCAGTTTAAATCTGACTCTTCCATTTTCTGTATCTTTTCCCAGTCTGATTACCATACACAATGAAAGTATTTATCAGTGTGGTTGAAAGAACAAAGTGTAGCAGTATGCTACCAAATCTAATGAAAGTCATCTTGCTGTCTATGGAGGTTGGTTTGAATTTTCTATTCTGCCTTGTTATCCTTGAGAGAATCCTCTCAGACTGATTATGACAGTTGAAAATGCAGGAGTAGATAATCTGAAGGGAAAAAACCCCAAGTAATTAGAAATGTAAATTCTTTATATTACTATATAATTGCAAGCTTACTGGAGTAAACATAACAATAACTTGTTTTCACAAAATCCTGCACTGCCTTTCAATTTAAGGAATCATTCACAAAGCAGGAACCAATGTTTATCTAGCTGATGCTGGCAATGTATTAATTAATACAATCAACCAGCAATAATGACACTTGAGGGCATCATGCAAATCTTATATTTGAGTTATGCTTGTAGTCGAATTGGGAATTACTCAAGGGACTTCACATTATTAACTTAGTCCTTTTTTGACTTCTAGCAGGAACCTTTACTTCCTTTCCTTTTTCTGTGGATAATAAGTACAGGTTTGGTTTGTATTTTTTTAAAGTCACTCTCTCTGACTACACCTTTCACTATACAATGATGCTCTTTGTAGTAGAACTGTTATAACCATTTTGTCAATTACCTGAGAATCAGAAATTGCTCTGCTCATAAGAATAAAAGGAATAATTTTTTTTCCTTCATTTTTGAAGACGCGATTTCAGTCTTGTGAATAGGAATTGTCTGTGATGTCTCCCTTCCCTATAAACAGTTTAACTGTATCAGCCATTGTGGTGATCAAGATCCTTTCACTTCAAAGTGTTTAAACCATCTCATCAAAGATACCCTAAGAATAGAACTGATGAACAGCCAGTCTCTCATTTTTCTGGTGGTGGTTTTTTTTTTTTTTCCCCTCTTAATGTTTTCCTTTCAAGTTTTGAAATCTTTGGCCATGGGGATAATTAGCCTGCTCTTGGGATGGTGTCTTTCCTCTGGCTGTCAGCTTGCACAAGTGCCTTAAGATAATTTGCAAATTCAAAGCTAGTTTGACTGAAAGAATAAATGCAGTCAAATAAGCAAATTTGCTGTCTACGACCTCTACCTTTTAAGAGTTTTTCTTCCAGGTGTATTATAGCTGTATTCATCATCTTTTTCCCCCTCCACTTTTGAAAAGGAGTTATTTTAATCATCAACCAAAGTGAAAGATCATTTGTGGTCTTCACAGAACATGAAGCAACTGAGAATGAGAGAAGGAATAAAAAAAAAAACATAAGATGCTCAAGAGCCGAAGGAAGAAAATAGAATATCCAAACCAGAAATAGCTCTCGGTACTGGGTTTGCTGCATTGTGGTGCTAGTGATGGTTGGAACTATTGGAAAGTCCTATGGAAATTACATCATGAAAATAGAGTAGCTGTTGTCCCCTGTGCATTAGAAAAACCTTCCCTTTCCTCTTTTTTCTCTATATTTTTCATTTACTAGAAATTTTAGAATTTTTATAGGAAGCAAATACTGATTGTGGGAAAGGCTTTTTTCTTTTTTTTTTTTTTTTCAATTTGTCACATGCAAAGATTACAACACAAAAAGAGGTGGGGCAAGGTGCAGTTAAAGCACCAAAGTTAATGTGCTTAGTTTGGTGTCTGAGTGAAGAGCCTGAGCTCTCTAAACTAATAAACAGTCATATGATAGCTGTCTATGGAATCATCAGATACATGCAAAAAATGGACAGGGAGTAGTTGCTGTTTTTTTCCAACAATAGTAACTGGAGGGCATTGGATGAAGCCAGGATGGGTGGAGATCAAAACAAACAATATGAGCAGAAGGATTAAGGGGTAGCAGGCCTGTGATCTCCTTGACGAGGAAAAATGTGGGTGCCAAAAGTTCAAGCTGGTCCTAGGGCAAACTAGGCAAATTCATCTGAAGTTTTTGCATGAAAGACTGTTTTATTAGTAAAATGATATTGTGATCTCTCTTAAAAGAAACCCTAAATGATTCTATTTTTACCAGTTCCCACAAAAGAAAAAAGCCAAACTTAAAGTTTTAGGAATTCCTGCTCTGAGAATGCTCAGAAAGATGGCAAGGTGTTAGCTTTATAAAAAGTTTTTGTCTTTTGAAGTTCAATTCAATTTTGGAAGAAGCTCCCCATATGCTGATGACAAATGAAATTGTAAGAATCTGAATGCAGAATAATAACTATTAGAAATAATAGTATGTGTAGTTTTTGGTAGTGCCCCATTTGCGCTGCACAGACAAGTTTTTTCACTAGACTTTAATAGAAATACTCTTAAAAGTAAGCATCTACTTTTCTGTAAGACCTATTTTTTTTTCTCCAAGCTACCAGCGTGTTTCTTTCATGTGACCATTAGATCAAACCAAATTGTAGAAAGCAAGCAATGATTAATGTCTTTCCACTGTGTTTTTAATGTGGGAAAGCTCTCCATAAATAAGATACATTTGCTCCTTAACTAATACTAAAGCATTACATTTAGCTACATGCTCCATTTGCCTATTGCAAGATTTTAGGTTAATTTGGCATACAAAACTAACCTATCATTCCAGCTTCTTTAAACCTTCCAAAAATCCCTCATAAAGCAAGTAAATGGAGTTTTGCATACAATGTGTAGTGAATATGAGCTATTTTCCTCTTCATTTGCTTTCTTCTTTTTCAGTTGGTGAATGTTATGTTGGATGATTCAGGTTGGGGTGGTTTCTCTTTATACGAAGATATGATTATCCTCTTAAAGTGAATATGTTTTAAAATGAAACATATTATCAAATAGTTTTACAGATGAAAAGCCATCAATGGATTTCTAAATTCTGGAGATTTCTTATGTGTAGGGCTATTGCATCAAATGAGTGCTAAGTTCTCCATACAAAAAAAAGGAATAGAAATGTGACAATTTTTAGCTATGCATCACTACAAATTTAATGTTTCTCTAGCCTTCAAAACCCTTGAAGTTTAAAATTTAAGACAATCTATTCCATTGTAACATTCCTTTATTTTTCCTTGTATCTCCATTTGACTTCCTGGGGAAAAAAAGCAGGAAGAAAAAACCTTATGGCCTTGGTTTTAAGAGAATAGAGAAAATTTTTGCTGTTTCCACTGCTTTATTATGTGATAACAAATATCCAAATGTAAATCTATTTCTCCTTAACCTCAGCTCTCTGTTCTTCAGAGTGTGTTTGGGCTAGTCCCTGACATCTAATTCCATTTTACCATTGCATCTGTAGACACTGTGACCTAAAGTTAGATCACCTGCTGCCTGACATGTGTCTCTGTGTTAATAAGTCGTATTTTCCCAAGCAAACCTCCCTAGGGAACAATTTGAGCTGCAAGCACCAGTCTATAATAGGCCTGAAGAAAACCTTTGTTATAATAGGTATAGCTATACATAGGTGGTAAATGCTGGCAGGGTTACTAAGCAGTTTCATCAGATATTTTAAAAATAAAATGTAGCTTCTTAATAAAGTTTTGTTCTGAGCCTAGTAAATCAGTTGGATTTCCTTCAGAAAAACAATTTCCTTTAGAAAAACATTCCCTAATTACGATTCACTACCCTTCCTTTGTACAATAGAATATAGCTGGAGTGTGATACTCTCTGACTCAAAACCACTGAAACTTTCTACTTGGATCATACCTTTAAAGTGAAAAGTATTAATTAAAAACACGGTCAGATAAAGCAGTCTTGCCTAAATAATGTATTACAGTGGTCAGAAGCCATTCTTGTTAAAACATCCATTATTGGAAAGAAACTTTATCTGATGAAGGACGCTAATGGAAAAATGTCAATGGCTAAAGGGTGAAACAATTTTTAAAAGCATTTTAGAATATAACTGGGATCAAAAGAAACCTTTATTGGATTCGTTGCTTGATACAGATGATGAAATCCAGAATAGTCATGCAAAAGAGGCAACAAATGTCAACAACAGTTTGTGTCCTATATTTGGAACAGAGCGAGATCACCCATGCAGGAGGCAGATTCTGAGGGGAGTATAATATTCAACATTTAGGAAAAAATAAATAACAACCCACACCAGAAAGGTGGTATCACTTACTGAAACTATGATTTTTCTTAAACCACAGATGCAGAAAATTTGTCAGAGGCTTCAAAGACAGATGAACAACAGTGTTCTTTTTTCACAGATATAAAAAAAATGGTGAAACTCTTGGTTTTTGTAGAAGAGGAAACTCTAAGCAGGTTAGCCACAGGTTAAGCAGAGGCATAATAAATGTAATAGTTAAATAGAGACTTACAAACAAATTAAGATTAAAAATATGAGATGTGTCCATCAACATGGCTTCAGGCCAAGTATTTTTTTGTGAACAAATCTGTTATCCATTTCATAGAAGTACAGGTTTGATTGCCAAAAACAGCTATGTTGTATAGCAAATTTTGTTTTAACATAATTTAATATTGTATGACTTACTAATGTGAGTCACACAGGTTAATTGCATTATGTAGACTTAATGATACTTAATACTTTCCTTAGCTCAGACTTCAAGAGAAAGATCCATTATCCTCAGGGTAACTGGCCCACTGAGCTGGTAGACAGGGATGGGGAGCAGAAGAGACTCCCTATAACCCAGGAGGAAGTGGTCAGTGAACTGCTGTGCCACTTGGACACTCACATGTCTATGGGACCAGCTGGGATCCACCTGAAGGTACTGAATGAGCTGGCAGAAGAGCTTTCCCAGCCACTCTCCAGCCTTTATTGAGGTCTGGTTAACTGGGGAGTTCCCAGATTGCTGGAGTTCAACCAATATGATGCCCATGTGCAAGAAGGATCAGAAGGAGGATCTGGGGAACTCCAGGCCTGTCAGTAAAACCTCGGTTCTGGGGAAGGTTACAGAGAAGATCATCTTGAGTGCAACATGTACAGGACAACTAGGGGATCAGGCATGGGTTTAGGAAGGGCAGGCCCTGCTTGAACAACCTGATCTCGTTTTACAACCAGGTGTCCCCAAGTGGTGAATGAGGGAAAGGCTGTGGTTCTTGTCTACCTGGACTTGAGCACAGCATTCTTCTGGAAGAGCTGGCAGCCCATGGCTTGGACAGGTGCACTGTTTGCTGGATTAAAAACTGACTGGGTGACCTGGCCCAGAGAGTGGTGGTGAATGGAATTACACCCAGCTGGGGCCAGTCAGTAGTGGTGTTCCCCAGGTCTCAGTACTGGGGCCAGTCCTGCTTGATATCTCCACCAATGATTTGGACAAGGGGATCAAGGGCACTCTTGGACAACACCAAGTTGTGTGTGAGTGTGGATCTACTGAGGCAGGTAGGAAGGTCCTGCAGAGGGATCTGGACAGACTGGCTGGATGGACAGAGGCCAATTGTACAAGGTTTAACAAGGTGAAGTGCCGGGCCCTGCACTTGGGTCACAACAACCCCATGCAGAGCTACACTGTGGAGTTACTCAGAATGGTGAGTTACTGCCAGTTGGTTGTCTGAGGGGTACAGATTAATGTCAGTCAGGGTGACTTTTGGCATCCTCATCCCTTGAGCGTGCTGGGGTCTAGTGCTTTCACATTGTTTCAAAACCCCACAGTATTATCATTATTTAGACCTGTTAGGCCTTCGTATGCCATGGCGTGATCCATGTGTAAATACCAGATAACAAACCCAAGGAGCTTTGTAACAGTTTGGGTTTGTCCCTCTACATGCACAGATATTGCATGTATTGGGGTCAAATATGTACGGTGTTTGTGGAGGAGAAACTGGGATTAGAAAGTGAGCTCCTAAAACACCTCTAAACACCCCTAAGGAATTCAAAGTTTGGGAATAGCCCTCCCTTACACCAGAGCACAATTTACAACTTCTGGGGTTTATTATAAATTTAATTGCATATAAAAACCCAAGGATATATTTTCCCTCTCACAGTAAGCTTTCTTTTTCTGGCAGCATTAATAAAATACCTATTTCATGAAGCTGCTCAGCCACATGACTACTAAGAACTCTCAGTGGAGAAGAAGCTGAAGTTTCCTGAGTGCTGCAGTATACTTGACGTAGTAGCAATATCTGCTGAGTTATGGTCTGTATAATTTTTGAATCGTGTTCCACAGCACTCAGCAATATCTGTCATATGCTTCGTACCTATGTCACGGTTATTGCTGAGTTCAAATGAGTAATAATTAGGTAAGTTTCTTTGAGAAATTCAGGTGAAAAGCTCCAAAAGATTTGCACTGTAGCAAAGTTTCGTTTTCCACTCATGAGTCATTATTTTTTATGAAACTTTAATGAACAACAGCAAGCAGATATGTCATAGCTGAGTTCACAAAGAAATATGTCTTTTTCTGTGCTCATCTAAAATGTTTCTGACTTTCAAGGACAGGCTTAATTAAACTTTACAAAAAGATATTTAAAATAATTTTAACTACATTCCAATGTCAACACAATTGCACGTGAAAGCAGTGATTTAAAAACAACTGGCTTTAAACAACAGACATCATGCATAGTATTCAATGACCAGTCAGCTTCTAAGTGCAGAAATCAAAGGTTTTCAAACATTCAGAAACTGGAAGTGGAAATCTACTTAGGCCACTCTGTGCTTTCTCTGTTCTTCCACTTTGGTAGCTTTGTTAGCGGGAAATGTTCTGTTACTTGGGACATCTTTCTCTTAAGCAGCCTTTATTTTTACCTCTGTGTGCCAGCCTTCCTATGTTTTTGAAGGTACAGCATTTTTTGTCTGGAAGGTTGAAAACAGCAGAGAATATTCAGCTTTTATTCTTATCCTCCACCTCCTGCCTACTCCCCAGCAGTAAAAGCCTCCTGATTTCTCTGCCATAGCACTATACCTATCTGCCAGTCTTTACAGCAAAGAAAAAAAATGTTAGTGAAAGTCTACATCATATTTTAAATTCAGTAGAGATAGTTTTCCCTCATCAAATGTATAATATCTGGTAGATTTCTTTGGACCCATATATACATCTGTATAACCAGTGCTCTTTTAAAACTCCCAGGCAAAGTTGAAATATTCCAGAAGTTGGACGTGAAATACTATCTCAAGTGTTTGGATTAATTAATGTATACAACATTCTTTGCTGAAGGAGAAGAGATTTAGGGAAAGATGCAAGGTCTAATTCTTGCTGATGTCAGAGTACCTCTAAAGGGAACAGCAAATCCTTACATTTGTAGATACCAATACTTTGACCTTGGCAATGAGTTTACTTGGATTGGGTTGTGTCATCCTGTTCTTCACACCAGAGCAAACTGAGATCAAGTACATTGCACATTGCAGTGCAGCACAGAGATAACTGAGCCAGATTTAAAAATAGCAGAGAGTTCAGTACAGCAGCATTAAGCTTGAAGTGTAGGCTGTATTAGAGTCTAAAGTGCCAAAGTGGTCCCTCCAAAGACAGTGGAACTGTTCTCTCCTTAACGTAGTGGTTAGCATGTCATGATCATCCTGGCTGTACTGTTGAAGTATTGTTGTTCTTCAAGCAAGAAGTCCAAGAGACCAGGTGCAATATACTTTCAGGATATGAATAATGGCAAGAGGAAAAGGTAATTTCTTATCACTCTCGTGTTCTTCAGGCCTGGAGAGTGAACGGTCCAGTCCTCCACAGCTCCAGACGGTTGTGATGAGGTGTTTGAGTTGGCAGAATCAAGTGCACTGTGATCGTGCATCCCTCTGCCTGGAGGAGGGATATAGGGTGCTTCTGCTGTCTCTTTGCCAGAGGAGCTTTCCTCTCCCTGAAGAACTGTCAGCACCCGGACCTAGTGGAGTCTGTGTGTTTTGTCTGTCTGCATTGTTGATACACCTGGTGGTGTCTTTATAGTGTGTGTTATATATTTTCTACAATACCGCAGTCTCCAGTTTAAAAATGTTTCTGAGCCGGTGTCAGTGCAGCTCCTGAGCTAAGAGTGCTTGTCTGTCACCGGTACAACTGGAAAGGAACAGCTGTACTCAGATATTCCAAATTCCATACCTCTCAAACATACTTACCTTTTCTGTGAACCTAAGATGATACAAGTACATTAATTCAAAGGTGCTCACAAAGATACCGTGCTTTTTATACTAAGAATAACAAAAGCAGACAGTGTGACTGTGATGTTCCAACACTATCTGTTCCTACTTTATGTAACATATTGTGCTTATCGGCTCTCGTTGGGCTTGTGACAGCAATGAGATTAATTAGTGCAATGGTGCTGTATTGAAGAAGCTGGGAATTACTTGGGTTGTGGAAAGTAAATGCTATTTGTATGAGTACTGGGATTAGGAAGATTGTACCACAGTGACTAATAAGAAACTAGGACATGAAATTTCAGGCAAGACCCCTCTGACCAACTTAACAATTCAGTCCCTTTTGCTAATCACGCAAACAGACTTCCCATCCCCTACTGAAACGGTGTCACACACCTGATACAGCTTTGATATTCCTGAGTGTCTCAGCGAATATTTGAAGAAGTACCCTCCGAAGCTGGAATGCCCCAAGTGGAAGTGGGAGCTCCAAAACAACTGAAAATGGCTGGGGACATGCCTCAGGCTCCCAGGCCTTGTTTTTAAATGAGAAATGTAGAATGAGACTCCCAGATATCCTTTTCTTTCATGTTCCATGCTTAGGGCCATAGCAACTAAAAAGCCTTGCTGCGCTGAGACTTGAGATAAGCTGAGGGAATATTAAATAAGCCAGTATGCAGAGATCACTAGGAGTAGGTAGGAGTTTGAAAGCTCCAGTTTATAAAAGTAACTAGGAAATTGTGCTGGTAGCTAAAAGATCAAACATTCAACTTATCAAAGGTTATGTTTGAAGTTTTGGGAAACAAAATAAAGAAATTCCTTGTTCTATTTCAGTGACTTCTGTGGCATATTTTCTTTGGCCATTGCACTTTCCTTGAAAACAGCTGATTTCTGTGGGGGTAATTTTAGCAATGCCGCATCATACAAGATGATTCCACAGTAAATGTTCTGCAAACAGTGTGTTAAATTGATTTCTTGTCCCTACTTGAGGTTGATTAAATGTAAATTTCAGGTTTTTGATCTAATAGTTGTTGGCTTTGTGCCCTGGCTCTGGATAGTGTGTTTCTTCTAAAACATACCTGAGCTGAAAGCACCCTCTTTCTTAGTCCTCTGTATTCATGTAAAGAAAAATATTTTTCTTGCTGGACCAAGGCAGCAACTTTATTGAATATTTTTTTCATTTGGCATATGACACCTAAAAACTCTGTGCCTCAAGCCAGCTTTAACATTGTGCTCTGATCTAGAACACAGGCTTCAAATGAGTTTGCAGGCAGGAGTTGTAGCAGGATTAATGAAAATGAATTATATATGCTTCCTTATTTTGGCAATTGTGATTGAATTTTTCTTCCCATTTTGGAGAAGCATTAAAAACATGTTTATAGAGAATTAGATCTTTATGTGGTTTCTTGTGAAAATCACATTTTTTTGAGAAAGAATAGATGATTTTCTTTGAAGTAGAATCAAAACCACTGAAAACCAGGGCTATTTCTACAAAGCAAAATGCCAAACGTTTCCCTTTTTGTTTATAGGTCAGGTCTGAAGGAGGCATGGAATCCAAGGAACTTTCCTCTGGCCAGAGCCTTCATTTGTACAGTAGTTAAACTCTGCCTGCCTGTCTGCACTGTGAATAGTCTGATTTCAGTGGGGTGATTTGGAACACATAAACTTGAATCATGAGTGAGCTTTGCAGGATTGGGGCCTTCAGAGTGAACTGCCAGATTTAAAATGCATTATTCCAAAATGCAGCGATGAGTTCTCCATATTATCTACACAGGCTTTATTGCACCCAACTAATCTCCTAGTTATAACTAATCTCTTGAAGCTTGATTCTGTTCATCCTCATTTCAGTAAGTGCAAAGTCATTGCCTGAATCAAGTGTTTGGCTTTTTTATTCCTTCATCCTTAATTATTACATAACCTTTAATACAGGGTTTACAGAAGCAAGAGGTAGGTCCAGCGTATAAATTGGATTAGTCCTCCTGGAACCTGTGGACTTATAACTGTTTACAGTGACTAAGAATCTGGCCCATAAACTTCACTGAAAGGCTTTCTCTAATCCCACAGTATAATTAGACTGAAAGAGTTATTTTCAAGAGTTGTTACTACCTGAAAATGATTACTCACTGGGGCATCGTTAGTATAATAGCAAAGTCACTTCTCAAGGATGCTGGAAATCCAAACACTCTGTGCTGTTTGCATTGCTCAATAGGACAGTTAATATATTGTCTCCCGTGTGACTTGTGTAGTAAAACTGGTGTATTAACTCTAACATTGTATATGTTTCCCTAATCAAAAAATGAAACTGGTGTCTCTGGCAATAGATAACAATACTCTTAGCAAGACACACACTCATGCAGCTTTTCAGTGTTCAGCAAGGACTTTACAAAAACAGATAAACAGCAAAACAATTTATATTTTTAGGTAAAAAGGAGCATCACTTACACTGAATAAGCTAGAGAAAGCTGAATGTGTATATTTTGATACACTTCATCAGTAGTACATAAAAGAGCAGACCCAAAGCCGTATGGAAATGGAAAGAGGCTGGCTGACTTTAGCAGGGCTTTGATTTATCCTGTTATCCTTGAGGTGTGAAATTCTCATGGGGGAAAGGAACCATCACACACACACAGGCATAGACAGAATCCCAGAGGCAGCTTTGTTGTCCCTGTACAGTCCTACTCCTATAATCAAATCAACTGATATATAAACTAGGCTTCAGACAACTGCTCCTATCCTGGCAATGGCAGGATGGTTTGTGATACACAGACAAAACCCATAACAGAAATCAGGCACTGACACATCAGAAAGTGTCATGAGAGGCACTGCGGGGGTGATGGGTGAAATATGTGCAGCCATGTGGTCTCTTGTGTGACAGCTGTGAACATACCCTTTTCCTACCTTGGCAGTGTGGTCACAATCTCCAGGCACTGCTGGATGCCCTTGCCCTGGCCAGCTGCAACATGAGCATTGAGAGCAGCAGAGCTGTCTCCTCCTGCCTCCATCCTGTTCCATCATGCTCCTGTGGTAAGGACAAGGGTAGTCCCTGAATTTTAGATGTCTCCCTGAGCCTTTCACAGGCCTTTGTTCCCACACATCTTCTACGGCCTCTCCAAGGTGTTCCCCATTGCTGCAGTCTTGCCTGGCAAGGCTTTACATCTCTTCTTGGCAAGAAATCAGATATTGCTGGGATCTTTGGCTGTCTAGCTAATATCTTCCTAAAAATCCTACTAAGACTTCTTCATGTCGGAAAAGATAAGAAAGTGTTTTCTCATGATAGGTCGTGTCAGTCCCTGCCACCAGACAGACAGAATCCCTGTCAGCTCTTGTGTATCTGTGATTATCAGATCCAGCAGAGAGCGTGGGAATGTTGCAGCTCTGGGGGAAGGACAAACTCTGCATGCTCTCCTTCCATATCCCCTCCTCTCCCTGGGCCCTGTGCACAGTTACCCCCACACGCCTGCACAGAACAGGGTGCTCTCAGAGAGGGACCAGAGACACCTCTGTGGCCGAGCAGCAGCTGGGGAGAACATTGCAGCAGGCGCTCCACACCAACAGGACTGTTCTTCGACACATCTCACTGAACGTGCACAAAATGTTTTATGCTTGTACTTAAAATAGTAGCTCAAGTACTAAGACATCTGTTTTACATCAGTGGTGCTTATGAATGCGAACACTGGTCTTTAAAGGTAATTTTTACTAATGTGCTCGCCATTTCAGAATTCCCTGGCTTGATGTATCATCAGGGTGATACATCCAGTGCCAGCAGCACACCATGTTTCAAAGCAAATTATAATGTGTTGCTGGTGTGAAGCTTAAGATGTGCTTTGTTAAAATCCAGCTTTTATCTGAGAGAAAGCATTTCTTCTCTACCATGAGAGACTATTTGCACTGCAGAAAAATAATTCTGCCTCCAAAAGTTATCTGGCCAAATGAATACTGTCAGTTTCTAGGAAGCTGTATCAGGAAACGTGTTATTTCATGTTTTCCATGCTAGGCTTTAAAACCCTTTTGTCCCATTTTATGTATTTATGCTTTTGCAATGTTAATAACTTGACCACTGAGGACTAATCTGGTACCTAATGTATAAACATATATTTTCATGCTATCCATTTCTATCCGAATTTGAATTCTAAAATAGCTGTTGAGGTGATGAAATGATGGCTTGTTAGTATTTCTGCATTTGCTAAGCAAAATTTGGAACTTTGTTTAAAATTTACTCTAATCTCCTAATGCAACTGTTTGTAATATTTTTAATCACAGATTAACTCTTCCAAGAGTCACATATAAGCAAATACCTAAGATTTGTATGATCTCTTTAAGTATGGAAAAGATACAGTACTGAGATAAATGATAGGAACAGAATTATTTTATGAAACAAAATAACCAAAGAAGTTTCTGGTCAAGTGTCAGTTGATAGAAATTTGTGCCAAGCTAAAAAAAATAATTCTGCACTCTTGTAAAGTCTACAGAGAACCACTTTTAAATGTGAATTTAGGTAGCACTGCCTGCCTTAGCTAAAATTGGAGAGAAAAAAAGTGAATATATCAGGATGTCAGAGCAGTGAGAAGATTAAATGTTTTGTTCATTGTTGGATTAGAAAAAGGAAACTTGGCAGTTTTTTGACTGACTGGATGATAAGATATCATTAGATATAATGATTGTACATTCAGTGGATGTGTAAATAGTTGCTAATGCCAAAAAGACGTGAAAACATGATTTCCTCTTCAAAATCCTAAGGGACCTTATTCTAAGTATTTATTTAGGAGAATGGGAATACTAACAAAGGTAGAGACCTCTGACATTTTTAATACTACTAATTAAATCTTCCTGTCAGAAAGGTCCTCAAACCTAATTTAGCAGGACCTCTGTGAATTGCCAGCACCGTGCCTGCTGTGTAGCTGTGCCAGGGTGGGCACTCATTAGTGGCAGAGTTACCTTGTAGTCCTTTAGCAAGGGCTGCAGGATCCAACAGGAGCCTGAGGCTTCGTTTTCCTTCTTTCTACTTAGCCTGACCTGTACAAATTAAGAACTGGGATTTTGGTATTAAATATTTAAAAAGTACGGTTTTTATGACTTTGTTAATGAGAAAATGGAGGGAGAAGACAGATTTTGTAACTTCTAATAAGACTTCCTAGACATCTGTGTGCTTCAGTAAATTAGTCACCTTTTCAGCACTTCTTGTTTGCATTACTTTCCTCAGCCAACACTGAAGGCGGTTATTTTGATGAGGAAGTAAAATAAATGGGCTAATGTGAACTGAGAGAAAGCCTGTTATAGGTCCTCTGAGAGTGGCCCTTGAGATGATCTGTAAGGTTGCAGAGACCTCACAAATCTTTGGTCCTCAGGCAGCTGCTCCAGAGCCTGGTGAAGAGCTGAGACCATCCGTATCAGTGCACACCAACGTGTCTGCTGCCTGCCTTTGTCTTCTCCTGTTGCTGTAGTTACAGGCTGTGTGTGAGGATCCTCCTATGGCATCTCAGCAGCTGCTCTGTCACCTCTCTTTTTTTTTTTTCCTGTGGCATAGTGATCCTTTCCACAAACATCAACAGCCTGATAGTCCTTTTCAAAGTCACAAAAATCTGACAGGCTAAAAGTGCCTGGTTGGCAGTTTCCTGCTTTGGAACAGACTTCTGACTGCTTTCTGATTTTTTTAACTACACCATGGGGAAGAGCTTGCAGCTTGCCATGAGTATCATATGATAATAATATATTCCAATAAATCATTGTTTACTGCTTCTATTACCTTTTATTTTATTTTTTTAAGAGAGGTGATAAAAAGAAATGCTTTTTCCCCAATGTAAAAAAATCCCTAGTTATATGATGGGATTTTTGGGCTTGTGTAGACTTAACAAGAATACTTAAGTACCCCTGACCCTCTAGTGAGGAACTGCAGAAAGAATGAGAGTCAAAATTTTCTGTGCAGTGAGTGTTTATGTTCTTAACAGTATTCAGCTTCATAAGCTGTAACAGAAACTTCTTTTGGTAGGTCTTTCATCTCTATAAACAGCTTACTGCAGCCATCACAGTTAATTTGATTAGTGGCACTCAGACATGAACCCAGTGAAACAGCAGCTTAAGAGCACGTTTGCAACCGGTGACTGTATTGGGAATTCTAATCTTTCTCAGAGCTGCACAGGAGGACAGCTACTTCTCTCACATTTCTGAATGTTTTAAAATTGTTTTTGAACACTTACGTACTTCAGAGAATGACATATAAAGGGTGAGAAAGATTATCACCTGACAAAGCTTTCTGGAATTAGGTCACTCTGGGCTGTTTCATTTAACACTTGTTCCTTTTCCTGTGTTCTTAAA
Organism: Oxyruncus cristatus; assembly: GCA_013399855.1. Classification (NCBI taxonomy): domain Eukaryota; kingdom Metazoa; phylum Chordata; class Aves; order Passeriformes; family Cotingidae; genus Oxyruncus; species Oxyruncus cristatus. Next base: position 50,012 of record VXAY01001101.1, read on the forward strand.
ATCAAGCTTTCCTTCTTCACTCTTGCATAAGATAGGGCAGTGTTTTTGACTTGTGAACACAGAGGATGCATGACCGTGGTGTTAGGGAAGGAAGGATAACACCTCTCTCAAGTATCCTAGGAAGGTTAGGATCTATATTTTGTGTTGCAGTCGGGTTCTGCATGTGTCCCAGGACTGTGCTGCGCAGTTCCCTTAAATTGCCTTCCCAAGGCTATCAGTGCCTATTGTACTTAACATGGCTCAGTTTCCTATTTCTCGAGTTGGATACCTGGTGTACTTGCTTGATGAAATGCCCACATTGTTTGGGTCCTGCAGATTTTCAAATGGAAAAGATGAAATGCAAATTATTATGGCAGAAAATGAAGGCAGAGAAGCCCAGTTGAGCTGTCAAAGCCTGCAGGAGTCTTTTGGTATGCAAAGATTAGAGTAATCAGTTTCCAGGTTTGATATGCAGGTGGCAAAGGCAAATGTTGTACCTGGGAAAGGATGTACTTCCCCTTTCTCCTCTGGAGGGGAAGTACAGATCATATGTTCATTAAAAAGGTTGCACCTGATTGTATCTTGATACTGTAAACTTGAGAAGAATTAGCTCTTAATATCTCTGCTCACGTAAAACAATAGTGTAACGTTTTGGTAATCACTGGTTTAGGGTGGCTGCCAAAATGATCAATAGTGAAACAGTTAAAGGTATTTAAGCACAGCCACTTCATTCTACAGTTAACACCTGCTGAGATAAATTCAAGCTCCTAGCATTAGTGGCTCTGTAAAAAGAAAATTAAATACAAGTTTAACTTCCATAAGTCATTGACTTGGCAAATTTTAGGAAAGAGAAAACTAAGCAGCAGTTTGTGTGACAGGGTAATAATTTCTCCTCTAGTCGATCCGATTTTCAGATGCTACAGAGGCTCTTTGCTAAAATGTCTTTCAGGATACATGTGTATCTGAGAGTAGTCACATGTTATGGCATTCTAGATGGCTCCGTATCTGCCCAATAATTTTAATCTGCAAGGTGTTGGTTTTTGGTTTTTTTCTTCTTTATTTGTGTTTTGGTTTTATTTTTGTTGTGTGTTTTTTTTTTCTTTCTCCACAGTTTGTCCTTTCCCTGAATACTTAGAACTGACTTAAAAAGTTATGCACTTGATTGCAGACATATCAGCACTGCTCTCACTGTTGTATGAAGGCAAACATACTACTCTATTTCAAATGTAACAATAACCAAACAAGTTAATACACTCAAATTATGGCAAACTTTCTTCTGATACTGTGAAAACATATGGTTGTGTCAAATGGTTGTTTGAGTCTTGCTTTCACTAGTGCTGCAGAGTAAGCCATGGCTGCCAGCAGAAAAAGGAATGTAGTGCTTGCCAGCTGGTTTTTCCCTACCAAAAATTATTTGGATCAAGGTACTTTATCTACATATATTCAGGCTGCATATGAAATATATTTTGGATACATTCAGCTATTTATTTTAGATAAACAACAGCTTTGGAAATTCCAGCTGTTTCACACGCAATGTGCAAGCAGTGAGGTGACAGAATGTCTGCAAAACTGAATAGTTTCTTTAAAAAAAACTATTCAAACTCTCAAAACAGCTATGTCTTATCTGTCTTACAGCCCATCAACCATCCTACCGCTCCCTAGGAAAACACGGGAGAGGAGGAGTGTCTGGAAGGATGATGAATAGAGGTCTGATAAACAAAGGTGGAAGAGGCTTTCATAACTGGCCATGCCTTTTGAGGAGTGCCCTGTCCTATTGAAACACATGTGCATTTACAGTGGTATATTGTACTGTAGTGAAACAAATTGTTCAGTCTTAGAAGCAATTTGCAGGGAAACAAAGACTTGTATCATATTGGCCGATGATGGCTACTGTATATTGTTTGGTTTCTGCTGTTCAGCTCAGTTTCAGGGACCTGAACAAATGACAGGAAAATAATGTAAAATTGCATGGCTGGAAGGGCTGCTTAATAGGATACAGAGCCTCTTATCTCTACGTAGTCTGTGTGGGTTTAATAGGACCCAAATCTTGTCAGAAACATTTAGGCAGACACCAGAGCAGTGTCTTGAGTTGTTTTGAAGGGCTCCATACTCCAGGGCTGCTGCTATCAATGGAAGTGTGAATGTCTCAGCTTATAAATGACTTGGTGTGCATAGAAAAAACTAATTTAGTTTTTTACTCTCAGTCTTACAGAGTTCTCATGTAACTCAAGACAACAATATATATTTTAGCTCTCAAATTCACATAAGAATCCGTTTCGTACCAAAAAAAATCTTTTGTTTGAGCAATTGCCTTTTTCTAAACTACTTCACACTGTTGATGCAAGTAGTTGGTGTTGCTTCTTGGGAGAAGGAGAAAGTAGGCATTTAAAGGTATTTCTTGTGCCACCCACATGAATTGCTGTTTGTGATTTATAGCAATACCACTAGAGATGCAAAATGCTGGAATCCCAAAAAGGAAGTGTCAAAGACTCCCAAGAGTTTTCAAGTTGCAATGGGTATGTGTTTGCTTAGGTCCTTTTGGAAATCCCACAGCTCTTTTTCCTTGGTGCTCATCTTCTGCTGAGTAGAGAACTGGTTATGGTAAGGAAGGGACAGACCATGACTTCACATTCTTGCAGCCACTGATTGCCTCAGAGGAGAAGTCAAATTTTAGAAGTCTGTAAGATCTGGCTTCCCTTTCTGCTGATGCCAGGGATCCTTGGGGGCTGGGTTAAGTCACAAAATACAGCGTGGCCAATGTCTGCACTTCACTTACCAGAAGGAGAGAAGTTGTCTTTCCAGAACTCACAGTCTGAATCCCTTCATGGGCACTGACTAACCACAGAAAAATTAAAGACTAGAAGGAAATTATATGTTTAGCATGAGCAGTGTTAACAAGTTTAACTAAACAGTGCTGTTACTGAGGAGAGATCCCATCAGACACCAGTTTTTCACAACTTCAGAAGTTCTTTCACTGGAATACTAAAAAATGACTGTATTGAAATCTGTCTCTACTTACAAAATCTATCCACCTATCATAATTATGTATTGTTATGAAATTCAGGTTCAGCAGGTTCAGCATACAACAACATCCTGCTTGCAAGTAAATTGTGCTTCTTTAAAAAGTTAGAAGTAGAGATAAAGAAGAACATACTGAAAAGGAAGGTATGCCAGGGAATTTTCCTGGGAGAGTGTGAAGGATTCTGGTTGTTCTGTAATTGTTGCAGAGGAAACTGATCCCCTTTGTTAAGCTGCCTAGAAAGAGCATTTCTTAAGAAAACTTTCCTTACTTTAAAACTAAGTTTTAATATGGCACAAGCCAGCAAATTTAGCCAGGACATCTAAGAAAGCAATTTTTTCTCATCACAGAAAACCTGAAGCTAATCCAACAAGTATAAAAAGGCACTTCTTAGCATTTATACAGTGTAAAAAACTGTTGTACCAAGCAGACAAAAAATCTGACATCAACCTCCTGATCTCTGTCTTGCAAGCTGACAATGGTACCCATTAATTACTGCACCCGGTATCCCTTTCTACTCTCTTTCATGGGAACTATTCTCTGGTTGCTGTGCACTTCAATGAAATTTTTTTTAAAAAGCACCTGCTTCAACATTTTTCTGCTTTATATTCAAACATAAAGCCCCTCAAAAGTTTCACACATAACATTTATATATATATATATTGTTCATACATAAATTTATGCAATACGCACACAAATAGTATCTGTCCCCTGTGCTGCACTTGTTATCTGTTGACTTCTTGTTTATGAATGATGAGAATTCTGAATATGGTAGTGGCAAAGGCATGAGATCTTTCATCCTGCAGAGCCATTTCTATGTATGGTCACTCACAGGCAGAGTTTAGAAATTGCTGGAATTTTAAAGGGCTGGAAATACCTATTTCTTGAGGAGAAGATTTTACCTTTTATTTTCCCGTTTTTCTGATACCTGTTTTTCTTTCTTTCTCTGTCTTATAGGAAGTATCTCTGTCCTAGTTTGGATCTGTAGTTCTTAAATCACTGCACTTATCCACATCTACAGTCATACATCACTGCAGTGTCTGATTTGCAGGGGACAAGCAAAGTGTGTGGGGGCTGTTTGTTTAAGAGCAAGCTACTTCCATACTCTTACTGGTTCACTTTTGGGATAGAGAAATTTTAAGTTTAATAAGTTTAAAGAACGTGTGGGAGTCCTTCCAGGTAAGGAGAAAGTTTAGTAGCATGAAGTAAGGGAAGTGCATGTAATCACATGCTGGCCCACAGCATTTTTTCAATGAAAAGGGAAAGAATTTAATTTTGAACCTCAGAATGGTCCCCTGTAGAGCACTCTGTAGAAGACAATCATGCAGCACTCAGGCTACTCTACTGTGTCTCCTGCAGCAGCATGCTAGTATGTGACAGCACAGTGATGAAAACACTACAGAAGTGGGGGTAAACATGCTTTGTCTTCTTCAAACTTCCACCAACTCAACTCTGCACAAGTTGTCTGGCAGAACCCAGCACATACTTGGAGGCATAAGAGCATCAGCTGATTCTGATGGTAATCTGAGGAGTGCCCTATTTAACTTACCTGTTCAGTAGCAATCGTTAAAGAAGAGTCAAGCCCAAATAAACGTATGATGCAGTGCTGAGTAGCTTTTGGTGAAAGCTGAAACAGTATCCACCTTTTGTAGAACATATCTGAGCATTTTGAGTTATTATTTCTGTTCCATTTAAGGGGATAATGCCATGATTGAGGGAATGTATTAATCATGCATACATCAGTAATGGCATTTGGTTAGAAACAGGTTAGTTCTTGTTCACAGCAGATGTTCTGTATTATAGCAGGGAGGTTTGGGAGGGGAAGTTGCAGTTAACAAAGCACTTTCCCCTGGTTGCAATTGTTCTGTTCTCTTTTTTTTTTTTTTGGTCATTCTTCCAAGTGTACTGGTCAACTTGTATTATAGTCATGCAGGAGTATAGAATATCTAATGTAATTCTGAGACACTTTTAATTTCAGAAAGTTAGGAGTACAGAGCAGGAGATGGCATTTATTTAGAGCTGTTGTCACATCTCTGTATGAAAGGCCTTTTTGTGTCAGAGACCACTTGTGCCACAGTGAAATCACTGTGAGGTGGCCTATCTGAAAGGTGCATTACACAAAACTGAGCTCTGTGCTTTCTTGTTTCCTCTTTTTGTTCCACTTAACTGTAGAAATGAGTAGGAATACGAGTATTTGAAGCAATATTTTATGCACAGGCTGGATATCCCATCAAAGTCAATGACTAACTTTCCACAGCTGCAGCTGGCCAGGAGAGCTGCTGTCACCAATTCATTTCCTCTGTAATGACCCTTTTCTCTCTGAAGTCGTGCTTGTTTTTATACCCAGATTCCACAGTAATTTTTATTGTTAATTTTGTGTACAGTGAACAGAGAAGTTTTTGTTTACATAACATAAAACTTAGCAGCCACTGTTGTGTTTATCGTCCATGACACTCATTTCACATCTCATCTGTTATATGAGTGAAATGTGAAAATAATCATGTTTTTTTAGCATATCACAGATAAAATGACTTACAACCGACATGAATGGCTGGGATTATTTTTAGTCTTCTGTGTTAGTGTAATTTACCAGCCAAAGACTGGAACCACTTTCCTCTTCTCACAGCTTTAGAGTAGCAGTTAAATGCCAAAACTACAGGACTGGCACAGGTCACAAACCTGTTACTGAGTCTTAAGATCCTAGTTTCAGTTCCAGGGTTGATTTTTTGTAACCATTTTAATATAGCACCCCCAGGCAGATTCAGAATTTTTTGACTGCTGGCCTTGCAAAGAATCTCAACTGGCCAAATTCTGTTGCTCAAGCACACTGAGTAAAATTTTGGATGGTCTAAATGACATCAGTATCACTGCTTGATGTACTTTCCACTCATCGTGAACAACAGAACAGAGGTTGGAACCTGATTTCTAGAGGTACATATATTTGATTGGAAAGAGTTTCCTTTATTTTGCACCAGAGAAGGCAAACATTTGAAAGGAAGGGAAAAGACAAGCCTTTACTGTCCCCTATAGAGTGTAGCATCAAATTACAGTCAACAGGCTTATGAAAGGTTCAGAAGATAAAATAATTCATAGTATGGAAACTCATAAGCAAGTCACAGTCCTGTCAGAGCAGAGTATAAGGTAAGAAGGATGAAGTAAGGTAGTGAAAAATTACCAAAAAATTATCTGAGTTGTGCTTTGTAAGGAGACAAAGACCTAGGGGCAAGGGGATTTGGCTGTTGGTTGGTTTGGTTGGTTTTTTTTTTGTTTAGGAGGTGGTTTATATCTTCTTGAGAGCAAAATGGGTTTTGATTCTGATATGGTTTTAATTGTGAACATAGTCATTATAACTCACTTGATTATAACTCTGAAAATGATTAGTTCCTTAAGGCAATGCTTTGATGAAGTTTAGAATGTCGTTTGAAAAGTCTGTAAGAAATATCATGTTTTACTTTATAGTCTTCAGATTACATATCTGGTGCAAGTGTCATAATGAATATTTGGAGGACCAATTTGGTTGCATATCTAAATACAGTTAAACCAGAGAGCTCCAGGCTTGCCTTATGACTTTAGGTATCTATTATACATCAAAGGGACATGACAGTTGTGCTCTGTACCAAGAAAATTCACAATTACAGGAAAAGGAATTAACACATTTACTCAGCAAAACCACAGTGCAACTCATTAGAAATTAATTAAGCATCTCACTGCAAAATCCTTATAAAGACAAAACTCCCACTGGTCCAAATTCACTGCTAGTCTAGAAGAGCCAACCTTCATGAAAATTGAATTTATCTCCAGATTTAAATGTTGGAAAACAGTTGAAGTTTCTCATAAGCAAGGATTATAGAATAATACACTAGACTTGAGCAGGACAGGTTTCTTCTCTCATTTTGAGAGGTAATCCCTAGTGGTTTTCCTTTCAAAGTTGAAGAAATGATAACGAGATTTTTCCTTAAGTATGGTAAAGTAGGATGCAAAAGTCATTATGTTAGTAAGGACTTGGATTAATACAGTTCTCTGTCATTACTTAGAGACAATTTAGGCCACTACCCCAAATTTATTAAAAAGAGAGAAATAGTTTTTTTCAGATTTAGGTGACCCATTGAATGACTTTCAAGGAACATCAGCTAATGAATAAGGTCTAAATTCTGTCCATCCCTACAACTGTGTTAGCAACAGTCAAATTGGACTGATGAAAACATCTGCAACTTGATTCCTGTCTATGTTACATTTGTCTTCCTAAAATATCTGTACTAAGATGTGAAGATATCTGTTGTTATCTGCATGCAATTCATCTAAGACTCACAGAGGCTGTTTTGATAACAACTTTTTAAATGAAACACTGGCCTGAAGCACATATTAGGAAAAAAAAGTAAGGGCAGGGAGGGAGCTTTATGGATTCAGACATTCAGACTTGTACCAGTGCAGCTGCTTGAACTGGAGACTTAGTTTTTCTGTTTGTCTTTGGCAGTAGTTCCAAACTATATTTTTGTACAGAATTACTCATTGTTAAAGGAGCCTGTTGTCTTCAGTTGATTTGCAGTCCTGTATCCTACATGTACACAGACACTTGCTTCCTCTTTCTAGCTGGTATGTTCAACTTAAGCTTGAAACAAACACTTTATTATGAATTTTCTTCCTACCTCCCCCTGAAGACAAGGAATGATGCCAGAAAAGCTGTTTAAGCATGGAAGTCCTACTAGTTTGATTTACTGATGAAACCAAGGTGGTTTCATGTCCCATTGCTTGTTCCATGCACTATACTTGTTTAAGATTTATAGGCATCTGATAAAATCAGTAAGTCTATCTGGAATCCCAGGCAAATGGTTTTATGGATTTTCAGGCAGCACAACTGACCTTTGTTCCCATACTGGGCACGTAGTTAAATCAGAGTCAGACCTGATGCATTGACCTTCCTGCACCTGCACTGCAGCACACACATGATCACATGAGAGAGGGATACATCACGTTCCATGTCACCTCATGCAACTCTTCCATTTGCTGAGAGTCTGAGCAAAACATTATTTTTTTTCTTATTAAAAACCATAGTTTCTGTACATATTTTTTCTTGCCATTTCAGAGGGTTATCTTCAGTGATAGGGTCTTATATGCCCACAGCAAAACAGAAGAATTGTTCTGTGGTAGGTTTTTATCTACAATTCTATGTAGACAGAGCAGAAAGACTTTTATAAAGAGTACTATTTCATTACATTTGAGGTAGTTCTTTTTTTCTTATGCCATTGCTGGAGAGATAAAAATCCATGTGTGATCCACCTTTCTATAGCTGTTTTACACAGGACAGTACAAACAATTTTACACCTTAATTTTTGCACTTGGCTAACTGATATTCAGAGACCTAACTAGGTCATGAAGCTAGGCACCACAGTGGATAAATTATACTTCCAGTTATGTCATTTAGTCCTTTAGAAATCAATGAGGTTAAAGATGGGTTGCATGGGTGTGAGTGATGGCAGGATATGGCCTATAAACTCTGCATTAAAGAGGGAAATAATCTGAATGCCTCTAATTAGCGTGGCTGCTGAAAACCGAGATGGAGCTTAGGTGTTGCTGTGGAGTATAAAAAAATATTTTAAAATGGTTTTAAATCCATCTCTCCACAAGAAAAATACAGGAGAGCCAATTTTTCTCCTTGAAAGAATAAAGCAACAACTATTATGATCAAACTTTAGTTCCCATTTGCAGAGAAACTGATGTTTCAGACCCAAGCAAATAAGTAAATAAATATATATTAACTTAGAGCTATTGTCAAATATGACTCTAAAAATAGGGACCTGTCAGGAGAAAACTGGTCTACTCTAAAGCCATAATAATGCTTTTGAGGACTGGGTATATAATATTCCCTGCCTAAGAGGTACTGTAGATTCCAAAGAAAAGGATAGAAAATAAACCATAATACAGATGCAATGAAAGGACTTTTTTCCCTCAGTTTTAATGTATGCTGAAGTACAGAGCTGTCTTAGTGTTTTCAAAATAAGCCTTACAAAATTACTATCCTGAAGAAGCATTCAGCAAAATAAATTTGCAATCCACAAGGTCTCTCTGGGTGCTTTTTTTTTGAATATCAATAAGGTATTTCTACTTCATTGAATAAATTTATCTTCTAAATTAGAAATAGAAGTACATATAGACTGGGAAATAAATGCATCCTAGAGTTTCCTAGTACAATGTTTTGACATGACCACATTCAATAGTCAGAGAAACAGTACAAGGAGGGCATCTCAAGCATCTTTTAAGGTGAGTCACATTTTGAATTTCCATCTTGTTGCAACTTAAAAATGATTTCATTAAATAGGCAGCAACCTTCATGTCTTTTGAGTTCTAATAACACCCAATAGATTTGAATAACTAAGTGTAACAGGAGCACTGCAGATTTCTGTGTATTATTTTCAGACTCTTAGAACTGAGTAGTAACTTCAGACTTTGGTGCAGTAAGAGATGGGAACCCTCAGCTCTTATGACGGTAGGTAGAAGAGGAGGTGGAGATATCATAAGTAGGATACTAAGTTCTGGATTTAAAATCACAAATGTAAAGGAAATGAAGAGAAAAATCTATTTTGATCTTATTATGGCTTGACAAGACTTTGCATCATTGAAATATAAGATGGACTAATTGCATTAAAGCAATTACATTTGGGTTTTTTAGTTTGCTGTAAAACTAATTATAAAACAGCTTTTAATGAAATATTCTGTGGCAAAGCCAATGTATTTTATATTGCTGTTACAAAATGAATAATCTCTTGTGCTGTAGTTTTGAATTCTTAATCACATTCTACATTTACACTCCAGGAAATAAATGATGATGTTATATATAACTGCCTCTTTGACAGGGTTTTCTTTATGAATAGTCCAGGGGTGTGCTGAAATAGTTTCTTTAATGCAGCCAGGGTGATAATATAGAAGCTTTTTCTCAATAGAGAGGTCAGTTTAACTGTGATGTTACTAAACATCTGCCTGTGGCATGCTCTAAACTCTGAGCTGAGATCTTTTCCAACCCTCCACTGAGACTTATCCTTAGTTTTGCTCATCCCTATTAAGTCTCCAAATTGACATATATTTAAAGGAAGTCACAAGTTCTCAGGTTAAGCTGCAGTCTAAAAGATTCTTTAAAATAATCTCAGATAGACCAGTTTTCTACTGACCAAACCAGAGAGGTAGAAAAGAGCTAAAACATACTGCCAATTTCGGCTTCACTTTCTTAGCCTAAGACCTTAAAAAGTTATGTTGATTTAATTGCTCTAACTCCACAGCTTTAATAGGAGCTGTATACATAAAATCCTTCACCACCCTTTGTAGATTAGTCAGAGGGTTTAATGGAAAAAAAAAGCAAAGTAAAAGAACTGTACGTATTTATGCAATTTAGGATTATTCCTCTATCAGGTTAAGCTTAATGTACAGAGTATCCAGTTAGAGATTTTGTAGGGCATCTAATATTCAGGAAACACTAAGCAGAGACTCTTTGAAAATATTTGGTGGTAGGTTTTTTGGTTTTTTTCCAATGTCTTAAAATTAGGTTTATGAAGCCATTTGCATATTTGCCGTGATTGGGCTTGCTCCTGTGCAATTCCAAAGATAATCCAGGCCTGGAGGGCTTGCACAGTAGATTGTTTGGGCCAGAATGTTATGTGATGACGCGCCATTGCCAACCCTGATGATAACTTCACTTGGCAAGCAGTCTCACCAATTTCAGTGGGATAAGATGTTACTCCAAGTGAGCCACACTGTTGGAATCTAGAGGAAACAATGTTCTGTAAGGGAGCTGTTTTGCTCAAGCATCTTATTTTGATTGATAATTCTTGAAGCCTGTCAGTGTCTTGAAAACAATGTACAAATGCCTCTTGCTTCAGATCAGTTGCATTTGCCAGCATTGACTCGTATCTTTGTAGTGACACATACAAAAGTGGTATTTCTTACATCACTATGACATTTTATTGCACATCAACCCAAAGGAGAATACCTCCAAGGGCATTTTATCTGTGCATGGAAAATGTAAGGAGGACAGCTGCGTGCAGAGATGGTCCATGGGGGAGCCGTGTTCTGCCTGTGTCACCTTCCCAAGGCTCCGAGCACAGAGAGTGTAAGCCAAGCCTATCCTTCCAATACCCAACTGAGAAATTCCCCCCCCTTCCCCAACCACACAGGCACAGCAACTGCCTTCTGGTTTTGTTGGTTTAAAGCTTCAGAAGTGCCTGTGTGTGGCCACCCACATGCCTGACAAGCCATACTGATGCAGTAAGTGCCAGACTCATTCAGGACTGGTGGACCTCTCATGCTCGCACTGTCAGGGTCAAACTGCTCACCAGGCTTGGGGAAAGGCAGGAGTTTTTGAGAGTTAAACTCATGTATTTGCTTCAATGGCTTTTATCTTTGATCCTCTTGATATTGTAGTTTGTCAAGAAACAATCTATGGAAAAATACATGGGAAAATAATTCAATATATGGGGAAATCTAAAGGTGAAACTGTAAGGGAAGTAAGATATAGACAGATGATCTTATGGTGCCCTCTGACCTGAAGATCTATGAAATATTTTATGTGGAGATGTGCAATAAGCAGAAGAAGGTGTATATTAAGATTGTGTAATACAAACCTCTTGTCAGAGGCAGAGCCCCTCTCCAGAGGAGGAGGAGAGTTTGGTGGTGTGTCTGACAGCCCACAGGGGAAGGCCCATTTCAGATCAGGTGTTGTATGTGAGGAGGATAAGGGGGGCAAGGACTGTGGCATGAGAGACCAGCAAAGCCTGCTGCAGAAGTGAGGAGAGGACTGGTAAGAGTCCAAGATGGTGAGCACTGAGGCTGAGATATGGAGGAAAATGGATTGTTAGGAGAAGTAACACACAACAACATATAGTGAGGAAAGTGAAACTAAAAATTAGCCCTCAAAGAACAAAGATGGCTGAGAAATAGAAGGTCAGTTGTTAAAAGCTGTAGCTGGCGTGTAATAGGACAAAGAGAAGGCACCTAACAAATCATTAATAAAAACTCTGAGAGCAGGTAACTCTGCAGTGTGGGTGGTAAATTGAGGAGGTGGCTGAGGGGCTCAGTGACAGCATGGCTGTGTGTCTCTGCTTCGGTGGAGCAGGTGGACCTGCAGGGCAGGCGCTTCAGGCACGAGATTGCCTGGGTTTGCTTTTCTGCCTGAAAGCTCTTTTGCAGAATACCCTGCTTTTCAGCTCACAAAGATAACTCGAAATGAAATTGTTGCTTGGTAAATGGGGAAACACATTGGCTGACAGTACAGTATAAGAAATGCTTAATTTCTTAAACACATGATTAGTAATAGTTACCCAGACCTATATGTGCAACCAGTTAAACAGCAGTTGTGTGACTCGGTCCTTACTACTAAATAGCTGAAGGGTTTTGCTTTGAAATATTTGCTTCGTGCTTATTTCTTTCTGGCAAAGCATGATCATGAGATTTCTACACAAACTACTGATTGCCTTACGGTTTTTAATGGTCTGGTTTCTGGTAGCTGTCAGTAGAAGCAAAACAGAAACCTTGTTCAGCTCTGGAATCTGCCTGGGCTATTGGCTATTCCCAGTGAGAGACATCATTTACCGAAATCAGTTATTCTGATTTCAACAAACCTCGGTAGATTAAGATTTGACTCTTTCAAACTTACTTCCATCCAGAAAAAACGGGCATTTAGGTATAAGCTAGCCATGTGTACTTACCTATCTGCGACATCAAAGCAAAGTTGAGTTCCTGCAATCTAGTTTGAACAGAAGGGGGTCTGTGCTCACTGTAAAGCCGGATTTGATCTACCGCAAGTAAATAGCAGATGTAGCTCAGCCTTTGGGTAATTTGCAAGTGTCAGGTTACACAGCAGGAATAATTGTGGAGGGCTATGGGCGAGACTGGCTCCTGTTCTGACATCAGTCATCTCCACATCAGTCAGAGCTAATCAACACTTCAAGTTATGAATACTGAACACTTGTCATTATCTGCAGCCAAAAACTTATTCACTGAAATGATACAGTGAATTAATTGAAGTAGCACCTTGGAGAAAATTATAAGTGTTTTGCAGGCAATTTGTGAACAGGTAAAGTGAAATTAATTGAATGAATGATTTGTTATGAACTATTCTCCCAGAAGCAGGAAGGTTCTATTTTTGGTTTTTCTCATTTCACTAAGGAAAATTTGAGGTGTTCACCCATATATTCTGCCATGGAAACATAATCCCAACCTTGGTCATTCTTTTCAACTTTATCACCTTGCCATGTTGTGAAGATCACTGACATCTTTAGTTATATTCCTAAACCAACTTATAGCTGAAACACTTTAACAGGTAATTTAATGATTAATATGTATTAGAAATAGAAATTGTCCATTTTGTAATTTTTTTGCTCAGTTTCTTAGCTGTAAAACATTCACATTGGTCTACCATATAATGCTCAGGGGTAGAATTTTATCTATAAGCCACATTTTGAAGCTGTGATCTAATGAAGATTTCTGCTTGATATATGAAGTAATTCTACCTCTGAAAGATCATTAGCACCTGGCAGCTTTAGAAAAATGAAGCAGTCTCCATATTTTTTACTTTGTCTTTGGTGCTTGGCATAAGTTTTTTAGTTTCCACAATGTAATGCATGGTGGTTTGGTCTCAGAAAAAAACTGTTCACTCTTTATTAATGAAAACTTTTATTTAGACTTAATAAATTTGTCAGAACTGCAATGCAATCTGATATGACTGGATTGGAAGTGAATGCCATGCACCCCCCAGATATGCTCTGTTCTGCAGTCTTGATTTTTTTGCATGGGAAATATGTTCCAAACATAAAACCTTGTCCTATTTTCTTATACTTCCGTAAGTTATGTGTTAGGATGTGACCTTAGCAGGGGTATCAGGTATAATTGTGGCCGCTGCCAGCTTTTCTCTCTGCTTGAGAGTTCTTGCCCATGTGCAGTGGACAGTGCTGGGTAGCTCAAGTCTCCTGCCTGAGGAGATTTTGTTATATTTAATTAACTCCTCCATTCATGATGTTTTCGTACACTGTATAGGATACAGGAAGCATGTTCAGAAGTAGTGGATCACCTCTTCTCTCTGTAATCAGTGGAAACTCTACTTTCCTCTCTGAGTCAGACTAAAGTGAATTCTTTTGAAAATCCCATTCTACTTGTCTATACAGGAAAAAAAAAAATTTGGCCTACAGTGATAAAAGCTTTCTCAGAGAAACTTGCATCTTCATATCGTACTTGGGGAATTCTTATTAGCACTTTATTATATGGCTTTGGTGGGCGAAACCAGGTTGTTTTACTGTCTCTGCCAAACTATTTGAGGAATTCTTGGGCAGCATAGAATAAACATCCTTAGGGCTTTTAGAAAGATCAGAGGTACTGTGACTGAGATTTGAGACTGCAGTTTCTGAGGACCTTGGTTCTGTAAGCTCAAATTGTCATTATCTTAAAAGCTTCCTCCTTCTGTGAGAACAGCTTTGATTTGTTACAATAATGCTATGGATCAGTTTATTGAGGAACAATTAAACATCCTCTTCCCCTGTCCCCTTCTCCCAGACTCCATTCAGTTATAGTTGTTGCAAGCAAGCTTGGGTTTATACGTCCCACACGAACTAGATAAGGAAAACCTTTTAACTAGATTTCCAACCATGCAGTCCAAATTCTCTTCCTTAGAGTCTAAAATACTTACCTTTATTGACATAAGTGATGTGAAACAAAGAAAAATACTAGTATCTGTTTATTTTGTCTGCTGCTTCAAACTGAATTGACATTATTCATTGCAGTTATCACTTCCCTTAGAGACAGGAAGGCAGGCTGAGACAAGGGGCCCTGCTGTGATCTGTATATCTTTTTTTTTTTTCTTTTTTTGTGAATGAATATATTCTACTATCTTGTGGTAAAATGTACAGTAAGACAGTACTGAACTAGAAGTCAAATGAGTTTCTTTTCCTCCCTCACCTTGAATTTAATTTGGGAATGGTGAGGGAGGAGCATGTTGTTGTCATGTACTTTTAGAGGAGCACACAAGTGATTTATGTGGGTTGGGCAGGTAATCTAGGATGGCTGAAACAGTCTAGTGTCTGCTTTTCTGTGAGTAGTGGCTGATTATTCTATGGGAGGAAAGGTATCATGCTGGTCTATGCACAGACTGGCTGCTGCCTGGTCGCTTATACCAGTGTTCCCAGATCCATAAACTGGAGATTTGATTCAGCATTTCTCAGCTCTGGAATTCCTGCAAGTATGAAGATTTTTTCATTAGTTAATTTTGTTCCAACTTGGAATGCCTTGTCAATGCCAAAATAATCTCTCCCAAAATACTCTGAATTAAGTGAGGTTCCCAGCTTTTGCATCCTTGCTGACTTCGTTTAGATTCAAGAGGGACAGGGGAGCTGTGACACCTGGCTCTGGGACAAGGCTGAGACAGGCAGAAGCTCACCTGGAGCGCACTGCCCCAAGAATCCCACTCCCTGCCTGCAAGGCACTCAGCCTGTCAGACTTGCTGTGAAGCCATGGATGTTGTTAGGCATTGCTCCATAAATCCATGTGTGTTTCTCTGCAAGAGTTGTTGAAAGTTCCGCACTGATGAGATTTTTCTGTTTAAGTTACTTGCATGTACTCAATTAGTATTTTCTGCAGAGCTTTTCTACAGAAAATATTTGGTAGTTGTAATTCTGGTATCATTATCGGCTTTGGCAACACTGGAATAGAGAAGGCCAAGAAGTTTTAATCTCCTCACTGTTTTCAAATGAAAATTTTCTATTTGCTAACACAAGGAAATCAGTGCATTTGGATTTGTATTTTGAATTTAAACCAAGTCAGCTATAATTGTCTTGAGCTTAGTTTCATATCAGTGAAATTGATACAGCATTTGTAAACTATATGATGGACGACAGAGACCAACTTTAAATTAGTGAAGTATTTTCTGAGGAAGGGGGACTTCAGAGATACAAAGAAAAGCTGGAACGAGATAAATGTGGCTTGCGTTTTACTGAGTTCAAAAATATCTTTGTTTCCCATGTGCATATCATTCCAAGTCCTTTTTTTTTCTCATGAGTCTCAAGCCAGCATTGCCATGATAAGAGAATGGATCACCAGACAGTTTGTGAAAGCAGTGGGGGTTCATACTCATAAAACTATGGGTGTATCACTAAAATGCTGATAAATCACTTGAAAGCAGTTCCACCAGCTGTAACCTTGGAACACAGTGAATTGTTAAGTGCCAAGACTTATTTTAAGCTTCCACATTTGTAGATTCAAAGCAAAATGCACAATCATTTCAAGTCCAAGTCTGCTTTGGGATATGATTTAAGAATATTCTGTGGGCATAAAGAGCTTCTGCAGTTTTCCACTGACTGAGTAGAACAAAAGAGCAAAGGCTGGATTTGCCATTATACATTAGCTTCCAGCCTTGTTAAAAGCAGGATCCCATCTCCAGGATAGACCAACATCTTATTATTCCAGGGTGAGCTAATACCACCGCCCCCATCAAATTCCATGTTTTACTGTTAGCAAGGTTAAAAACAAGACCTAGGCTTCAGCTGTGCAGTAATACAAAATGTATTTTCTGTTTATGTACACAACAAAATTTATTTGTGATCATTGAGGTATCTAGTCCTTTTGACGTCCTGTCTATTCCTATTAAATAGAAAGATTTCAGCATTGGTACTGTGCACTTTCAGTGTTCAGAAGACAATGTGGAAAGAGATCTACATTGTGCTTTTCCTCTTGGTGATATAAAAACAGCACTACAGTCTCTTTAGACACAGCAAGTTTCCAAACTCTTCAACTTTTCAGTTTAATTCTTCTGCACAACTAAATAAATTCTTCTTCTGCGCAACTTCCTGCATGTGAAATGCTTTGAGGTGGAAATACTATTAAGTCTGTTTCATAGGTACAGTCAACTGACATTGAGAAAAGCTGATCTTTGGGTCTCAAATTAAACGTGACTTTTTAAAATGTATGTCAAGATTTTCCAAGAATACTTGTTTAGTTTTTTTCTGAAGAAACAAAGCAGTATTTGTGAAAAAAAGGCTGTCTCCAGGTTGACTTATACTGTTTTGCCACCTGAGTGCAGTCACAATCAAATGCAAAAATGATGGGATAATGCATTAATGATTAGCTGGAGTATAGCTGTGAAAAGGTACAGATTAATTTTGCCATGTGCAATGCATGGAAAGGAAACAGTCAATAAACCTTTAAATGTATTTGGAAGGGAAAATGAAAGGCTGAAGTGGATTAGTTAATTACTAGGAACAAATTAAGTTAATTATTAAGAACAAATTCAACATTTGGTCATGTACACCAAACGAAGCATGGGAGCAAGGTGGTGTGAGGAAATGCATGTTCTGTGTGCCAGAGGAGATCCCATGGTTTCCCAGGAAACAATGATAGCCAGAAATGTTCACATGCATCAAGTCATCATTGTATTAAAGCTCATTGCTTTAGACAGAGACTGTTTCTAGAGGTAGAAAAGATGAGAATGGGACATGGATGATTTTGTAATTCCTAAAGAAGTATTTATAAATCCTATTTGTCAAGACATTAGCTTGTATGTGAAGTGAATTCCAAAATAAATATGTGCAAATATTTGAGTTTCTTTTTGTAGTCTGTCTGAGGCTTTCAAGTCAGGCCACCCAAGAGGATGCTTTTTATGGAGGGGTTTTCCTAATCTCCAAACAGGTGTTTGGATGCTGAAATCAGGCTGCTCTGTATTGGAATTCACTCCCGCCAAAAGAGTGCCATAATGGCATTAAAAAGAACATGACTTCTCTCAGTGAAGTTCTTTGCACATACCTAAAAAGAATAGTAATCTATTGAAAAAAGCTATCTTGATAGATTTCATTAGATGTATTAAACATCATATATTGGATTGTCATGTAAAATTTACTGTGCAGTTGGACTTGCTTTCATGAGAACTTTACCTCGATTACTAGATTCTTTCAATATTTTTAATTTTAGTACTGCCTTCCACTTAATCTAGGGCATTGAGGGCACTGGGTAGCTAAGCCCTGCGAATTACAAGACAATTATTTGGTATTTGGTAACTTCAATTAGAGTGACTTCATGATGTACATAATTGCTTCATTGTATGCAAATGTGCATTTCTGAAGTAATTGGAGTATTGCCATGCCAGGTAAACTGTGATGAGAGGAAGAATCCACATACATGAATATGACTGCAGACATAAAGGAATAACCCAGAGAGAGGAGAGCCAATTTTGAGTTGCTTTCTGTTATATCTGGAGGGCAGAATGTCAGTTCATTTTGTGAATTATCCTTTTTCCAAAATTAGTCAATAAGATGGCTACAGGGAGATCACTGAGCCAGTCTGATTTTCTCCTTCTTTGTTTTTAAAATAACTCTTCTCTTGTCTTCCCCCTTCAAAAAGTCCTGTAATTAGCTGGATACAGTTAATGAAAAACCTGAGTTTTGGCAGCTAAAATGTCTGAAGAACAGAAGCTTTAACAATTAGTAGCAACAATTTAAAGTTTACACCCTGGTTTTGATCCCTCTTTTGCGTTACGGTAATGAATTTGCTTTGCAATTACCTGTTCTCATGACAGGCTTTGTCATAAGAGCAAGGGAACATGATGAAAGCCAGATATTTGCTAGGAAGTGTTACTGTGTGCTCTGTAGTGGGAATCCTTGGCATCTTTGTTTTCTCTACCTGGAGTTTCAATTATAGGAAAAACATGTAATAATAACCTGGCATGCTGTGATGAAGAAGTGATCGTACAAAAGAGAGAATGATTGAAGGTCGGTTTTTATGAGGTTTAATAACTTTTGTTATCCAGAGGAGTAAGAAACAAATATAAATCATGCTGGGGCCTGTGATGAGATCCATGTAATTCTGCCCAAATACACAACACCTGGGAATTTTAAGAAAGGTTGTAGTAGTGACTGTCACTTCACTGTCATTCCTAGTGTGGGAATTCATTGTCCAAGGCAGAGAGAGGGAGTGAGACCGTGCATGTGAGAGACAGTGTGTGCTCTGCTTCTTTCTTCACCTCCCTTTAGGACCGCTGATGGGCCCATACAAATTTTAGAGCATCATGTCTTGCAAAAATATGGTGAGAATTAAGAAACTTATCATACAAATAGATAGTGGTAGGTTGGAGGCATTGACTCCTCATTTTACCCAGAAGCCCACTGGTGGACAATGCTGCAAGTCACATCAAGCATTGCTCCCCAAAAACTTTCTAGGAGGAATCTCAAGAGACAAGATTTATACAATCCTCTCATTCTGTGCTGCTTCTGACAATACCTCTTGGAGGTGTTTTTATTTCACACTATTAGTTGTATGGTAGCCTACAAACATCTATTTAAAGAACACTTTGTTTTTGACAGGGATTGAAGGCAGCTGAGTGTGTTGGCCTACTGTTCCATCGCAACATTAGATGGTAAAAGATGGCAGGAATACTGGGCAGCTTTTAATGGAGAGATTCTAAAGTCTTTTGAGTCTGTTCTAATACAGAAAAAAATTATTATCAGAACACTTTTCAGAATTGGCGCTGAGTTTCCTACTTGGAAAAGCACTTACATAGCAAAAGCAAATGATTACTACTTCAAACTGCAGACCCCTTTGAAATGTAAATTAGGAAAATGGAGGTCTTGATACTCGGAAGAGCTCTGATGATTCATTTGTTATGATGTGCCTCCCCACTGTGCTGTACCAAAAGTCATACTATGGGGCTGCCTTGCATGGTTCAGCTGCATCAAATGAGGAGGTACCACATTTAAAAGATGAAGCTACAGGGATGTGTGTGCTGTGTATGCTGCTGCAGTTTGTGGAAATGCCACCTCTATCAGCTACAGCAATTAGCTGTTTCTCCTGCCTCTGCTTTTAAGTTAAAAATTAATGAGTGTGTCAGTGAACTCACCTTCTACAGCAAGAGAACTGAAAGTAGCCCAGTGTTTGATGACTGTAAATGCAGAAGTAAATGTGCAGAGAAAGTTCCCAGTGTTGTATCATAGAGGAGAGATAAAACAGTATGATTGTGAATGATATCAGCCTATTATCCTAACACTGCCATCTCTGTGACCACCATTATTAGTGAGAGACACTGCTATGGTGAGACACTGCTAAAAAGATAAATTCTACAGTTCTGACTTGTCAGAAAGCCATGGGAATTACTGTATTCCTGGGAAAGCAGTGGTCCTTTTTTATATAGATGCAAGTCAGTTTGCAATTTTATGATACAAAATAACACTTTTTGTCTGACGCTCGTTCTGTTTAGTATGTCAGGACTGAGTATATTGTACCTAAATTGAAGAAAGCCTCTACACTAAACTGGAAAGTGAAATGTCAATCTGTGAAGGTTGTGCTGAGGCTGCAAATGGTTGCAGACGCTATTCTACAGAGATCCATATTTGAATGCATCTCTCTCTGTATTTGAATGGTGCTATTACAAGGCACAGCAGGCTGTGAGAGCCGTGTTCAGGCAGGATAAACCTTCGGTCCTTCAGGCGCCTCGCTGTGGATCACACTGCAGAAGTTTGTGCTCTTGCTGTTCTCCTGCTGGTTCGGGAAAGTTTGTGCTGATTTGTGGAAATCTGTCTAATCTTGCATGACATGGCTTTGTGATACCAAGCATGTGGCAAAATACTGACTTCAAACATTTTGCCTCAGGTGGAGGTGATTTCCTTGCTAACAGTGGGTGGAAGAGGCACTTTTAGGATGTCTCTATTAGCATTTAGATAATAAGAAGGCCTTGGTATGTTCTTCAGGAACTAATAGCTTAGTAAGAGCACTTACTTTGATAAAAGTATTTTTCTGTCACTAGCCTCAAACAGTGTTATTTGGGGTTGATGAGTGCATTAAATAATCTTCCAGACCAGACAAGGAAAATTATTGAATAGAGCGGTGGGAGTAAGTGTAGATTGTTTGGCACAAATTTGCCTCTTGTCTGCATTGCATGTATCTCATAGGTGATCATGCAAAAACAACCACTAATATACTGAGGATTGCCAAAACTTTTGTTTCACCTTTCCCTTTTTTTGTATTCATCCAGCCTACGGGCTTTTTTTTTAAATTTGGAAATGGTTAAACCTTAATGCAAACATATGTAGGAAGTCATTAGCAGTGTGATCAATATAAAGCCGGTTTTGTCCATGGGTTTGAAAAGAGGCAATCCCTCTCTTCATAGAAGAAATGATATTTAAGTGTTTTCAGTGAGAATCTTAAGCACTTTCAGCAGTTATGTAGACGAATGGGAAGCTTGCCACTGGCACCATGTCCAATGTGCAGGAATTGATCCTGAAATGACCAAGTATTGTCATGTGATAAGCATAGGACGTTATATAAAGTGAATTAAACTAATTACTGCTGTGGGGTGAAGGTGCCCTGAACTAGCTGTAGATAATTTCTTTAATTGTGAGATGGTATGGCAATGGTGATTGTACCTCTGCCTCTGAAGAATGGGAGGTTAGAAAATAAAGCAAATTTGGAGGTGAACTTAGACATAAATGGCAATCCTGCCACTTCAGTGTAAAACAGCTCGCAGTGCTTTCATGGTGTTGGTGAATGCTTTCTTCCTCTGAGAACTTAGTTAAAACAACAATTTCTCAGTCTCCTTCCTGGTGTGAACTAATCCAAGGCTACAAATCTACATGAACTATTGCTCCTCTTGGAACTGGTTTAACCTCCTTTTCTCTTTGCAACTATAAAAAGTACTTCTACAAGTAAAAGAAAAGTTTTAAACCTATGCTATGCCTCTAAAGTTATATCCTTATATGGTCTGTTTTCCTGAATCTCAGTCTGGAAACAGTTTCTTGGGCTTCTCCAAATAAATGGGTTTACCTTATTTGTACCCAATTCTCTGCTGCTGTTGGATGCCACCCAGTTTTTTATTTCTACTGGTCCTGTATTCTGTCCTTCACAACTGCAAATTCTCCTTATTGACAGATATTTAATTGTGGCTTAATTATCAAAGAGTGACACAGTAGAAGTTTATGTATGAAATTTCTTAGGATGGCATGATGCCCTGGTTGTTTCATTGGACATTGTTTGCCACGTGACAAGGCTGAAGAAATTTCTGAGCAGATTTTGGGTGGCTGCAGTTTGGTTTTTTGAAGATCATTTATTAAAGATGCGTGAGCACAGAGGAGAAAGGAGCTTTCTTTTTCTTTTTACCCCTCAAGACTTGATGATACATTAGATCATTATAGAACAGGTGCTTTTAGTTTGGAGTGTGATATCACCGAAGCGCAGGATAGAGAAGACTAATGGCTTTGAAATATCTATCACTGTTCATTACTCTCTGTGAAATGATTTTTGGAGGATTTACCATAAATCCATTAATTTTCAAGATCGCAAAGACCCTGAAGCAATGCTAAATCCACTAAAACCTTTTGAGATTCAGTGGGTTTTGGATAATACTAAATGGCTTACTACCTATGACTAGCCCTCTAAGCTCCCTACTTTTGTTGCACGGTAGACAGCTCACTTAGTTCTGTTGGTATATTTTCACTTCTTAAAAAATGTCCAAGTGAGTTGTTCTGTTTGTGTCATGTTCTTGGGTTCTTAGTTCTGGTTCATTAATTTTTTTAAAACTGGGCACAGTGGTTAATCATAAAAACTTTAAGCCACTGAGAGCAATGCCACTTGCCTCTGCAACAGAGGAAAATTTCCAGTATTCCCCTACATAAAAAAATAAAAAGGCACTGTGATTTTTTTCTACACAGAAGAAATTGCTGCAGAGCGTAGCTCATGAGCAGGCATGCCTGAGACACAGTTATTCCTGACCAGAATCTGTCCTGACAATTAACACTCAGCTTGGCAGATACTGCCAGGGACAGAGCTAATGCACTGTGTCATGATTATTGTACTCCTCCGAGCATAAATTGAATGGGGAATGGTTAGTAATTAGCTCCAGCAAAATAGACTCCACACTTGTCTTCTTTTGTCATTAACGTCTAGGCTGATAACAAAAGAAGCTCTGGTAATTAGCACAAACCCATGCAAGGGGTCTGACTGTGCTTCAAGAACTCTTTCACATGTGCCTTTTTGTTCTAATGAAAATTTGACTTGAGAAAACAATGGGCAACCCTAAGATAATTGTACATTAATAAGCAATAATGACTTCAGAAAGAAATTCAATTTAAGGATCCTTTCTCATATTGGCTAAGAATAATTAATAAAACAATTATATACAGGTCTCTGGATATAGATATGCAATGAAATACATGTATGCATGCAGCCCTCACCCCAGCTCTCATGGGTAGAGCTAAACAGGGAGCTACTTCTGAGTTCTGCTAACATTCCATGCTTCCAGCAATAAGGTCTGCAGAACCTGCATTTTGTGCAGCGTTTTAGAGGAAAAGATACCCTTTGAATGTTGGGGATTTTTTACTTAATTTGATTTAAAGAGTGTAGAAAACACCTGAGGGGATCAGTACAAGTGAATTTTTTAATATTTTTTTTGTGAATATATGTATGCGTTTGTGTTATGCTGCCTCAATAGGTAGATATTAGGGTTGTGTTCATTGACTCATCATTTCAGGAGCTACACGTTACATGTTTCAAACCCTGAAAATTGCGTAATGTAGCTTTAAATGCATAACAATCATAATGGTGAGATCCAATTTCCCATGAGGATTAGAGAGAGAGCTGTTGGAAGGGTGTAGGTGGCTTTCTGTAGGTGTAGATATCTGAGATGTAGACCTCAGACTTGCTACTTGTGCTAGACAGAGTTCTGCTCTTCAGTTTAGCTTAGTGTATTTTGGGGCTTAACGTATGCAGTGTGAAATATTATTTAAATCAAGTGTTAACAAAGGTAATGATGTGGTGAGAGTGAAGGGTTTCAGGACCCCAGCACGGTCCAGAAGGTCTGGAAGCTCAGTAGCAAGTTAAATCATCCTTGTTGTTCCTTTATGCTAAGGAAAAGCAAAGAGATACATGGCAAAAATTTCAGCTACATTTTGTTCCTCTGTCTCCTCTCACTAACAATTAAAACTTGGAGCAGAGCATATCTGCACGTGGAGCTGTACAGACGAAGCCTGTTTTCATACCTTCACAAGTTGGGAATTAAGCCTTCATAATCCAAAGGCAGAGGTAATATCCCGCAAAGTAGAACAGCTAACTCCACTAACCCTGGAAGGGACAAAGACTGTTGGCAGGGCCACTCATTGTCTTTCTCACTAGTTATTAGTTTGTTTGTTTAATTTATTTTATTAATGAGCTAATTTAATTATAGAAAGGTGAGATATTCTTATGTTAACATTCGCTGCATTAAAAATAAGGATAGTATTGATGGTTCAATTTACAAACCACCTTTATGAAGAAACACCCCTGCTGTTTCCCATGTTCTCCAGTGGATCTCCGTACCTGATCCTACCAGAGGAGATATAGTCTCTGCTTTCCCAAGCATATCTCAGTGTCCAGAAGAGTGAAGCATGTTCTTGGGGCTTGCTCCTAAGTTGATCAGGATTGGAGCTTAGTCCTCTTTGATCAAAATCCTGCCTTGCAGCGAGAGCTCATAGAACCACAGTACCGAGGCCTCTTAGTACCGTGTTAGGTGCTGCATGGTCTCATCAAGGACTTCCTGCTTTCTGGATC
This sequence comes from Oxyruncus cristatus, assembly GCA_013399855.1. NCBI lineage: Eukaryota > Metazoa > Chordata > Aves > Passeriformes > Cotingidae > Oxyruncus > Oxyruncus cristatus. The sequence continues at coordinate 74,541 of VXAY01001101.1, forward strand.
TTGATCTTCACTGGGATTGTTTTTTACAATAAGATATGAAGGTGCCAACCAATATAGATTCTCTCTTGGTTCTATGTACACTTAAACTCAAGAGAAGGAAACTTTTTATGTGAACTGTTGTGTTTTTTCCTGCCAGAAGTTGGGGAAATGGAGCTGAATTGTAGCTCCAGATGACAGAATTTTTGATGAAGTTGATAACAGTTAAATAGTCATGTGTGTAGCTGATTTCTGTGTGATTCTGAATTGAGTCATGGATGACAGTTGACTTTACCCAGCTATCTCTGTTCTTTAGCATGTGCTTTTGGATTTAGAATATAGCTCACATTTCCTACCTTTTTATTAAGTAGCTAGTAAGTTTTGGACTTCACCACGAATTAAACTGGAAAAAGGAGTGTATCAATCTTTAGAGCAACACAGAAAACTGTTATAAACTCCTTTGTATTTTTTGACACCACCAAGATTTGTAGAAAAAGAGAGACACTGAAATTCTCATGAGGCTTCTAGATTCCAGTTTGTTCAAACAGTGAAAAGCCTATGGTTTTCAAGTGTAACAACTCTATTTTTTTTTTCAGGGAATAATTTAGTGGTTTTTAACTCATATAAGAAAAATCTAATAAGATCCTTTTTGAAATAATCTCTCCATGCTTCCTGGCACTGTAATGGAATTAAACATTACCCTCCTCGTGCATTATAACCACTGCATTCCAAAGTAATATGAAAGAACATGATGCAAATTTTAGGTGAAGTATTTTTCTTTCTATGCCTCAAGGCCATTCCAGCTTGCTTCTTCACTCTGATAGCAGTGCAATACTCAAACACACCCAGTGAGCATGAGCAGGGAATGCAATGCAGCAGTTACCTCTTTTGTCTGCTCTGCTATATTCCGCTTTTTTTTTTTTATTATTATTTCTGAAAGTGCTATCTAAGCACATTTTCCCAGAGAGATCAATAGCTGCTTCATGTGTGTAAACTGATGTGTGTGGTTTACAAGAAAGATATGATAAAGGAAGACTCTGGAATTGCTGATATGGACAAATTCATTAAGATAACAGTCTGTTTATCTAATCTTATTGATGTGTGGTAGTTATAGATCACCTATTATTATAGCAATTCATTTCTGTTTCTATTCAGGTGATTTTTATCATTAGTTTTGTCCCTACATAGATGGTTCTAAATCACTTCTCTCAAGATTTAGAGGTATTTCAGATTTAAAAGACAAAATGTTTCTGTCAGCTACAATGATAAAGATGAAAATACATAGCCAGAGTCCATTGGCCAATAGTGGGAGGTCTTCAAGAAAAGCACTAGAATAAATCAGCAGGATGGAAAAGACCTTGGGTGATCCTGTTGAAGACTAAATTATGGACTTTGTAGCTTCAGAGCTGACTGTTGGGATAATGGAGCTGTAATCTCCAGCCTGTTGGCTCATACTCGCTCCAAGCCAGTAGAGGTGACAAATCACTGGGATCAAGGGGTCCTCTTGGGGCTCCTGTGAGATGTGTCTGGGATGGAAATCCCCTTTGTGGAGAAGACAGAACAGTTGAAGGTGTAATTACCTCAGAGCAAAAATTGTGTCTCCATCTGGCGAAGATGCACATTCGGTACAGAACTTCTGACATGACTTTTAAGCTGTGTTAAGTTTGTGTAACCTTGCACTCTTAGAGGGCAAACCTCTTTTTTTTCCTGCTTATGAAACTTTATGAGAAAGTCAGGATTTTAGATTATGTCTTTCTTGAGTTGAATATTCTGTTTATACAGTAAGTGCAAAATATGAAGGATGGTTCCAATGCTTTTATTGTGCATTTAAAACCTACATTAAAAAAATCTGTTTCTACTACATCACAGTGTTTTTATAGTTATCAAGTCCCTTTCCAAAATTTTATGTGTAAATAGCTGGCAGTACCAAGGACCTTCACACCAAATAGGAAAATATAATTGATGTTGTATTGAAACAAGTAATTTGGTGGGGTTTTTTTATTTTCTTAATTGTTTGTCCATTTTCAGTTTTGGTAGCAGTCACTGGAAGCAGGAGTCCAACACTGTTGATTGGATGTTAGTTTTTTGCTTTTCTGAAAGGTTTTGATTACAACCATTCATCAAATTACTTGAGCATCAGGCACTTGGATATAAGGATGGAAGCTGATATTCCAGATGGCATCTCCTCAGAATTTTATTGTCTGTTTTACTGTTTTATTTAGTTATTTAGCCTTGCCTGGGTCTTTCCTTTTTTTTTTTTTTTTT